>JBBPCS010000573.1:7720730-7736962 GCA_037974645.1 Hollardia meadi | reverse complement strand
ACACACACACACACACACACACACACACACACACACACACACACACACACACACACACACACACACACACTCAATATAACGATACCTTTAACTATCACCTAGAACTGAATTTACACCAACATAAACTTTATAAACTTCTTAATGGTATAATGTTATGATCATGTGAGCACAGAGGTGAATGACAGCACGTACCTCGTCGGTGCAGCGGCGCTGCAGTCACCTCGTCTCCATCAGCTCCCTGTGGAGGAGAACACAGCAGGAGGTGCGTTTACTGAGTCACTGTGTCTTTCTCGGGTTTCGTACAGATAAAATGTCTTATTGTGTTTGGTGGGGTGCTTCTGTTGGAGTCCCGGGAGGGTACTTGTTATTCTGATTGCTTTACATGTGTGTTCCCATATTTGTCACGGCCTTGGAGCCGGGCTTTAACAAGTTCAGGCTAGTTTGGTCGTCTTTTTACCTGTTTGTGCCGCAACTTGAAGGTAAAACTTGGTGAAAGTGCGGTTTTGTATCTGGCTGTAGCAACGTTCACCTTTGGCTTCGTTTAGCAGATTTCGTGCAGTGTTGTGGTGAACGTGGTTAAAGCATTTGCTTGTGTGTGTGTGTGTGTGACCTCTTGTCTGTGTCGCAGCTGTAGAGTCAAGTCTCCCAGTATTTGGCTCAGCGTGGCTCTGACCGCCGTGTTGATGCTGCGCTGGTGACAGCTGGACACGTAGGTCTCGATACACACCTGAACACACACACACACAATTACATCTGTCAGCGTGTGTGATCTGTCTCATGTCTGAGTCACAAGAAAAGAAAAGTGATGATGCACAATCCCAAGACAGCATCACAGACAGCCACTGAACTGATCAGGGAGATTCATGGGAGTTTTTTTCCATGGCGTCACACGTTACCATGGTAACCAGACTGATGCGAAGGAGGTGGATCGTCAGTGTGTTAAACATCTGCTGGTCAGATTAGAAGGTCACAGAGTAAATGCTGAGACACACACACACACACACACACACACAAAGCAACTTTGACTTCTAGTGTTATTAAAACATCTGTAAGAGTGCGATGAGTTATTCTTCTCACACATCTCAGACCACAGAACTCCACAGCACTCACGCTCTCAGATCAAACAAGCTCCAAAAAATATTATTTTGAGGTATTGATTTAAAAATGGTTTAGTTCAGATTAGAATTGTTGGAGCTTGTTTGGATCGACACACAACCTGGGAGGAAGATCAGCCTCAGAGGAGACACTACAGACTCTAACTGGTTCACTGAGGTCACAGGTTATGATTTCATTCCACCTGAACCCAGAATAAAATAAAAATTTGATTATTTCATACAGAAAGAGGCGGTTATCTGCAAGAATTGTTTTAATTTGACCATTTTTCTACAATATATTGCAACGATTGTAAATAAACCTGGGATTACGTTTGTGCCAGTGTCCAGCTCCACAAATCCTAAACAGGAGGAGGGTTTAAGGGAAGATCTGATCTATCCTCTGAGAATAGAGGGAGCTGAGAAATAACACTCCCAGCTGCATGTACAGCTCCAAACAGAGACCGTCCCTCATTAAACTGCCAGCTGCGATGTTGTTCACCACCTGTGCCTGATCAATAAAAGATCAATACATCCCGCCGCAGTGAGTCGGAGGTGTGTGAGACGGACAGGATTATAAGGAGCTGCCTCACAACATTACAACTTCTATTAGCTCCAGACATTTTAACACTGGCCTGCGATCAATGTTAGCTTTGGATCCCGAGGTGTTCTACCCCAGGGTCTCCTCCCAGTTGGACGTGCCCAGGAGACCTCCAAAGGGAGGCGTCCAGGAGGCATCACGATCAGATGCCTGAACCACCTCAGCTGGTTCCTTCCGAGGCGAAGCTAACATTAACATTAATTTCATGTAACGAATATGAGCGCATGAAAGGTAACTGAATAAACCCCCCCGCGCTGCCCACCCGACACAGTTTGTATGGGATGTTGCTGATAATGGAGTGGTGCTGACAGCCTCTTCAGTCACTTGAGTTATGACCCCACACACACACACACACACACACACAGCAGATGGTCGTCCCCGGCGGCGCGGAGCCCATTAGCACAACATGTTGACCAGGTTTATATGAGCTGTTAATGGACGTCAGACATCACCTGATACAGATAACGCTCCACCCTTCAGAAAACAGCTTCTGGGCTCATGTTGGGAGGTGACGTATTACTGCTACATTTGTTTCTGTGATATGACTGAAACTTATCGGCGAGGTATGTTTATAAGCTATTTCTGGCTTCCAACCTCTCCTGCACAATGTTTTCAATTTTCTTTGCTGTATTTTTATATGTGTGTTTGCAAATAAATAGTGATTAGTGAAGTTTTTATATATATATTTGATATTGTTTTGCTTTGGAATCCACTGTAACCGTTGTGAATCCAAGCTGCAGCTGCAAACCTTCACAAAGGAGCGAGTTACAAACCTGCAGAGCCTCTGAAGTCCTCAACAAAGAGGAAAATCACCTCAGGATCAACTGGCCGCTGAGTCGATAGATAGACTAGACTAAAGTAGATCTCAATACACTTCAGTTGTGTTTGAAGAAGATCTAAAGGAACCACTTTACATCCTCTTCCATTGACCTCCTGATACCGCGGCTCCACCCCCCGGCTCCAAATGACGTCACCAGAACAAGATGGCAGCGCTCGTATCCGGGATATTTTGGCTTCATTTTTGTACAGTGGGAGGAAGTGGAGACGCGACGGCCATCTTTATTTAGGTCAATGTGCCAGAGGTGTATATACAGTATAATGGAAGCAGCATCATTGTAAAAACAGCCATTAATCAAGTCTGTCTGTCTTCCTCCTCTAATAAAGATCACAGTTTCAGGCTCCTAAGAAAAACAGTCAAACCTAAACGTCTCATATCTCAGATGTGTTTCCAAACAGAGCTGTCTGTATCATTCTGATGATTAGTATTGCTGAAGCAAAAAGAAAGCCCCCGTGTGTCGTTCGATGTCCTACCTCGGCAATCCGGAGGATGGAGTCTCCATTGATGTCAAAGTTTGGTGAGTAGGTGATACACAGTAAGACCTGCACACAGGACACAGAAACACGGTTTTAGACTTTCTAATAGAGAGTGAAGTCGGCGATGAATGTTCCTACTATTCTGCAGAACACAGGGAGACAAATGTAACAGCTCAGGGAAACAGACTTCAACTGATGTTACCTAATCGCCTTCATAAGCACTGTGGCAACGTTAGCAAAAGTGGCAAAATCTGTCAGGTAGAGAAGCACAAAGCAACATGAGGCGAGTAACAGAGCTCTAAAGAAGCTGCAATGTTCAGCGTCCGAGCATACGGACATCCTTTTAGTGCACGCCTTGCTTCCAGTTTCACCCAGTGGTCACTCGCGGTATTGCAGCTCAAAGTTCCCCTGCAGCCCAAAAAGCATTTTCCCCATAGACCAACATTATAAAAGAATTATTAATTTAAAAATCTCTGCGTCTATGGGCTGAGCGGGAACTCGTGGGCGGGGCCAACAGGAGAAGAACTACTGCACATATCCAGTGGGCTGCACCATGAAGTAAACCAGGAAGTAAACCAGGAAGCTGGAAAACATCTGTGTTCACGCATCCCCAGGTCTCACCTTCATGACTTCCACCTGCAGGTCTTCGTGGAGAGATGGAGTGACTCTGATGGCCTCCAACATCTGGCTGAGCAGCTGCTTCTCCAGGACCTCCACCTCCAGGGCGACTCCGCCCACAAACCTGTCCTCACACAGGAGCTTCTGATTGGAGAAGAGCAGAGGGAGGAGTTTCACAGAGCAGAGCTGCTGTATGAACACATCATGCAACCAAACCATTTAGAATATCTTCATTTGATGCTGGTGAACTGGTTTTTGTTCCAGTTTGTTTACAAATCGCTTGAGTGGAAAGAATTCTGATGAGTGAGACTTTAGTGGTAACGGCAGGCTAATGATGAATTCTAAACACAGTGCAGACATGTGCAGAAACAAATCAAATCAAATTGTTGGAGGAGGAATGATCTTCACTGTTTGTTACCGTACCTGCATTCCAGTCAGCCCCGTCTGTCCAAGTTTGGTGTTTCTCGACTCCAAAGCCATCTGTAGAGGCAGCAGACAGCGCTCCCTGGAGGCACACAAACAGAATCACAGGTGACAGCAACCATCAGCAGAAGAAGAACTGCAGCTTATAATGAATGTATCGTAAACAGGGCTGATTCTACGTCATCGAATGTTCTAATGTTCCAGGATCCTCCCAATTCTACAAAGGACAGAATTTTCAAGGATGCCCTTCTGTATCCACTGCACACCTGAAGTACCCACAATCCTGTGCGCTTATGCTTAGCGAGCCTTTTAAAAATGGCACGATGACACAGGCTGGAAGACGATCACATTAAACTTGAAATAAAAGAATTACATTACTGAGCCCTGCTCCTGATTGGGTGGGTGGGTGTATGGGCGGGAACTCGATACCGTGGCTCCACCCCCCGATCACTACTGCACAGACTCTGGCTCCAAATGACATCACCAGAACAAGATGGCAGCGCTCGTGTCCGGGATATTTTGGCTTCTTTTGTGTAAAGTGGGAGGAAGTGGAGATGCGGCGGCCATCTTTGTTTAGGTCGATGGTCTGGACAGACATGGATGGAGGCAAATAACCGCGAGGTGGTAGTTCTAGTTTTGTTTGTTTTAAAAACTAGATGGATATTTTGTTGTTGTTTTTTTTAAAGGTATTTATTTCTTTTCTTTTTCTCCTCCTTTGTGTATTTGACTGTATGTCTGTGGATCTGTAGGCATGTACTGTGTGTACAGATGGATTTGTAATATAAACCTGGTTTTCTTTGTATAGCTGTCGCTATTCATTTATATTTGTATGTGATTTCCCTGAGACGGGTGGGAGGAGTTAAAGGATATTGAATCCCATAGACTGAATACTGAGACCTGGCCTGTGTCTGTGACTGAAATGCACATGTATTTGATTTAAGGAAATGAAAAGAAGCTAAGAGAAAAACTAGACGGTCATCGATATCTGATACAGATAAAGCACAAACATTTAAAGCTCCCGAGTTAATAACCACATCCTTTTTGTCCTGAAACAGAGTCAGTTATATAACCCGGCTGATCTCTTTTTCCACTTCTTCAGTCTCTCTTCGTCTCATTATCTGTGGCCGGTCGAGTCATCGCGCTCTGCTGCTGATAGCAGGCAGGACTTCATCTCTGAGCCGTCACAACTACACTGGTTCAAATGTTCTGAATGGAGTCGCAGTTACAGCTCAGATCCATGAACACGATGAGAGCCACGAACGAAAACAGCCACAAAGAAAAGAAGCGTGGAGAAAAGCACAATGATTAATCGGGAGGAAGTCTACAGCAACAACAACATCAATTTATCAACTGGAGCTGAAACAAACAATTATTTTCATGATCCATTTATTTTAATGAATCGTTTAGTTTATAAAATGACGTCTCTCGTCCAACCAAAAAAACTCGTCATTTACCAGCAAATGTTTGAAAAATGACTGAAATGACTCAACTGATTTTCTTTTGACCAACTAATCGATCAGTTGTGGCAGCTGTATTATATTATTATTATTATTATTACTGTATTATAATACAGCTGCTGGGAAATAATCAGAAAAACAGAATTATGGCTGCTCCATTGTGGCAAAAATCATGATCGCGATTATTTTATTTATTATTTGAAAGCACGATTATTAATTGACTTTGGAAACATGATGCATTTATTGATCATGTAAAAAAAAAAAATCAGGTCTTTTTAACAGTGGATTTCCTAGAACTTTAATTATATTTCAACTGTAAAACTAATAAAAACAATACATGTCCTGTAATAATGACAATATAGTAAAGACTTAATTCATATACGACGTGCAGTCAGAGTTCAACGTTAATATTTTTCACTTGTCTGGTCAATGTGGTCAGAAATCTGCTCGTCTTCAAACTAATTGTTTTATTTTACTTTTTATTATTTTATTTATTAGCAGTAAAAGACAATACTTATTGTTTAATCCTGGTACATCTTATTGTTTATTTGGAGGATTGCTGAAATCAGGGGTGCATTTTCATTTCAAACTATCATTATTGTATGAATGGGGCGTCCCGGAGCAGCTGTCCTGCGGACGGAGCCGGATCCTGTTCCGCTCCGACAAACTGTCGGAGCGACCGAGACAATAAGAGGCAGAGACAGAAGAGCGCACTGGCTGACAACCACCACACTGCATTACTAAAACATTATCGTCAATATTTCATCTAATAATCTCTAATGAAACAATGGAGGTTATTGAATGAATAATTTATGGTGCGTTGAGCTGCAACAAGCTTCCAGGATTTGTGGCTCCTTCATCACAATCCAACGGCGGCAGCTCGCCGTTCACTTCAAGTTTTAATAAAAACTTCATTCAATTCCAATACACAGACAAATGACAACAAATACAACAACATTCACGTGTTCCTACAATGAAAAAATATTAAAGACGGGTTCAACGAAGGGAAAAACGGGACTTGAAGTTTGAACACGTTTTCTGTGTTGGTTTGTAAATGTCCACTTTGATTTTCTCTGCATGATTTAATAGATATGATGAGAATAAAACACCTGTAAAATCGAGCAGCAGATCTTTAGACCTTTAAATCTTAGTTTGTTTGTTTTATGATTCCAAACACTTTCTTTGTCAATGTCACCATAAAAATCAATATTTACAACATCAGTTCCATTCATTAAGTTACGGTAAGTTTTTATTTCTTTTTATTCACGTTAGCTAGCTGTGGCAGACGTTAGCTAGCTGTGGCGGACGTTAGCTAGCTGTGCCAGATGTTAGCTAGCTGTGGCAGACGTTAGCTAGCTGTGGCAGTCGTTAGCTAGCTGTGGCAGTCGTTAGCTAGTAGTGCCAGATGTTAGCTAGCTGTGGCAGATGTTAGCTAGTAGTGGCAGATGTTAGCTAGCTGTGGCAGATGTTAGCTAGCTGTGGCAGTCGTTAGCTAGTAGTGCCAGATGTTAGCTAGCTGTGGCAGTCGTTAGCTAGTAGTGCCAGATGTTAGCTAGCTGTGGCAGACGTTAGCTAGTAGTGGCAGATGTTAGCTAGCTGTGGCAGTCGTTAGCTAGTAGTGCCAGATGTTAGCTAGCTGTGGCAGTCGTTAGCTAGTAGTGCCAGATGTTAGCTAGCTGTGGCAGTCGTTAGCTAGTAGTGGGAGAACATGCTTGTTTGGTGATTTTCAAATGTAAATGTAAATTATGAATTTTAATTTGAAATTTTTTGTGAACTGAAACAAAACTGAATCTGTGTCATTTAACTTACCGAAGTTGGGAAGCTGAAATCTTGGCTGCTCCATTCTGAGACTGGAGGGTTTCTGTGGTTCAAAGCAACAAAGAAAAAGATTAAAAACACCTGGCAGATATTCTGTATTACATTTACCTAAACCAAAAGAAAAACATACATTCACAGCTGTTATGTGTTCAATTTGTTGAACATTTTCTTTGCACAAAGAAAAATCTGGCTCCCCACACAGAAGCTAATGTCAACAGTCTTAGCTAGTTAGCATAGAACAGTAGCTCAGATGTAATAGCTATGAATCAAAACTTAGCACAGCGGTGTTCAAAGTCAAGAAACCCCACAAACACCTTCCTGCTGACAGAAATCCTCACAACAGCATCAAATTTCATTTGACTATCGTACATATCTTTATTTTTCATATTATTCTCTGTCTTTTTATTTAATTCTTGTCATATATTTTTCTAATGGAGCATCGTAGCCAAAGTTTTTCACTTGATTTTTCAGAACCGGCGTGACAATAAACGTCTTGAATCTTGAATCGAGCTAAAAGCGTCCGCGCTCACCCCGTCTGAAGTGGATTTCAGCTTTAAAAAGTTTGTGAATAACGTCTTTTCAAATGAATTTGGGATTTCTGGACTTCCACCAGACAAGTCGTATGGAGCCATTTCCTGTTTGTTTAAAGTTGTTTTTTACGTTTTAAATCAAGTCCTCAGCTTCTTCTTCTTCGGGTGTTTGTTAGAACGCTGTTCTGCTGTGAAGCTACTGAAATGTTTTGTTGGATGAAGAAACTTCACCCGACGTTCCATCGGCATGGGGATGAGAACTTAAACAAAGCTACATGTCAAACGTGTGTGTGATTACAGCTTGGTAAAAGCGATCAGTATATCCTCATCAATGTCGTTTTACGCAGGCCTCAGATGACTCCTTAGCATAATATCACGATGTGTACATGTTTCAAGGTTCAGTGTACACTAGCCTTGCCCTTATAATGCCATACATGTGTGTGTGTGTGTGTGTCTAAGGCGGCGTTCACTTGGGATGTGTGACATCCTTCACATTCAGAGAGAGGGGCGTGTCTCCAAACATTTCATTGGCTGATGAAACACTTTCACACACTGAACTAACTGACTTATAGTGCATGAGATATTATACATAAGGTACACGCATGATTCCAAGTTCTGCAGCCCACTTTGATCTAACTAGGTTTAGACTTGGAGTGTGTGTGCATTAATTCAACGTGCATGTGTATGTGTGTGTGTGTTAGATTACATGGTTGTCCCTTCATCAGCACAATCTGAACCGATTCTCTACTTGCCGTCTCATCACCAAAAGGTCAGGCTGCCTCATCGAGCTTATTAATACTAAAAACGGCAGCACTGACGTCACGTTTTGTTTCATCTATTTTCTTTTGGGATCATTTCTAACTGATTTGGTGTCTCATGTTCTGAACGCTGAGGAGACGTCTGGAGAAACGGACAGACACACTAATGAGACCAGTGATGGTTTTTCCCTGAAAGGGTTCATCATGGTTTCCATTAGAGCCCGACTGATACTGGATTACTGGGGCCAAAGCCGATACTGATATTAGGAAGTATCAATATCGATATCTCCGTCAATATTCTTTATACATAAAGACTTTTTTTGGGCTATGATGCCCTCACGTGTGGTTATCAAACACCTGTGACAAAGATATGTAATGGAGGCAGGATATTTTAAAGTTTAACAATAAAACTTTATTGACGACAGGTTTACCGATAGTAGATTTTTAAAGGCCGATAAAAAAACAAGTTTGTAGCAGGAAAAAGCTGATACCCGATTAATCAGCTGATATCACCCCCCAATCCCAGCAGAAAAATTTTTTACGCTGTCGCAAATTAACAATCTTCAACTTCATTAGAAACTGGATAACGGTAAATAAATAAATAACATGGAACTCAAAGCAATCAATAAATAAACATGGACCTAATCGAGCCAATCATAACAAATCTAGGTGGGAGTGATTTGAGGTACATTTTCTATCAAAGTCGGTAATTCCAGTTATGAAGTTGATCCGAGCCGAGTTCTGCCGATAATTTGTAAAACCGCCGCAAATTAATCAGACAAATGGATTAATCAATCAATCTACCTCTAACTTCACTGGGAATTCAATAATTATCAATAACCACAAGTAACTTATTCTGCATTATATTGTGTAAAAAAAAGGTTTTCATATTGGTGCATATCGGACAGTATAAGTATATGTGATTGGCCGATATCGGCCGATAACATCAGCCAGCTGATATCAGTCGAGCTCTAGTTTCCAAACATGAAAATCATTTTAATTTGAAGAGTCAGAGAAGTGAGTGAGTCAGCGAAAATATCAGTATTGATGACGAGTTATTGTAGTGTTCTGAGAAACTGAACCCGCTTTTAATAAAGACGACAACCTCATATTCTGTCTTTCATACCTTTTTAAAAGACTACGCCAATATTATAATATTTTAATTTGAGAGCAGAAACATCCTAATGGAGCGAGCTCCGTCATGCATGAGGTCATCATATGAAACAGCTGCTGAACATCATCATTTTACTTCCTTGGGTGATGTATTGTAAATAATGTAACTTGAGATACAGCCAGCAACATGGCGGATAAGGAGCTTGTGCCAAAAAATACCACCTTAAATGGAATATTGTGTTTTAATTAAGGGTGTTGCGATATACCGGTATTGACGATAATCGTGATATTTTAAAATGAAATAGCGATATCGTCTTTAGTAATACACACGTGATAATATCATGTAAATGATCCAGAGCAGATGTTAGACCTCGTGGATCTTCATCAGTTAATCCGGCTGCCTTTTCAGTGGAGGTCGACCGATCGTGGACTTTATATATATATAATATCGATAGTTTGTGGCAGGAAAAAGCTGATATCACCCGATCGGAGTGTAATCTTGTACACTTAACCCATAGTGAAAAGTCCACGTAAACAGATTAATCCATACAGACTCTCTCAACTCCAATTTGTCAAAAAAAAGGAGACAAAACACAGAAAAAAACAAAGTTAGAGATGATTTTTTTTCCCTGATTGTGTATTTTGTCTCATTTTTATGTTCTCTGTCATCGATGTTTCTGTGACTACAGGCTCATAAAATGTTTACCTTCAAATCTCATTCATGTTTACAATAATTAGGCCTGTACATAGAACCCAGTGTGACCAATATTGTTCCTAAATCTCTCTTATTGTCGTCAGTCTGCATTTAAACGTATGATTAAAGGTCTAAACAGCTTCATTTAAGGCACAACCGTCTCCTGAAACTGCAGCTAAATGTAGTCATGGAAACAGGAAGTTTGTGGGAATTGAAAGCTGTGTTGAGATGAGGGAAAATTAATGTTCCTGTCAGCTGTTTGTTGTTATTGTGTTTGATATTCAGCCACTCAGTGATCTGTCTGCTAGAGTGGTGCGTTCATGTGCACTCCTGAGTTATTGGAAGTTATCATACATTAAGAAAAGGATGCTGCACAATCAGATGTTTGATGATCTGAATGAATGTGAGATTAAAACGATGAGCTGTGCACGTTAATCCAGCAGGTGCAGCTGTTCCTGGACACGGAAATCCAACTATCATACCACCTTAAATAAATTCTCAACTTGTAAGAAAGACAGATTTTCCTTAAGATGTTTCTTAGTGCAGCTCCTCTCTGGTTCCTAAAAGCTGGCAGGTGCCCCCGGTCGTCCCCCTGCCCGCCTCCTGCGGCCGGAGAGCCGGGAGGCTGCTGCGCACTCACCGCAGGCGTAGACGCAGGCGTCCCGGATCGCTTTGTGCTTGTGGCCGGATGCGTCTTTCTGCAGCTTGCGCAGGATTTCCTCCATCGCTGGCTCCAAAGTAACGACGCCAAACAGCGGAGACACGCCGGGCTGGGCGGGCTGGGCGGGCGGGTGTACGTGTGGGTTTGTCTGGGCTTATTTTAAGGGTGCAGTGACGGTGACAGCATCCTTTAACCCCCGCGATGAAGGCGATGATTCACTCCCAGCGACCAGCCGGTGATGTCAGGCCCGTCAGTCCTCCGGAGGTGGAAGGAGGAAGCTGTGGGTTTTTTAAAATAAATCCACCGCTGAAGCTTCAAGGCTGAACAGCGATAATCATCTGAAATATTAACACAAACTGTCCTCCATCCTGCGGCGGATAAAGCCGATAAATAAACGCCCTTCTCTCATTTTCCTCATGTATTCCTCAGCAGTTACTACGATCCGTTCCAGCTGATACTTGTGCTCCTCGGGGAGACCAGGTCCGGGTTCTTATATCCCCCCAAATCAAGCTGCTGTAACACGCCGCAGCGCCGCGCAGAGCCTCCCGTTAAAACGTGGATTTCGCTCCAAACTGGCAACACATTATTTATGCCGGTTTCCCGTGGGGGGGGCGTGAAACTGTGGCCGGGATACATGGAGTCACTGGAATGGGATTTCCTGTCTCAGCATGGCGACAGGTGGAGGAGCACGAGCTGTGATTCCGCCTTCAGAATAAAAGTCCTGCTCACACAAAACGTTACAATAATGTCAAGGTTCGATTTATGTTTTTAATTCGATGCCATATTTCTTTATTTTTTGTGCTTTTTTGAACTTTTATGTTAGCATGCTAACATGCTAACGTCCTGTCCCTACCTGACCGTACCTGCTGAGGCTATCGCAAATAATGCCTGTTCAAAATGTTCAAAATTAACGATCAATCATAAATAATCCTTCTCAAAGTAGATCGTCACAGTCAAGATAACAACATGTGTTTTGATCATTTTATTTATTTTTTAATCTTATACCGCGATGTATATTTACAGCAACTTTCATTAATGAAAAACTGTCTGGAACATGTATTTTTCATACATTGACTTTATTTCAGACTTCAGATCCATATTAATATAAAATAATTAAAAAATATATATATTTATTACTAATATTAGTTCTTATCTAAGACAATAATAATCCGATCATTGATCATATAGAAAAAATAAATAAATTTGCTGCTCATGTTTTGCGTGAACTTTTCAGTCTTATAACTTTGCAATAATTTTAAACAGGCACATTTGTGGTGACCGTACTTTACTGACAGGATGACTTTTGTGCATGTGCAGGACATCGACTGTATATAAGGACCCTCAATAGTGAAGCCAAAACATCTGGATGGCCCTCTGGTGGCTGGCTGCAGTATAGGTCATAAGCCCCTCCCCCTCCATGTTAGCAGATGGGACATGGGCCAAACTAAAAACTCAACTCGATGCCACAGCTCCACCCCCCGATCACTGTAGATCACTGCAGCTCTGAGACAAATGGAAGGTCTTGAAAGGAGAGTTGATCTTAAAATTCGGTAGCGTTGAGAATCTACTTAATATATCCACAATGCTAATAATTTGTGTCCATGCACACGTTATGACGATCGGAACAGCAGGAACGAAAGTAAACAAAAGTGGAAAAGACATGTTATTGATCTGAATCATACATGTGCTGCTCTCCTGAATAAGTCATAATTAGCTCCGCCAAGGAGGTTCTCTTGTTTTCAGTGCAGAGGAAGGACCCATTCACTTTTGGAGCGAATACGGAAAAAAGGGGCGGATCCAGGAATGTTTTCTCTTTAACATTGCGAGATAGGACGGTTTAGCATATTTTCGTCAATTTCTCGGAAACGAATACAAAGACCGTCATGAAAAACCTCAGGTATGTGCATTATGAGATTTTTCAACAATATATGTAATTTGGTGCAGATCCCCATAAAGATCCGGATTGTATGGATCAAAATATGAATTGTTTGTTTGTCTGTCTGTTAGCACGATAACTCAAAAAGTTCTGGACAGATTTTGATGAAATTTTCAGGAGTGGTCCAAGGATCGATCATTTAAATTTTGGTGCAGATCGGGATCCAGAGGAATCCTAAAATGATTCATTCTCTTCTTAAACATTAGTCAAACTTTCAAAACAAAAAGTAAAAACACGACCTTCACAAATTCACTTTAACGTGTTTGGTAAAGAAATTGCAGCTGTGCACGAGGGAGCGAGATGATTGATATTCAGTCATTTGTGTGTTCATGTATTCATTAGCTTGACCTGAATATTCCTATCAGGATTGTGGATTAAGGGAATAAGAGAATAAGGCAAGAAAAGGAAGGTGAGGTAATAAAATGGAGGCAAGAATCACAGATGGGGGTGAAAAACAGCTACTGAAAGGTCATTATATTAAATCCCAGCAGGTGTATTAAAAGAGCAGAAGAGGCTCGAACGATGAAGGTCTGTGACGACCGTGATTCTAACGATGAAACTAATGTCCTGAAAGACAACAGAGAAGCAGTTTACTCTGAAGTAAACTCCAGATTAATCTAACGTTTATTCTTTCCCAGAGTACAAAATGGCCATAATGTGTCATTTTTATATTCTTGTTAAAGGGGCCTTTGAGTATACCAGGAGCCTCACTCATCCTTTTTGTTTGTTGTCACGTCAGCGGCTAATAGTTCCTGTGTTTTTATGGTGACCCATATCTTAGAATTTGTGTTTGAAACGTGCTGCTTGTGAGCCTCCTGCTTCTCTTTACACTTCATCCAGTCCAAGAACTCAAGACTCTCCGAGAGGTCCCCATAGAAATCTGAGGAGTCACAACATAATAAACAAAATATATATTTGTTACACAAAATTTGGTTTATTGCTTCTGACCTTGCTCTAACTTTGAACTTTTTCTCTCTTGAAATGCTGGATGGTTTTATCTCCTAGCAACAATCACAAGACATTGACTGAAATGTCATTTTTCAGTGAGCGGCTCCTTTAAGTTTTTTGAGAAACAACTTCTGGTGGATCAAATGAAAGTAAAATGAACGAATACTGTCGACCTGCAGGACAGCCCAGTTTGAGAACCACAGCTCTTAAATGAGTTTCTTTATTGGGTGAATACTGTGATTCATGGGGGCAGTAAGAGAAATACAGAAACATTACACGATGTTTTCTTTCTTCATCTCTTACTGCAGGAGTTCCAGCGCTCAACTATCAGCAACAACATGCAGCAGAGGCTTGTGACCGCTTGGTGGCGCTACTATTCAAGGTTATCAGTAGCCTATCATACCCAGATGGGTTCAGATTAGTAAAAGATGGAGCAGTTCGGGTTCCTGCTCTCACCTCCGGCAGAGTAAATCTCAAACAGTGTGTATCTCCTCCTGACACTCATCATTTTATGTCCCTGCTTCAGCTGCAAATAGCAAAAATGATTGAAGGAGGAACTTCAGCTCCCTCAGCTTGGTTACATGAGGACCGATCGATCTTTAAAATTAAACCCGTCTTCATGAAAAAAATAAAAATAAATAAAAAATCACTTTTCCTCCCGGCGTCTTTTTTCCCCCTGAAAGGTGAAATGATGAAAGTCCAGCAATTTTCTTAAATGCCCGGCGACAGCCAACTCATCACACCATCATCTATTCACTTTCTCTCTCTCTCTCTCTCTGTGTGTGTGTGTGTGTGTGTGTGTGTGTGTGTGTACTCGAAATACATATGAAATCGACTGAACATTTCTTTATTCCGCTGCGCAATTACGCACGGCCAGTCCGTGGGCGCAGCTCGTCGTTGCCGAGACATTTTCAGCAGGATGATTTCAGCTCCAGAATGTGACAGTTTGTTGTGTAGATAGTAAATATTCGGCTATCCAACTTATCTTTTGACGTCACGCGTCAACTTTTCTAAGAAGAACACGCGCGCACTGCGGCTTTTGAGTTTCAGTCTCTCTGCGCGTCGGACTGCAAAGTGGAGTGTTCGCCAGGGGTGGCCACAGACAACAGGAAATAATATTTTATAGGTCAGGTATTTTTGGGAATATGCCTGCAGCGCGCCACGTGCGTAATGACGAGTGTGCGCCTAAATAGAAGAATTTAGGCGTCGAGGCTTTCTGGAAGCAAGGGGGTATGTCAGAGTAGTTTACCCTGAGGGGGGCTGTGGAGAGGGAATTACTCATTTCTCACACCAACAGCGGCACATCTGTGCGCGTGTATGTCACCACCGGACGGGTCTCCAAGTCCATGGATAAAAAGGAACACAAGGCAGCAGAATGGTTGTTGTGGGAGCGAGTAACGGAACCTTCGGTGGCGGCAACATGAGGTCGTCGTTCATGATAGAGGACAGAGTCGGTGGCGAAGACCCCGGGGGCTCCACCAACATGATGATCTCGGAGGCTCTTGCGCCCCGGCTGCTGATGATTGCGCAGGGCGCCGCAGAGGCGGCGGCGGCGGCAGCGACTTCTCCGTCCACCTCCAGTCAGCCGCAGGTCATGGAGACGAACGGGACCCGGTGCGGCGAGCAGATCCTCAGCTACGGCCGGGTGGAGAAGGTCCTGATCGGCGGGGTCCTCACCATGCTCACGCTGTCCACCATCTGCGGGAACTTGCTGGTGGTCATCTCCGTGTGCTTCGTCAAGAAGCTGCGCCAGCCGTCCAACTACCTGATCGTGTCGCTGGCCATGGCGGACCTGTCGGTGGCTCTGGCCGTGATGCCGTTCGTCAGCATCACGGACCTGATCGGCGGTCAGTGGATATTCGGACAGTTCTTCTGCAACGTTTTTATCGCCATGGATGTGATGTGCTGCACCGCGTCCATCATGAGTCTGTGCGTAATCAGCATCGACAGGTGAGAGGAACGTATTGAACCTTTCACCGAACTAAAGATATCCTGCATCCAAAATCCAGCAAAACATTGTGACAAAAAAATCAGATTACATGAAGACATTTGAGCATTTTAAAAAAAGATAGAAAAAGACACCAAATTATGATATTATTACCCCCATTTCGAATCGATTTATTACACTTTTATGCAGCTATGGAACAAGATCCTCTAAGTGTGACAAATAGAACCAATCCTTTTCTTTAATCCCACTTTTCACACACACACACACACACACACACACACACACACACACACACACACACACACACACACACACACACACA
>JBBPCS010000573.1:7702770-7715393 GCA_037974645.1 Hollardia meadi | reverse complement strand
GGAATGTTGGATTGGGGGAGGTTAAAGGGCGAGGGGGGGCTGTCTTCAGAAGTTTGGAGTTTGCTGAGAGAGAGGGAGGTAGCAGAGGTGTCAATGGGTGTAGGGGTGATGGGTGGGGACCTAGCCACACTATCTGAGCACACAGGGGTGGGGGTCATGTCAAACCTACTGAAAAATAGGTTCAGCTCAGATGCAAATTCTAGGTTCCCCTGCACTCCCGATGGAGGCATACTGCAGCCTGTCATGCGTTTCATCCCATTCCATTCTTAGCCTCTCTCAGTTTCCTCTTAAGCTCCTTTTGGACAGCCCGGAGTTCCTCGCGATCTTTTGCCATGAAGGCCCTCTTCTTCCTGTTGAGAAGGCCTTTGATTTCCTTATTGATCCACGATTTATTGTTGTGGAAGAAGCGAACCTTTTTGGAAGGTACAATGGTGTCCTCACAGAAACGGATGTAGTCTGTTATGCAATGGGAGAGGCCTTCAATGTCGTCCCCATAGTCCTCCAGGAACATTTCCCAGTTTGTGTCATGAAAACACTCCTGGAGGGTCTCCTCAGCATCCTTAGACCAGACCTTCACAGTCCTTGTACTGGCCACCTGTTGCTTCACCAGTGGCTTGTAGGTGGCTTCAAGGTGGATCAGGTTGTGGTCTGATTCTCCGAGTGGGGGGAGGGAAGAAGAGCTGTATGCTCCCTTCACATTCACATATAAGAGGTCCAGGATTTTATTCTCTCTCGTTGCACAGTTAACATATTGTTTGTGGTTGGTCAGGACATGAGAGAGCGAGACATGGTTAAAATCCCCACTGATCATTATGAGAGCACTGGGATGCTGCGTTTGTAGTCCCTCGATGACAGAGTGGATGACGTCACTCGCGCACGACGCCGCAGCAGATGGAGGGATGTAAACAATAACAGCAATGGCGTGCGAGAACTCCCGTGGTAGGTAGTATGGCCTCAATCCTACCGCCATGAGTTCAATGTCGGGAGTACAAATACGCTCCTTCACAGTGACATGTCCAGGATTACACCACTTAGAGTTAACAAAGACAGCAAGCCCTCCTCCTCTCTTCTTACCGCTCTGTTTCCCTCTGTCCGCCCGCACTAGCGTGAAGCCGGCTAGTTCAAGCAGACTGTCCGGTATATTCCCATTAAGCCATGTCTCCGTGAAGCAGAGCAAACTGCACTCCCTGTAGACCCGCTGGTTGTTTACCAAAGCTGTTAGTTCATCCACCTTGTTGACGAGTGACCTCACGTTTCCCATAATGATCGAAGGAAGAAACGGCTTAACTTTCTTGTCCCTCTCGATCCTCTCGCACCGGCTCTCCTGCCGCGGCGACAGTGTCTCCATATCTCCTCTGGTATGTGAACAGAGGGGACTCCGGCTCCACGCCGGTATTCCAGGAGCTCGTCGCGAGTGTACGTGACCATTATTCCGAGATAAAAACAAACAAACACTACAACTAAAACGCTGTAGTTTACACGAACAAAGTAAACAAAAATAAATACGAGATAGACAAAAATCCAGGAAAAAGGCAAGGTAACACCGGAACCGAACTTCTATTAACCAGAAGTAAAAAAATAATAATTTTTTATTATTATCAAGTTTAGTCTTTGTATGTGAAGCACTTTGAGCTGCATTTCTTGTATGAAAGGTGCTATACAAATAAAGTTTATTATTCTTATTCTTATTTGATGAGGGTTTTGAAGTTTATGTGTTGGATAGAACAAATTTTTTTTAAATTTACATTTTCAAACATGAACAGCAGACCGCACTGTGACCAGCTGTCTCTGGAACTTGTGTTATGGGTGAACTGATCCCTAAATGTGCTCTGGGTCTAACATAAAACATCCACCATTCAGACATATCCAGACAGTGATGGGTTCATACTGTATGTGTTTTTTACCGTTGTGTTTGAGTGCCATCTGCTCACTCAGCGCCGACACCTTCCTCTCTAGCTCCTCGACAGCGTCTCTTCTGTCTCCCCGAGCTCCTGCTCGGAACAAACTCAGACATTTATCCGCGGTTTTCTTTATGCCTGCCATTTCAGAGGAGGGGTCCAGAGATTTGTCCTGCAGGAGGAAAGAAACATCAGAGCACACCGCCGCTATCGGAACATCCAGGTTTGGTGCCGAGGCAGTTCAGACACACCTGTCTAAGTTAACTCGTACCTGCTTGAGTGGCTACATATGAACACCCTTGAGTTATTAATATAGGATGTAATAAAGAGATCAAATAATACATTTTCCCCTTTGCTCTCACAGCCAATAAAGTGATTCCAGCAGGAATCATATTTTAATGGTGAGCTGTGGGTGGAGGCAGGTCAGAGCGGTTAGTGAGTAGCAGGTGTGTGAAAAATCTTTTCACTAAGATGCAGCGTGATACATATCAAATACAGCCGCTGCATATTTCCTGTTTCATTCATGTTTTAATCATTCAATCTTTTTTAATCAAAATTCTGTTTTTGGCATTCGTTACATTTAACGAGCCAAGGAAGAGAGGTCGTGTTACCATGGCTGGTGTATCTGGACCAGGTCCAGCAGTGGCCATTTTGTCAATGAGGTTCTTGAAGATCTCCAGCCTCCTTTCCGCTCGCTCCTCCAAGATTTCCCTCTCCCTCGCCAGGCGTTCACTGAAACACACACACAAACACAGACGTTTGCATGACTTCAGCATCAGACTTTCCCTGAGACGTAAAGAAACAAAAATATCTCACTTGAAGTCATCCTGCATCTCAGAGAAGAGCTTTGAGAACTCTCTGCTGACTTCCTCTCTGACTTGCGCCTCCATGAGCATGCTCTCCGCTCGCTCCTTCTTCAGCTGGAGCTGCAGCTGCCTCAACAGCGCCACCTGCCTCTGAGGAACGACACATAAGAGTAAAACAAAAATAAAGAGTTTTAAAATGGAAAGTTAGGTTTTTTTTCAGTAATAACTAATAGTAATTATTCTCCATAAACATATTTTTCAATGCACAAAGCGCCTCAATGGCACTTCTGTCTGCAGGCAAACAATAGAATAATGCAGAATGCCTAAAAGCTGCTGTGAGGTTGGACGCACCACCAACAGAGTAACGAACCCAGAACTCAGTTTTCATGAGCTGCTGAACCAAAAAACAGTCTTTAAGAAGACAAAAGTGGATACAGGCTGGGAGGTACTGACACTCAGAGTGTCGTTATCTGTGCAGAAAGCAGTTTGATTCGTAATAAGCTCTGATACAATACTTAAATAAGTCTGTTTTTTCCCTAATGCTTTTGTGATGGTTTGTTGAAGAGTAATCTGTTGAACTCACCACGTTATCTGAACTTGTAGCTTCAAAAGAATCTCTGTGGTGGAACTTGCTAACCAACAGTTAGCTGAATCATTTCTGTGTTTTTTAAAGCATTTTTCAAGCTTGTTCCTTCGCAGTCTCGGCTGTGAGAGATCCATTACGAATCTATTGTTTCTGTTATTTCATTTTGTTTATATGTAACGTTCTGTTACCAGTCTGTGCATCCTGTATTAATCTGTTGTTATCAGAACAGACAAAAAGCGATGATTGTGGCTGATTCATCACAGTCTGCGAGCGAACAAACAATCAACCAGCTGAATGAAGAGTCGTTTAATTACACCAGATTAGAATCTAACATTCATGTGTTTATTGTCCATAAATGTATTCTTGCCTCCTGATGTTTCACCACCGGTTTCGCTCTCTGAGAGTTTTTATGTATGATATTAAAATCCAGACTGACCTGGTGCGTCTTTTTACCGATGATAATTTTCTCATCATTTTCATTGCTGTCTTCTTCATTGTCGGTCGGATCCATTGTGTCCTCCATCGGGCTCTTTTCTTCCTCATATTCGTCATCCTCATCCTCCTGGACAAAGGATTTTAATAACAGCACAATGAAGATTAATCTTGTGATAAAATATAAAAGACTTTATAGACTGTAATAAGGAAGGCGTAGGAAGGAACCGTCTCCACCTCACCTGTACATCCTCCAGGCTACTATCCCAGCCAATCAGGGAGCTCCTCCTGCTGCTGTCACGAAGAGCCTTCCTCTCAGCCTTGTTGATGACGAAGGATACCTCACTCATGGACCTCTCGGGCATGATGGGAAGGGGCCTGGTGGACAGAACCACCACCTGGAAACACACAAGAGCAGAAAAGAGGCAAAATAACCATTAATACTGCAGTGACATGATATTTCTTTTAGGTCACCTCCTAAATCTGAAATTTGCTCATTCGCATGATATCTATGGATAATATTGATATTTGGATCAATTCTAATGGCTGTACAATACTGGAAAAAACTGACATCGTCATATCTTTTATTTGTATGTATTTTATAATACATGCACGGTGGAAAGGTATTTGGGAAAAACGTCACGTTTCTGAATAAACTTTACAAATAGTCTGTTGCAGTTGTATTTACATGTAATCTACCATAACTAACGATGTTAAAATGTATGTAATCTACGATGGATGATAATCTCTTTTAGATTAGTCGTGGAAAATGAGAATCTTGTAAGTTTTCCTTTTGTATCAACCAGCAAAGAGAGTTGAAGCATGATGTGTTTTAGTTCATTTGCACATTTACTTACACACTGCATGTCCTGCAATGTGACTGTTGCACATGAGCACATTGTGATAGCGATGCTAAAACGATATATTGTGCAGCCGTAATCAATTTGGTCTTACTGCACAGACGCAGGACTTAAAGTGTTAAAACTGTGGATGGAATGAGAAGAAAAGAAGAAACACTCAGAGACCGAAGCACAATAAGAGAGAGAATGAAGATGTGGATGCACCTTCTGTGCCACAGCAGAGAACTTGAGGACGTTGAGAGTCTCGTCGTACATGGAGGCACACTGGTTGATGTTGACGATCATACAGGCTTTACCTCGACCGCAGAAAAAGCCCTGCAGGTAGTGGGTCAGCTTGCTCTCCCTGAACGGAACATGCTGAAGCAGCCTGAGGGAGGAAACAAACAAACAGCATGGTTGGACGTGCATTCTCAACTGGCCTGTGCTGCTACCCTCTTGTAAAAAATGCACTACTTTGAACAAAACAGAAATATGCTGAGAGCCAGCACAAAGCAGCTTATTAAGTTGTTACTGCCAAAATGTTGGTAAACAGGGGCCGTATCACAGAAACTTCCTAACTTGCAGATCCTATCTTAACTGTTTGGTAGCCATGGCAACTAGGGTTAGGACCTGATTTAGGAAAAAAGTCATTACAGATGAACATTTCCTCAGTCAGACAGGAAAATATCTCAGCCCACTCTGTCACTGTTAGTTTCTAAGAGGCGACCTCTAACTCATCCGTCTTAAAGTTAAACGGCCGTCGCTGTTTTTGCTCCATGTTTCCACGTGTTTCAGTTCGTTTCAATGAGGTGAGATGAGAAAAGTAGCGTTGGTTGCTAGGTAACAGACATTAAAGCTGATAACCTATGTTGGATTTCCTAACCCGAGATAAGATAGGATTCCTAAAGTTAGTTTGGATTTTCTTCCGCAATACCAAATTGGGAAAAATCGCATCTTAGACTCTTCCCATCTTAAGACTTAAGAAAGGAAGTTTCCCATCTACACATCCAACAGACACTGGGCAACGTTAAAATCCTATTGAAGTTGGGTTTGTGTCCACTTGATGAATGTAAGTCCAATATTCACTTTTAGCTCAGGTTTAGTCTCCACCAACTTCTGAGAAAAACATCAGTCCTTCGCTGCTAGATTTGAACTTTCTTCCTCAGCTGGTCCCAAAATGTGTCTGGCTGCTATTTAAGCGTTTCGGTATAGTATCCTCGGTAACCATAAGTAACCCTCAATTAAAGTACCTAAACCCTTCAGCTGTTTAGCGTTTCCGCCGTAGATGGTACTCAGAGGCCGAGTTGTTCCCAGGGCTTTGGGGGTAACCACTTTCATTTTTCCAGCAGTTGGGAAGCAACAGAAGCTGCAGCATTTATTAACATGCTAACACGCTGCCTATAGCCTACAGTAGGCTTCATTACTGCCAGATCGACAACATACAAGCTAACGGTTTCCTTTGCTCCGTTCATAGTGATGGTCACTTTCTGCTGCTCATTCTCTTGGTCTATGGCACACTCACATTTTATTTCTCTGTGTGTGCTTGTTTATTACAACAAGTAGACGAGCTTTGTTTGCGAAAAGACTGCTGAAAAAAAGAGAGTTGGGAAATCCTACATCAGTGCGCAGACGATGAGACGACTCTGGCTGCTCTGACTAACCAAGCAGCCGTCAGCTGTTTTAACTCCACCTTATAGTATTGGCTCAGTGTGCGCCGTACCTCAACAGAGGGGTAACAAAAAAAAAACAGGTCGGCACAGAGCGGTTCTATTGGTACCATCCACAACTTTTCATCCAACCACTCTAATGCGTACGGAACTGAACTGAACCGATCCAGACTTCTTGGTGGTAACAAGGCTTTAGTGTGTTGTTAGTAGAGCTATAATACAACCATACAGTAAACCAGTAACAGAGAGATTTTCTATGAGTGACCCTTCTGTATTACCTAAAGACAGAGAGAATGACAGACGGGTAATGATCTCACTTGGCGTGCTGGTTGTGTCTGAGTGCGTTGATGCATTTTCCCAGGATGAGCAGTGAGGTGTTGATGTTTCCGGCTTCTTTCAAACGCTCTCCTTTATTCTGAGTCTTGGCACATCGCTCGGAGCCAGCCAGGTCACACAGACTCAACCTGATGACCGACACGTTCATCCACATTATAAACAACTCACACAAAAAGCAGATGCATGAGCAGCCATTGCTTTACTAAACCTGTACAACATTTTATTTTGCATACATACACATTTTTTCAATGGTGACTTGTTTTACTACCATGTTTCATGTTTGCATAAGTTCGGTGAATCTAAAGTTTCACTCACTCGCTGACTGCGTGAACCCTCGGAGTCCCAATATCCTCAATCCTTAATATGCGGATGGAGAAAATACTGTGACTGCAGAAGAGTGGGGAAAAAATCAAACACACATTTCAGCAATTTTGTACTAAGATGGCGTTTTAATAAAACTATCAGCTGAATATCCGTAAACGCTGCTGCCTGTCGCCCTCACCTCCTGCTGGAGAGCTGGTTGAGTCGGGTGGAGGAGAAGCTCTGGTTCCTCTTGCCCAGCTTCATCACCTTGTAAGCCTCCTCTGCACTATTCACCTGAACCCAACGCAGATCTGAAGACAAATGCACAAAAACAGGATATTCATTTAACCTGACCGGATGGGGGTCCTTGTTTGTTTCTTAACACAACGACAGAGCAACATGGCTGCTCTCTTATCATCATTCTATTGCAAAGGTCCCACATTTATCTTTTAAGAAAATGTTAGAGGGCTCATGAAGAAGCTAAGTAACACTGAAGAAATGACAGAAACAAGAACTGCAAGAAATCATCATATTGTTATAATGTTCCACCTGCTTCTTTAACATGTTACCGTCACTAATCGGACCAAACATATACACATTTCCAACATGGCTGCCAAAATAATTCGTCTCCCCACTCCCAACCTCGCAGAGCTAAACAATAAGGCCATTTCCTGTCACTGTATGTCATTATTGTACATGTGCTGTCTGTTTGACAGTGCTGTGGAAACAAATACACCTTTGGGGGACAATAAAGTCTAAATGAAATGTCATTTAATTGCAAAAGACACACTTTCAAAAAGAAGCAATTTGAAAACTTCACTTTGGGCTTTGGGAAATTGTGACAAGAATTTTTCTTGACATTTGAAAGACTAAATGATCAATCAGTTAATTGTGAAAATGAAAATAATTGTTAGTTGCAGCCGTATTTAACACACACAGGCTTAACTTCTGGAAACGGTTAGAACCTAAATCTAGGTTTATAGTGCTTCAATGAACATAAAAAAATAAAAGAAATGGATTGATTTTTAAATATTTACAGGAATCTGATCTAAGAAACAACTTATACAGGCAAATATGTTTCTGTATATTTTAAATTTGCTTGTTAAGAAAAACTCAGAACATTCAGAAAAGAAAAGAAAATGCAGTAATGTTTTAATGTTTGGCTGAAGGTTGCATACCAATTATCTACAGACGTGCGACCCCAACCCTTCAAACCTTTGACGAAGGCGTTGCCCTTGACATCCTGTGACAGGCGCAGTGCAGTCCTCCTCGGAGCCCCGCTGGGTACCACCTCCAACAGGTCGTGAATGTTCTCATTGTAGATTTCACAGAAAGAAACCCAAACCGAGAACTTAATGTGCGTTTCCACCTCCAGGCTGATTCGGTCACCAACAGTCGTCCCCAGCATGGAGGACTCTGCGGCAGAGACGGACGGATGAGAATTTAGAAAGTTTTGCATCTGCAGTGTAAAGAAATGGCATAAAAACAAGTAACTAACTAAGAGATGAGGGGTTAAAAGACTAAACCTTACCTTCAAGGAGAGTCTTATTGGTCGAGTTCAACAGGCTGGTATTGCTCTTCTCAATCTACAAGGCAAAGAATAAAGACGAATCATGTTAAAAATGCATTAAAGACAATTAACTGTATGTTTTGTGAATAATTATAAGTGCTTCACGAGTACTTCAAAGACAAAACATGACTTAAAAAACAAACTTCTAAATCAATCAAAACTAGAATTAATGCCTCATGGTTTTATGACTTTGTGCACCAGTGAAGTCACAGTTTCCATCACGTCTGTCCAGACTCGTATAATATATGTAGTGACTGATAGAGAGCTTGGTCACATGGTGCAAAAACAATCAGCTGAAGATCAATATCAGCAGAATCAAAGAGCTTGTGGTGACTACAATGCTTCAAATATGAATGTTGCTGCAAAGCTCTAAATTCTGAAACATGGATTCTTCACACATGTTGAACCAGCAGCACAGAAGATCTAAACAATCAGCACAGTTTGGGTCAAATTTAATCATAATTAGTGTCTGAATTCTTGAGTTATGACAAAAAATTTGTTTAAAAAGGTCACAGTGACTTTTGACCTCTGACCACAAATATAATCAGTTCATCCTCGAGTCCAAGTGAATGTTTGTGCCAAATTTGAAAAACTTCCGTCAAGATGTTTGTGTTCAACTTTACAGGAGCAATAAACATGTTTACAGTCTGGTACAAAAAATCTGGGTGATAAAACAACCTCAACAGGGATCTGATGAACGTTTACATCAGCCTTGGACACTTTCCCTCCATATAGGTGTATCTAACTGCCTATCACACAGCAGAAATAAACGCAACAACAGCCAATCAGCGTGCTGCCTCTCTGTCTCTGCGCTCTGATTCGCTGCCGGTCGCCTGCCCTGCATGGACCGTTATCATAAAGTGCTAAAAGTGATGAAAGAGTCACTTTATCCTGCAAAGATGAGGAAATTGTTGACAACAAAGGTAACACAACATCAATCATATGGAAGTGTTTTGGATGCAAAATACGCCATCAGTCGGTGCCAACCGAGACGGGACAAACAAATCTCTACCATCACCTGAAAAGGCCCCATCACAGTAACCACAGCATTATTCTAATCAGCTAAAAGGAAAGCTAGTTCATATAGTTTAGTTAAGGCAGATGAAGCATGTTCGCAAAGTTTACAAAGTTAAATGTTTACATTTCGTTTTAAATATTCATTTATCACTAAATATATTCTACACCAAGCAGTTTCCACCATTAAATATTAATATTGTGTTATACAAATTGTTATATTGGTCTATATAAATAAAGTTATAAAGTTTAAGTATTGAACCCTCTGGTTTCTTCAGTGATTATCAGGACACTTTAATGCCAGTGATTGGGATTAACAGCTGTTTAGGGCAAATAAACCTGCGGTCAAACAACGCGAGGCCAAATTCACTTCTCTTTCAGTCAACACTGATAGATGGTTAATCTTAGCTAGCCTGTTAGCTCCAAACTAAATGGGTGTGTTTCAGTAACCAGGGTCCATTTGGCTGGCCTCAGCTCCACCTCTTTGTCCATTTATTGGATTAGCTGGGAGTTGGGCGACAGCAGGAGCATTGAGCTTCACATGCAGCTCTTCAGAACCCTAGGGGTGATGTCACGGGGGCTCCGTCCACTATTTACAGTCTATGATTTTACTTGTACAGCTGTCACTACAGACTGCATACAGCCCTTTCAGACACAACGTGGTTTGAACTGCGCGTTTTCAAAAGCAGCAGGAAGATCTTCTGACGGGACAGGTCATTTTGAAAACATGTAAACAAAACCGTGTTATGCCTACGTGATTAGAAACACGTTTCCAAGATGTAGTTTTCCTCCCGAGGTCTCGATACAAACGTGAACTTTGTGTCGTACGATTGGGGGAATTCAGACACTCCTCCATTTTGCCCACAGTTTCCTCCTCCAGTTCCCAGCAGGCTGTTGGCCGCGCAGGTCGACGTCACAGCGTGCAGAGGTCAAAGTTCGAACTTTGCTCGATGCAGTGAAAAACCGTTGTTGCGCCGCACAAGCCATTTGAAATAATGATTTTCAGAATGCAGCAGTGCTGTAACCAAGTTGTGTCTGAAAGAGGCTTAAAGGTTTACATTTCCAGAAGCCAAATGCATTTTTATTATGCTGAAGTATATTTTCTTCCATTTTACATGCACGACTGTGTATTAAGTTCTGCGTCCAGCAGAAACACGGGGTGCCTGAACAAATCCCATGTAGACACTGATGCAGGAGTGCAGCTGCTTACCTCTTTAAGTTGTCTGAAGAGGTTTCTCTTGAACAGCGCCTCCTCAGCCTGCTGCTCGACGGTGAGCCTTGTGAACTCTCGGCAGCGCTGAGGTTTGATGCTCATCCCAGCGAAACCATGTTCACCAATACTGCTGAAAATGACATCGAGAGACCTGGGCAGGATCCCAGCATCAGCATCTGGACCTGAAGTGACAAAAGAGTGGATTGTTTTGAGTTGGGATACTTTTAGTAAAATCTCAATCTATGGAGACCCCACCTTGTAACCCAAATCAGCCACAACAATGTTTTAAAGGGCGGCTCCATTATTTTTTGTGTTTTTGAGATTTTTCTATGATTCTATAGCTTCCCAGTGGTGCTCTTTAAGCATTCAAATGTGAACATTCAAATATTGGTCCAATGCTGCTTATTGACAGCGAGATCTCCTGACAGCTAGCCAATTAGCCAGGCGAGCTAGGCGCGCAGGACAAACAGATCAAATAAAGCAGAATCTGCAGTAACTTAGTTGCGACGCCTATCTAAGGTGAATAGTGCTATTTTTACTAAAATCATTCATGACCAACAATTTGAGGTGTGAGCGTTGAAACACAGGATGAGAGGATTAAACTGATCAAACACAACATGAGATGTGTCAAACAGAGTGGTGGTTCAAAGCTGCAGAGAACTGCCTCTAAATCAATCAATCAGACTTTATTTGTATGGCACTTCTCATACAAACTAAATGTAACACAAAGTGCTTCACATAATAAAGTAAGTTAATAGTAATAAAATGATAAATCAACTAGTAAAACAGACTAAAGTTTACAGATAAATAGTCGATAAATAAATAGGTAAAATTCAATTAAAAGCCAGACTAAAAAGTCTCTGCTGCCCTCAGCCAGGCTGTTCCACAGACGTGGAATAAAAAGATGCCTCACTGAGTTTTTGTTCTGACTTTAGGAATTATTAAAACAGACCTAAAAATGTGAAGGTCTTCCCAGCGTTGGTGACTCCGTAAGTGAAAACCAGAGAGTTTCCCCCTTCGAGAACATCTTTCACCAAATCCTTCACTGTGCCTTGAAAGAGCTCCCTCTGTGTTGTCTCAGGACCATACACCTATTGAAGGGAGAAAGAAAGACCACCAATAATGAGGAGAAAGATTAAAAAACAAACAAAACACTGGACCTAAAACAGGGTCACAACCTTTCCTCCCATGTGTCCTTGTTTTAGGTCCAAAAATGAATCCAAATGGAACGTATACGTGATGATATATTCAAAATAATTCTTTATTAAAATTATAGAGGTCATAGAAAAGAAGATGAAGCTTTCTGCGGTCAGAGGAAGTTGACATTTTTTGGCCGTCTGCAAGGAAACACCAACCTGAGAGAACTGAAAGCGCTGCCCAGCCTGTGGAAGACATTTATCAGTGCTGAGCCTCGCTAAGAGGGACAAACTGGGAGGCTTCAGTAGAACCGTGTCAGGGGGCTCGATGTCAACACAGTCCTGTTAAAAAAAAGAAAAAAGAAGGGGAGACAGACAAGACAATAAATATTTGTCTTACAGAATTACTGCTTTGTTTAAAACTATTTAAATTATCTGCAGCAGCATCAACTATCAGGGAAATTCAGTCATGTTTGACAACAAAGCCTGTTTTTAGGAGGGTCTTAAAAATTTCAGCATTTTCTGTAAAAGTTAATTTCATAAACAGGATTTTTTTTTATAACCACAAAACCAAACAGCTACTGTAAGCACACTGGTATTCATTTCAAGTCCCTGAACATGAAGTTGTTGTTTGTTTTATTGTTGTTTATTTTTACCTGCGACTCTCCATTATTGCTCTCTGCTGCAGTGAACGGTCGGATGCGGAGGTAGACCTGAAGGTGTTCTCTCTCCTCGATGCTGGAACGCTGCGCACGCACGCACACACACACACACACACACACACACACACACACACACACACACACACACACACACACACACA
>JBBPCS010000573.1:7677332-7696877 GCA_037974645.1 Hollardia meadi | reverse complement strand
CTCGGGTTGGAATACATTTGCTCTTTCTGCGCATGTGTGCCCCAGGTGGGGGTAACGGTGACGTGACGAGTTTCCGGTAGTGACAGAAACATGGCGGCATCGAAGCAGAACTGGTCTGTGGATGACACTACTTTTTTACTGGGGACTTTAAAAGAGTTAATAATTGTTGAACGATGTGGGTCCATCTTGAAAATTGGCGGGAAAACAGGTGGAATGCTTTGGAGCATGTAAACGCACATCTTTTCGGATTACTTTATTTAGCCTCCATGTAAACAGTTAGGTTGAAAATTCTAATCAGAATGATTTCAATCAGACTAAAGAAATATTGTCCATGTAACCGCAGCTATTGACTCCAAGGGGTTTTGAACGGTTCTAAAATATATTTGCACTGCTGCTGGGCTTTTGCCCTGTCACTGTTTGTACAATGTGTGGGAAAGTGAAGTTTACTGCGTTGTGCGTTTCTTTTGCTGTGTGGTGATCCTGCTTGCTTCTATATTTTTGTTTGTACAGAGAGGGGTTAATATTTGTATCAATTCCTTTGTAGGGTTGCTGGTGATTATTATCATTATTGAACTTTTTCTTTTTTAAGACAAAGAGTCTGACTGGCACTCCGGCTTAACAGCGAGCAAACCGCTACAATGTAATCTGTGAAACATTAAGAGAACATACAGTAGTAGGTTATGTGTACAGAGGTATAGTATCCCTGTGTCAAGCCATGACTGTTTATTATAAGTGATACTTCTCCTGTCTGTTTGAAGCATTTATTGGTAATATTGCATCCAAACTGATTTGTTCCCTCAGCTTCATGGGGAGCGTTTTCCTCCATCCCCCATCTGTTGTGTGTAAAAATGTCGTTTTTTTCCCCCACTCGTAAAGCCCTTCTCTACCACATTCCCCCCTGCTCGAAGGATTAACTGGCATGCCAGTGCTAAATGACTCAACCCCAGGGACAAAAGCCTCTTCCAGGCCCAGATCAGTGCTGCTCAGCTGGGCTTGAACCCAGCTGAGAGCTGGGTCCCAGCTGTGGAAGGCCTCAGCCTTATTACAGCCTTCACCACAAACCTTTGGACAATTTATTCATATAATCTAACACCTCCATCTCCAAAAAGTGAGAGGGAATTTTTTCCATCATCACAAAGTAATAATCATTTGTGTATTTTTTTCTTATAAGAGTTGACATTATTTTGACTGCTTATTTCGGCCTCTTCTAAATTATACTGCATACTTTTCTACTTAACTTAGTTGAGGAAAAAATGGTTTCAAGGTTGTTGTTGGTGTTGTTGGATTTATCTTCCACACCACTTCCCTTTTCATAACCCACACAGAGTGACCTTTCTCTGCATTCGGACTCTGCTGCTGTGACTCAGAGTTATCATGTGCACTCTGGGCCGACTGCCAGACTTTCAGAGCCCCTCACCCTGACGGCCTCCTGAAGAGTTCAGGATGACACACAATGATTTGATGACACCCTCCCTTTATGTTGTCTCAAATGATCTGCACACATTTTCTATTCCCTCTCTTGTGTTCCACAGTGTGTATGCGCTCTCTCTCTCTCTCTCTCTCTCTCACACACACACACCCTCCTTCATTCACAAAAGGGTTCCTGTTTAATCAGGTGACACAATGGTTGGTTTTGTGTCTATGGAGGCAATTGAGTGACAGTGAATAGATCATCTAAAAGGCAGCTCTGACATACATACGAACATTTATGGCTGGGAATGATGAGAAAAGACTCCTGTTGACCGTGACGTCTTGACAGTGACATATTACCTGTTTGTCATATTACCTTTTATTTCAAAAATCTTATAAAAACACTTTGCCAAGCAATTGATTTTAGCAGTAGATAATGAGAACATTTTTGAAAAATTTCAGTCTGGTTTTCGCAAGTATCATAGTACTGAGACCGCCCTTCTCAGGGTGACTAATAATCTTTTAATGGCTGCTGATGACGGGATGTGTTCAGTCCTCGTTCTTCTGGACTTTAGCTCTGCGTTTGACACAGTATTCTGTTAGACAGGCTGAAGCACTGGGTGGGAATATCTGGGACAGCTCTAAAATGGTTCTTGTCATACCTGTTAAACAGTAGGTTCTGTGTCTCCATTAATAACCACGTCATCTTTTGCTCCTGTCAAGTATGGTGTCCCTCAAGGGTCAGTTTTGGGACCAATTTTACTTTCATTATATATGCTTCCCCTAGGACATATTATCCTTAAGCATGGTCTTTCTTTTAATTGTTATGCTGATGACATGCAGATCTACCTGCCTGTTAGAGCCACTGATCCTCACATGCTGAGTTCTTCACATGACTGCATGTGATGTGAAAAATTGGATGTCACAAAAGTTTTTGCAGCTTAACTCTAGCAAAAAAGAGATTGTTGTAATTGGTTTCCCAGAAGTCAGCAAAACAAAGAGTCTTGGCTTTTGGTTTTATAGTAATTTAAACTAGCACACAACAAAACTTGTAGAGTCCTGTTTTTACCATCTTAGAAATACTTCCAAAATCTGACCTATTTTATCCTTTAAAGACACAGAGACTGTTCTACATGCCTTTGTTTCCTCTTGCCTTGACTACTGCAACAGCCTCTTCACCTGCCTAAACCAAAAATCTATTAATTGGCTTCAGGTTGTTCAGAACTCAGCTGCCAGGCACAAGATCCAAGAGAAGTGACCACATTACGCCTATTTTAGCTTCCTTGCATTGGCTCCCATTATGTTTTAGAATTGATTTTAAGATCTTACTGCTGACTTTTAAGGCTATTCATGGTCAGTCCCGGAGTTATTTATCTGAACTTTTAGTTGCATATGACCCAAAATGGAACCTGAGATCCTCAGGGAGAGGTCTTTTAGTTGTGCCTGAGGCCTGTTTTATTTGCTTGATTGACTCTCTTTTGCTGGTTTTATTGTTTGCTCTTATTGCTTACTCTATTGGGTTTTTTATGATCTCCTTGTTATGTAAAGCACTTTGTAACATGGGTTTAGAAAAGTGCTATATAATTAAAGGTTATTATTATTATTATTATTATTATTATTGTGTAGCTCTCCTGTAATGACAGTCTGGTGTAGGAGAGTTTTGCTTGATCTGCAAGGGTGTTTGGGCGGATGGTTTGTGTCAATTGGCGTCCACATGAATGCCAGGATCCAGGGTTTCCCAGCAGAATATTGCACTGTAGCGAGATGATCAATGTTATTCATTTCAACTGTCAGTAGTTTTAATGTTGTGGCTGATCGGTGTATACGACATGGTTCCCGTGAAATTGGTATTACTGATTAGCCGAACTGCATGGAAGCCATCAAACACTTGGCACCAACTTGTCAGTGCTTTGCAATCAGTGTTTGATATATTGATGTTTAGAGTTGAGAGAAACGATTTTGAAAAGTTCTGAAAAGTTAATAAGATCTACGTACTTTGCCAAAATGTACTATAGAATTAGTGTATATTCCTAATACATAGCCACAGAGGTTGACAGTGTTAATAATATTAAAGTTGATAATTGCCTGTTTTATAGTCATGTTTACCAATCCGCAAGGTAAAACAGCCTCTCTGATAAGATTATTTACCTTTCAGCCTCTATCTAATTTTCCGACCATTGAGATAACACTTGTTGCCTTTTAACACTCAGGTCAAGTGTTGGATTGTAAAAGGCATGCAGCGTGAGAATCAAAGCCAAATCTACTGCCCACATTGGCACGTCATAAGCATATGTTTGTTTGAGCTATGTGTTTTCTGTAAATACTACATAAGCCCAGTCAATAACAGTAAATTTCCAAAATATTCCCACCTGCTGTACAGTGTCAGCTATCTATTTTTTGCTTCTTATCTCTCTATAAGTTACTCTTGACTTACCTTTGACTTTCCCGGTAATTACATGAACCATGCCAAACCACATTCCGTGGTTTGTGTGTGTGTGTGTGTGTGTGCGCGCGCGCGTGCGTGCTTGCTTGCTTGCTTTGCTTATACTTGTGTATACTTAAATTTTAGTTTAAAACATAAAAAAATTAACATTATCAACAGAATGTGAAGAAACAACAGTGTTGACGTTATGTCAAAGACGTCTATGTATTGTGTTACAGAGATATCTACTGAAGCATGCTAACCAGCTAGCCCTGGCCCTGTGTCGTAATACCACTTTGTAACTCTAGAGGCAGTAGTCTGATAGCCCCCCGTAGTTTCAGCTGGGTGATGTATACGAGGTAGGTATACATACAGGTAAGCTCTCTTAGTGTTTAGTCTAATAACTAAACTAAACAAAATGTCAAGAAAGGAAATATTCTTGCACCTATTTTCCTTACTAAACAGAAAAATACAACCATACACCTTCTGAATTAAAGTTTCCCTTGAGCTTACTGCCTTGTTAACTCATAGCTACAGCCAAAGATAATTACACAGCCCAAGATAACTAACTTACAGCAGACAGTATAGTGACAGCAGTTGGGGGTTACTCTGGTGATATGCTGCCCCCTATATTTTTGGAGGTACCTTCTAATTACGCGATATTTTACAAATTGCACCTTCAACTGACAGAATGATCAAAACTGTATTTAGCAATGTAATATTTACAAAAGTAATAAGTGGCACATTCAAAGTCTGTAACAGAGAAAAAAAAGTAGAAGATATGAATAGACGGAAGAGTAAACTAGAGTAGAGTAGGTGTAGAAACAGGAAAACAGACCAGGCAACTTCAGCTGAAAGGGAGGGAGGGAGGCGGGAATTCTGTGGTAACAGCCCTCCCACACACACACGAGTCATAACACAGATTGAGCCTGAGTGAGCCAGAGAAGCAAGTCGACTTTCAGCCTGTGCAGACACAGCAGTGTGTCTTCTGCGACACCATCAGAAGTGTACCGAGAAGTTCGAGCGAGTGTGAGATCAGCAGCTCGTCTCTGTGTCAGGGAGCTTCAGGATCACAGTGAGTATTGTTGCTCTCTCTTTTTTGTGTCTGGTACTAGTCTTCCTCATGTTGCATTGTTCCCACTGGTGTGTTACTGTCTTGTTTTGCTCAGTCTGGTACAGCTTGGACTCCCAAGGTTCAACAAAGTGCTACATTAGCTTAGTGTTGTTTTCTTCTTTCTGGTTAGCTGAAAAAAAGCTCCCCAGCAGGCTGCGCCTCTCGGAATGCAAAAGTAAACAGCAGTGATTTTGCACTAAGTAGCATTTAGAGGTCTTTTTATGAGACTGGTTGTAATTGCAGGAAGTGTATTCAGTCACTGGGAGTGGATGAGTCGGCAAATATAAGTTGGCATAAGTTATTTATTTTTAAGTCCCTTTTTTTTTTTTTGCTGCCGCTCACTGTGGTATTGCACAGTTTGGATTGAGTTTATAAAATTGTCAGCTATTAAAAGAACAGCAGTAGAAATTGTTTACAACTGACAGATTCAGAGAGGAAAACAAAAGATGAAGTGTCTTTCCACATACCTGAAAAACACCACATAGTCACCTATAGGCTCTAATTCTTACTATGGTCAATTAGTAATCTGATACACACAAAGCTATCTGCCAGTATTGTCCCAGCTCAATTCCAAACCTGTGTATTTGAAGGCAAAATATTCCGATGGCATTTGCTCTGTGATGCCATCACAACTGAGTTAGCATTTTCATGATTACTTCCTCATGTTTGGTGGTGGTGTAATGTGCTATAGGAAACCTTAATGGTCCCAAACAGGGGATTTATCACACCAATGGTACTCTGAGCTGGGTCAGTCTCATTAGTATTGTTTTGGTAACAATCAACAACTAACAAGCTGCTAAAGCTTACATAGACTGTAATTAAAACTATTAGACTAATAAGACAGTAAGTATTTAGTTCATCCTGCTTACCAAACCAATATAATAAGATGTGTAGCATACTGAATGCGTTATACAGTGCAGTTTATGATGAATTTATGATGGAGGCGCTGTTACCCCTTAATTATCACCAGACACAGCTGTGTTGCGATCCTGCACAGTTTTGTTTATTTGTCAGATTTTGTTGAGTTGATCGTTTTTCTTCAAATGTTTTGCTTCTGTCATGGGTAATAGGCTACGTAGTGAAATTGTTTCTTTTTTTGCCTGTTTTGATGTGATTTGATGATTGGGAGTCTGCACAGGGTGTTTTATTTTGAAAAATGACTGGATTCTCTATGCCGTTTCTGTGTCTGGCTTCTTGTCTGTCTCAATCTGCTCTGTGCAGCTTGACGGCGGCTTTTGTCAAAAATAGACTTAGCGCATATTCTCAGAGGAGCCAAGTGCAGAGCCGCTTCTGGGATGTTTCTGAAACATGGCGCAGACATGCCTGGTGGAATTTGGGGTTACACCTCTAATAGTTGTCCCTCAGTAGCAGTGGAGTTGAATGCTTTCAAAGGTGTTCTATGATCTACTGAAAATAACTTGAGTTTTATGTTAATTAAACAGGAACATCAATTTTACACATTAAAGTCTGTTCCAGGTGTTTAAGAGCACTACTGCATATGTGAAAATGTTGCATGAAGCCTTTTGTGACCCTAGTGGGAGCTTCATGCATTCCAATAAATGTCCTTAAGTGATGTCACCTGAGTCAGCGTCGGTGGGGGCTAAAGACAACAAGTTTCAAAATGAAAAAACCCTGGGTGTCTGGAGTTAGAAAGAAGTGAGCCTACCAGACCTCTGTAGATTCTCCTCTCTGCTTAAGCCTAGAGGCTCCAGGCTACATTAGACTTACAGTACATTGTCGGCAGTTGCTTTGTGGGTAATCCAGGCGCCAGGTTTTGACAAGGAAGAAGAATTCAGGGAATAACAACCACTCTGGGTCTGTTTCATACATCTTTATTAGGGCTGGGTATTGTTTAAAGAATTACGATACCAGTACCTATACCAGTACCCCTTAAAAGGATACCAAAACCAATAGAGCAGAGAAATATTTGGGGCATTCGAAAGAGGTTTTAGCCATCTTCCAAAGGAAAATCACTAGCACAAAAAGAATGAAAGATAATTGAGGATAAAGATAGCAAAATCCTCTCTGATTGAATTCAATAACAATTTAAGAAACAACTATTGAACAAGCAGAAATTAAGCCTTTTTTCATGATACATTTTTCACCTTTATCACCCAGTTTTAACTGTACACGGACCAATCATGCTTACTATCTTGTGTAGTCACCCCCCAAAGGTCCATTCTGAGCCAGGCAAAACACTGTAGAATACTTAATTTGATACCCATCATGTGAATGGAAGCATCCACTTGCATAAAATGCCACCACTGAACTGCCAACTCCTTCAAATACACTGTGTTCAACTTCACCACACCACAGACTGTAAGTGTTGTAGCTACTGCAGTAGTGGGCCAATCGCACGTCGAAAAGTAATCGAATGATGGAATCTTTTAACTGGTGAGGTTTCAATACTATAGGGTATACAGGGATATAATGTAACTTTATTCTACATACTATTATGCTTTTTGCGACAGGACCCAGACATATTAAATTTGTTTTTCTTACATGTTGTATCATAGCCTTAATGTAAGTATAATATTCTCTCACTATCTTACACAGGCTTCTGGAACAAGAGGAAGGGCTCAGTCTCCTTGTCAGGAATAGCTGCTCCCCACAGACCACCTCCCCCTGCCCAGACACTAGTCTCCTCGGCAACCAACCCTGGGCACCCCTGGTTGCGAGTTCGCACCCCATCTGAGCTTGAATGTTGCCAGTCCAACGGAGCTCTTTGCTTCATCAACCCTCTCTTCATAAAGGTTCACCAACAAAATGGCAATGACTGCACTCCTTCAAATCCCTGTGGTACAGCAAAGCAAAGCCTGAGGGAGGAACCCATTAACAATAACCTTGAAACCAACAACAAGGACAGTGAACACTCTTGTAGAGATTGTCTTAAGGTCTCAGATCCCAGTGACAGCAGCCAATGCAACCTGCAGCTACAGGACAATAGCAGTGAAACCAGCAGCAACAGTCAGAAGCTGAGTCCTGCCGACAGTGTGTCACGGTCCCCTCCTCCTCGTCCACCGCCACCTCGCTTTGCACCACGACACTCAGCCCCTCCTCTCCGACAGCGCAGTATGCCAGAGAAGATCCCTTGGATCAAAGTCCCTAAGGAGAAGGTGGAGGCAAGGGACAGGAGCAGCAGCCGCCTTTCTCGTCTGGGCTCCTCGCTAAGCATCAGCCCCTCATCCTCCCCTCCCAACAGACTCAGCATCAGCTCCCCCATATCCATTCCCCGGCCCTCTCTGCCCATCTCTCTATCATCTCTCTCCTCCTCCCCACGTCGGGCCAAGGCCTCCCTGTCATCCAGCCAGGAGGATGCCCAGTGCCACTTGGCGCTACAGGACAATACTATTGAGAAGGCCCTTATGAGGGCCAAACAGTTCACGCGCAATGTTACCAGAACCCCTGCCCAGAACTCAAGCAGTCCTCCAGACCCTTCACTGATGACAACAAGCAAGCGGGCAAAGGTGACAGGAGGAGAAGAAGAAACGGTGGAGGAATGTAGTGGTGGCGGCCAGCGGCTGAGTGACATGAGCATTTCAACAGATTCCTCAGATTCTTTGGATTTCTTTCAGTCCTCTACCTTCTTCCTTCCTCCTCTGCATGACCCCAGTCCCCCCACTGAGGCTGACTTTAACACCCACCTCCCCCTCTCCCTCCCACCATGCCACCTGCCTTGCTGCAGCATGGAGGAGGACGACGAAGATGAGGAAGATGAGGATGAAGAGGAGCCCGACTATGGCGTCGGCCTGGAGAGCGACCAGGACCAAGACCAGGACCTGACCATGGTGCCACCGAGCCACCGCACAAAGCGTCGAACGAGTGCCGGCGCTTTGGTCTTGCAAACGGCCCTGCAACGGCAGCTACGCAAGATGAGTGGTGTTCTCAACTCACTGCTGACGCCCGAGAAGAGGGCGATCCGCAGGGTGGTGGAACTGTCCAGGAACAGAGGCTCGTATTTCGGCTGCCTGGTGCAGGACTACCTCAGCTACATGGGCGAGGGCGCAGGCACCCAGGCTTGGCAGGGCTACGCCTCTGGACTGGAGCTGCTGCAGACTCTCCGCCAGTTTATCACTCAGATGAAGAGCTACCTGAGACAGAGCTCTGAGCTGGAGCCTCCAATCGAGAGCCTCATTCCTGAAGACCAGATCGGTGAGTACCAAAACGAATAGTGCCACCGTGTTTTACTCTAGCTCTGTTTCGTCTGCCTTATTATTTCACTAGTTTTACCTGCCAAGTGTGGCATCACTCTGGAAACTAATGCTTTAATCATTTATGGAGGATGTACGTATGTATTTTTGTCTATGTTTGCAAATAATTTTGTAATTATTTTTAGGAAGTGTGAATAAGTGATGCATTTATGGAGAAATAGAGTCACTATGTCACAGAAAGCGTCTTTAATGTAGGCGCAGCAGTTTCACTTCGACATATTAGCAAGTAAGGACAGTTGAAAACAACGAGTCTTACCTTTTGAAACTGAGTGCGAGTATCCTGTAATCCAACACTAATATTTGCATTTCCCTCTTATTGCCCTTCATTATATCCATCCTTTGTTGCATCTTACAATGCCATGACAGCAACATGAAAGGGGGAAACCAGACACAGCCACACAGATACATAAGAGCACACACACACACACATACACACACCTGCCAGAAGAGCAGCACAAAGAGAGTTTTATCTCAGGAGAAAGGGGGCTGTTGAGCCAACCTGTTTCTACTGGCCACGTTCAAATAGTTCATTCGAGGGCTGTAATTATGAAGTCATGACTCCAGTGAAAAACGGCTCAGTATGATTAGTATTCATCACATAACATGACTGATGTTGAATACTGCCATTTTACATTTTCAGATTCTTTAGCCAGTTTTTAGTTTTTTAATTTTTAGAATGATTTAAAGTATATTTTTACTTCCTGTATTTTGTTAATGTTATTGCTGGCAATGTCAGCATCTGTCATGTGATCGTCTTCACATCACAACATTTTATTAAAGAGGCAACTCACCGGTTGTACAGATGAAGTTCAGTTTACTTGTGAAAGCAGTTCTATAATGTCTTCTGTGGCTCTGTAGGCAGCTTTCCAAAGTCTGGAAAACAAATAATCCTGATGATGTCATAATGATCTCATCAGTGTTATTAGAGCCTAATAGAAAGGCTGCATTTTAAACTTGAGATGTGGAGTTGACACAAAGTCAGGATTTGTCGATTTGGACCATTCTGTTGTCTCACACGTCCAACAACTTTATGGAAGTGACAAACTGAATCACCTGAGCCGCACTTGTTTCGTCATGTTATTTGCTAACTGATGGAACACAGCTTTAAGCATCCTCTGAGAGAAGTCCAGTTTCCAGTCAAACTTCCTCTGGCACACAGGAAGTGATGTGATGTCTTTTTTTATGGCAACACTGTTTGGGATTTGGGAAAAATTAATTTAAAACTGACTAAGCATAGAAATTAATTTGTACCTGTAAAAACTTCTGTAATAATCATAATCACCATCATCATATTACAAATGGAGCCTATCAGACATTAAAAGTTTTAGGTTTGATTGACCATACACCCATACACCCGCCCAATCACGAGCAGGGCTCAGCTTTCAATCGTGACGTATATTTATAGCATCAAATAACTAATTAAAACCAAACTGATCAGAAAAATGAACACTTGAACATACATCAGCGTGATAAGAACTACCTAAAATGACAGAAATATCTTTGGGAAAAATTTATTTGACATGTACTTTGAGTTTTTAATTTGGCCCATGTTCCATCTGCTAACATGGAGGGGGAGGGGCTTATGACTTATACTGCAGCCAACCACCAGAGGGGGGATACTTTGGCTTTACTTTTGGGGAACTGTCATGTTGTCCATCTTTACATACAGTCAATGGGCTGATACCATTTTTGGGGCTTTGAAGTTTCAGTAAAAATTACCCATCAATATTTGAATATATTGGGGGGGGGAGCTCTTTATTTGCAGTTATTATTTATAATTTACTCCCCCATGCTTGTGGGACAGAATTTGTGCATGTCTTTTCAGCTGATGCATCGTCTCCTTCCTTCAAGTACTGATTTGGATGTCGATACCATGGCAATTACAGAAGCTTAGAAGCATTCGGGTCAGCCCTAGACATTTAGTAATAGTGCAATGTCTTGAAGAGAAAGAAATCGAAAATAAGCTGTATTTTTTTCCAGTTTGTCTGTCTGTGTGGCTGGCCCCTTTCTTGCCTGTTTTCTGAATGACCTATCTTTCACAAGTGTGACACACTGGGAACTGCTGCGGTTTTAGTTCTTGGAATCATTGCACAATATTTTGTTGTGGCAGCTTCAGAGAGTTTTCTGTTCAACTAAAAAAAAAAAAAAAAAACTCTCAAAGGCCGGCCAGTCCAGATGCGTTTGGGTGACCGCCTGCCAAGTCGTACAGTCTCCACCTTACTCCAGTTCCAGTTCTTTTAAACCGACTGTCCAATCAGAGTGAGAGGATTTGAGGCAAGCCCCCTCCACTTTCTGTCTCGCTTCTCTGTCAGCCTCTTTGCAATTTTTTTCTCTGTGTTTTTGTTTCTTTCACTCTCTTTCTCCTCCAAATCCAGACTCTCTGCTTTAAAATAATGGGCCTGTATTTGGGGTATGGTCATTGGTAATTTTATGCAGTATTTGATGTAAATGAGAGATGGGCGATAAGGATTCATGATATCTTGCCACGTAATATGGTCACTTAATTGGAATAGTGCCTTAAAAACAACTATGCAAAAATAAAGGCAAACACATAACAATGTAGAGGGAAGGAAAGGAATAATATCGCTCATTATCACAGGAGACAATCACAGACTTTCAAATATGGAAGATGTTGTTGTTGATCCCTACTAGCACTCACTCAGCAATGCAGCCGTGTGTGTGTTTGTTTGGGTTGGATGTTCAGGCGGGGTGAGGGGAGCTGTGGTGGTGAATGGGGAGAATAGAGTTCCTTGTATTCCACTCAGCCCACACTGCGAGGCTCTCCTCCAGCAGATAGCCTGAGACGATTCGGACAGCACAGAGAAGTTGGAACAGTTCCTTTCCCATCAGGACTCACTTTCATCAGTGAGCTCAGTGCTGTGTAGACCTGCCCTTAGTAGTTATTAAAGTTTAATTAATTAAGAGAACCCTAAGGTCCACTGGATTAAAAAATACCACCATTCATATCCAAACCACATTTACCAATTTTTTCACTTAAATTTTTATTTTCACAGATTCAACTAACAAGACACACCTTGTTAATTCATGAGCTTTAGATATGCTGGTAGGTGTATTTTTTAGCCATTTCCCCCCTTTTGCCAGTCTTTGTGCTAAGCTAAGCTAACTGCTGCTGAGAGTGGTATTGCTCTTCTCACTTAAATCTCACCAGACTATTCCTTTAAAAAAAAAGTTGATTTTCGAGAATATTCATGATAAACATTAAATGACATGATAGAGGATTTTATTAGATGTTGAAAGAATAAATCATCGCTGCAGGGGCCTCTGAACGCTGGTTGCTCCACCTTGTTAACTTGTTTGTTTGACCACACAATGGGTACAATGGCTATTTTTAAGGTGTGTATATTATCGAAGCAGGAAGTAAGTAATCTATGTATCAGGAGAGGTTCAGTGACAGGCCACACCCCTCCTGATTACACCAGGCTATTTTTACCCACAAGGAGACACAGTCTCATTATCTTCACGTCTTTAAATTCTCTGTGTGTTCATGTGTGGTTTGATGTGTTTTTATTGTGATTGTGAAGGCCACTGTGGAACAGGAAAACCACAAAAAAAAACCAGGATCACAGTTCTCACAAAATGAGAAGAGGATGAGGTCAGTTACGGTTACCCCTTTAATGTTGAAATTCCCGGCTTGTACACTTGTCAAGGACCAGATGTTTGGTTAAAGACTCAAAGCGGACAGAGAGGATGTTTGGTGAGAGGATGTTTATATCAAGCAGGAAGAGGTGTGAGTGCATGCTTGTGTCCAATTGCCTGTTTTGGCTGTTCTTGGCTGATGAGTGGACCGACTCCTCTGTGCTTTCTACCTTCTGTCTGCGATACAACACATAAATGAACGGCTGTGACTTTTATCTGAAGGCGAAGCTGTAAGCTGGGATGCAGAAGTCCAGAGGGGTCAGCATTCCTCTGTCGTGTGGAAAACTTCAGACAGCAGGATAACTCACAGTCACACAGCTTTACTTTGAGACGTCTCATTTGTATGTCTGTAAATTTAGAGAAAACAGAACCCTTATCTTTATGCCAAGAGTCAGAAATATTGGCACAATGTTCCCTGTTTTTAATCACTTTCACAGATTGGGGGATCCAGTGCTTATAGAGCTGTAAAGGTGTGAGTGAGTAAAGAAAACACTAGAAAAATAAGAAGGCTAAGCTAACCCTAAAATTCCCCTGTGCTTATCCGCTTATCACGGCCATTCTAGACAATGCTTGTAATTCCATCAGGTGTGCTGCGGCGCGTTTCGGAAGCATTCCCAAAAACAACTCTCTGTTCTGCTTTGCTGAGAATACGCGCCTAGTCTTGATGGAAGCCGCGGCAAGCTGCACAGTGCAGGTCGGAAAAGACAGGAAGCCAGACACAGGAACAGCATAGAAAATAAGGTCAAATTTCAAAATAAAACAACTTCATATCTCGCCTGTGGTAGAAGCACAAAACTCAAGGAAAAATGACAAAATAAACTGAGCAAGTCAACAAAACCAGGCAGGCACGGCGCTCCGCTTCTGAAACGCTCCCGGTGGGGTGTGAAGCCGTGTGGAGGACAGAACAAAACAGCATTGGACATGTGACGTTACGGAGAGATGCCCGGTAGAATCAAGGGGTTAGGGTGCATATTTTGCACTTCAAATTATTGGATTCTTCTGTGTACTCTTTATTATCAATTAATTTTCTGATTATTCTCTCCATCCATCCATTTTCTTCCACTTCTCTGGGGTTGGGCGAGGTGGCAGCAGACTAAGCAGGGTTTTCCAGGGGTCCCTCTCCCCGGCAACATTTTCCAGTTCCTCATGGGGGATCTCAAGGCGTTCCCAGGCCAAATGAGATTATATAATCCTTCCTGCTGATTATTTTCTTAATCAATCGTTTTGTCTATAAAATGTCAGGGATTATTGAAAAATGTCCAAGATGATGTCTTGTTTTGTTTGAGTGCTGAACTCAAACAAATTCAGTTTACAATGATAGAAAACGGAGAAAAGCAGTAAATCCACACACTGGAGGAACTGGAAACAGTTAATTGATTGTCAGAATATTTGACAGTTTTCTGTCAATTGACTTTCTGGTTTATCTAATCGTTGCACATAACTGGGTACTAGATAGATCTGAAATCGTAAGGCAACTATTTTGATGATCAGTTCATCCTTTAGGTAATTTTTCAATCAATTGTCCCCCAAATTCACTGGTTCAACTTGTCTAATGTGAACTTGTCTGCTGCTTTTCTCAGTTCCATTTTAGAGTATTTCATGTCACTACACATATTGTTTGTGTATGTGGCAAATAAGCCTTTAAATCTTTCGATATTTGAGTTGAGCCTGACTTTAAAATGCGGCAAGGAAGTGGTTGCCATGCTGTACCCATCCTTAGACTTATCATAAAACATGTGGTTTTTCCTGTTGCAGGTTATGCCAGGAAACGCTGCACAAAAAGCTTCTTTTTGTTTTTATTGAACAGTTTAATTCCGTCTCGGTGAAAGTGGAGGAAACGTTTGAGAAGTTTTGTTCTGCATGACTTCTCATTTGAGCCGCTGGTGGTTTCAATAACACTTTCAGGATTACACCGGGAACAGAAAATAACATGAAGAGTGTTGTATTTTTAATTTTTAAAAAAGTATATTTTTATTGATTTTCCATTGAAAATAAATAATATACTCTCAAATAAGAAAAAATCCTGTGGCATAATCAGTGGTTTATTCTCCAATCTTACCATTGACATGTAAACATCGTCCATCCCTCTTGAGCTCTTATTCTATGAGTCAACTGTTCAGTATCATATATTTCATTCACAATTTTCAGCCATTCTTCTTGTGTTGGTGGTTCTACCTCGTCCTATCTCTTCATATCTTCTGCCAAGCTGCCAACAAGACCTTCAGCCAATTAACAAATTGCAGTATTATACATGACCTAGGTATATTATAGCCCATAATTGTGATAATAGCCATATGAACATCTCTCAAAACTGTACAATTCCTGAAAAAAACAAAATACATGGGAATGGTCTACATTTGTCGCCCCACATTGGGGCCCCAACACTGCTCTCCATTTCAGCTTTACATATAATGTTGTATTTCCTCATCTCTCCATGTAGATATTATTCTATATAATGGTTCTAATTATTCCATTTTCATCTAAATTTACATTGTGTATTATTTCTCTGTCGCAAAAGTCCCTTAATTGCCAATGTTTAGTTAGGTTAGTTAGTTTAGTTTCAGCTCCTGGAAACTCATGACATTCTCATGTTTTATTGCTGTGCAAAATGCTGTTACACAAGGCTGTCTTTTTCATTCAAAATCACCTGGAAGTCATCGTCCAGGAATCCTAAAATTAGCTGTCATAGATCAGCAAAATCCACAGAGCCTTGACTTCTAATCTGTGACAGTAAACGGTAACAGAAGAAAAACAACAGCCAACATGCTGGGCAACCTACTTACTGGCAGCTCTCAAATCAGTGTGCAGTTCTGGAATGAGGAAGTGAGAAAGTGCTGTCAGGTTCAGGCACAGCAGAGGTATCAGCAGGTAGCAGTAATGTGGGCGTGGATGAAATTTTTCCATTAAGACCAGCAAGGGAGGTGGAATTCACCAAGTCATGTTGTCAAGACTGACAAGAGACTGATGGATGTGAATGGTGATGCTGGGTGGCATCCAGCTGTGGTGCAAAGTAAAATCTGTGTCTGCGAATGTGCTGAAAAAACAAACTGCTGACTTCACTCTTTGCTGAAGGAAAATCAGCAAGACACACAGTCCTTACTCAGCAGCTCTGTGGTTTGGCCTCCCTCTCTGCATCCATCCTGTGTGTATTATGCTATCGTGGTTTGTGTTAGTCACGCTATAGCTGCGCTGCAAGTGGCCACTGGGCAAAACTGGAAGCAAGGCTGAGCACTCTCACCATATCCAGGTTCTAAATGAGACATTCATGTCCGCAGCAGGTTATGTTCCAGATAAGAGATAAACGCATATAAAAGGACCGCCTATTGACCAATCAATTCTCCGGAAAATGTCATTATCATTCATAGAACATCAAGGAGCTCGGTGTGCAGGTTGTGACAGGTGTACTCCTTCATTTAAATTTCTTTCCTGTCAAAGTCACTTCATTTTGCTTTCGTATAGCCTACCAGTATCATCCTACAACAGAGGCTGATCGAAGCACTTAAGTCTTGTATTGTTGCACTTATAAGATATGAAAGTGACACTTTGATTTTCATTCATTTGGCATGACAATAGAAAACGGAATAAAAGGCAGGAAACTTCAACAAACACAGTTAGCACCAGTTTATCACAGTGTCACAATATTGCACAAATCCCTCATGTTATAGGCAAGTTATATAATAATAATAATAATAATAATAAATGAATTAAATACATAATATTGTGTAACTGACCACACTCGCTGAACAGAGCCACAAAAAAAAGATCAAATTAAGATTTTAAGCATTACTGTGCAAGGATTGAATCACTTGTGGTATGAATGAGTGTTTTGTCCTGTTTTTTGAGAAAGCTGGTACCAGAACCTACGGCCAGAGGGTAACAGCTCAAAAGCAGTAAAAAGTGGATGCCTGGAAACTGATAGAATTCTGCTTTGTTAAGAGACCTTGATCTGTAAATGTCTTCTAGGCTGGTCAAAGTAATGCCTTGCAATTTGAAACTGCGGTGGTGTTAAATCTGTAACACCGCCACCTGTTTGAAAGTCCTGCTGCACTTTTTATCTTTTATCAGGAAAGTCTACTGAACTTTCTACTGAAAATCATAAACGAATCCATTCCTCCTCTCCCCAGACCAAGTCCTGGAGAAGTCCATGCACAAGTGTGTCCTGAAGCCCCTCAAAGCAGTGGTGAGTGCGGCCCTGCAGGAGTTCCAGGTGCGCAGCGGGGCGTGGCAGGAGCTGAAGGAGAACCTGGCGTTGGCCAAGGCCCAGCAGCCGCAGGAAATGGGCGTGTCCGACATGCTGCCCCCGCACCCGATGGCCATAGAGAAGATCAAGCAGAAGTTCCACACCATGATTAAACTGTACTCCCCTGAGAAGAAGGTCACCATGCTGCTGAGAGTCTGCAGACTCATCTACACCATCATGGAGGACAATTCAGGTGAATGTTGGACCAATATTTTTTGCAATATAAATGGAGTTAATTAGAGCAAATAAGAACTGTGATAAGGCACACCTTATCTGTCTGGATCAGTGGTGTATGCAAGTGCATGAATGAGTCAACAAACGGAGCGCCCAGAGCTCAGCGCAGGCTGTCAGGACCGCCACTGGCATCCGGGCAGGTCGCTGAAGTAACCAGAAACGCTGGCCGGGTGTTTCCCAGACCCCCCTGTGTAGGACCAGCAAACAACACAAGAGACACAGATAACAGAAATTTTTTTTCTGACATTCACAAATAAAAATGTCCAACGTGTCTCCACTTCCTCCCACTGTCCAAAAATGAAGCTAAAATATCTCAGATACAAGCGCTGCCATCTTGCGCTGCTGATGTCATTTGGAGCCAGAGTCTGCTCAGTAGTGAGTAGGCGGTGGAGCTGCAGTATCAAGTTCCCGCCCATACAGCCCACCCAATCATGAGCAAGGCTCAGCTGTCAATCATGACATTTCACCCTGTTTTTATAGCATCAAATAACTATTTAAAACCAAACACTTGAATATACATAAGCATGATTAAAAACTACCTAAAATGACAGAAACCATCTTTGGGAAAAATTTATTAGACGTGTACTTTGAGTTTTTAGTTTGGCCCATGTGCTATCTGATATTATTGGAGGGGAGGTGTTTATAACCTATACTGCAGCCAGCCACCAGGGGGCGATTGAGATGTTTTGGTTTCACTTTTATGGAGCTCTCATGCCGTCCATCTTTATATATTTTCAATGGTAAGCCCTTATAGGTAAGTTTCTGCATGCATGTGTGAGTTTGTAGAAATCTTTATATACAGTCAATGGTTTCTGATAATCTGAAAAATGCTGAACATCAGATCCAGTAACTGGCTAGACTGATAATCAGTCTACCACTAGTATACAGTATGTACATAATATACTTTTAGTGGTAAGTTTGATACTTAGTACATGTATTGCCAGAAAATTACTTTTGATACACTTAATATCAGATACTTTTACTCAAGTACTATTCATGTGGGTGACTTTCACTTTTACCAAAGTAATATTTTAGCGCGGTATCTTTACTTTTGCTCATGACTTTTGGTTACTTTTGACCACATTGCTGCCCTGTCTGCCTCTCAGGCCGCCCGTATGGTGCTGATGACTTCCTGCCCATGCTGACCCACGTGCTGGCCCAGTGCGACATGCCCCAGCTGGACAATGAGATCCTGTACATGATGGAGCTGCTGGACCCCTCACTGCTCCATGGAGAAGGTGTGTGTGTGCGTGTGTGTTTTAGACTGGAGAGCCTCCATCATCAATTGATCAAGATGCCGAATTCCCTTTCCGAGGACATATTGTTGTTGACCCGCCGCCTCTGTTTATCCATGTCCAGGTGGCTACTACCTGACCAGCGCCTATGGAGCCATGTCCCTGATCAGAAACTTCCAGGAGGAGCAGGCAGCCAAAGTGCTGAGTTCTGAAACCAGGAACACGCTCCACCAGTGGCACCGCCGACGCACCACCTCCCAGCGCTCTGCACCGTCCATTGATGACTTTCAGGTAAAAACACGCTGGAGTCTTCTTTCACATCAGTAATGTTTTCATAGCTCGTTCTTAAGATTCCAGAAGTAAGAATCACCTGGTTCTTAGCTTTTGTATAGTGGTTTTGGGCTGATTTTAATGATGACTTCCTCCTGCAGCGAGACAGTCATGAGCTCAGATTGCACTATGAGGTCCTTTTGGTTCTTCCAGGAAGTAGACCTTGATGTCTACTTCAGCTCTTTACTGAAAAGTACAAGTCATTGCTTCTTACAATAAAGGCCTCATATCCTGCTAAATGAGGAACTGTTTGAAATGACAATTTATCTATTTTCATTGACCTGACCTGTTTTTTTCTTATTTTGCTTTGAGATTTGAGAGTATTTGTCTTATTCTATTTTTGTTTAGTTACACAAGCAGATAATAGTTTCTTTAAGAAGTGCCTGAAGGCCGATCTTCACTAACATGATAACTTGTTGTTAGGTACTAGAATATTCTACAACCCCAATTCCCAAAAAGTTGAGATGCCCTGTAAAACATTAATAAAACAGAATGTGATAATTTCCTAATCCGTTTTGACACTCAATTCCAATGAAAACAATACAAAGACAATATATTTAATGTTGTATCTCATCAACACTATAACCTGTCCATTTAGCGTCTCTGTCCCACTATACCAGTCCATTTAGCCTCTCTGTCCCACTATAACCATTCCATTTAGCCTCTCTGTCCCACTATAACCAGTCCATTTA
>JBBPCS010000573.1:7656065-7670295 GCA_037974645.1 Hollardia meadi | reverse complement strand
CAGCTGCTGAGCTCCGGGGAGCTTTCGGACAGAGGGGCGGGGGCAGAGCGGAGCTTCTCGAAGAATAAACACGAGTCGCATCAGATTCTGTTCGGATCCGATGTACTTTACTTTGAGAACGTACAGACATATAGCGAGGAGAGAGTGGACAGAAACAACCGGCTGCTCAGACTCGCACTGAACTCAGACACACACGCCATCGGTGCTGCGCGAGGCGTGAGTCCTACACTCGACTGACCGTAATCCATATTTCGAAGTAGCTCCATTCATGGTAGGGTTGTGAATCTTTGGAAATCTCACAGTTTGATTACATTTTCATTCTTGGGGGTCAGATTCGATTCAGAATTTTTCAGATTTTTTATTCAAAACGGAATCTTGATTGAATTGAAAAAGGTGGCACTATTTTCAGTCTCTTGATCCAATATACTGTGTGCCAAACCATTCACCTGAAATCAGTGGTGGAAAGTAACTAAGTATATTTACTGAACTACTGCACTTATGTACAGTTTGTTTCTGCCTCCTTCTCTTTCCACTCATCCTCTCTACTTCGTGTGCTGTCGTTAGCGGTTCAGTCACTGCTGAAATCAATTTTACAACGGGGTCCATGCAGCATGATAACTCTGTTCTCTTTCTGTATTTCATAATGTTGCACTGTCTAGTTGATGCTAAAGACCACATGACACAGAAGGCACAGTGGTGTTTGCAGAGGGACTTTTTAAAGTAGCCAATAGCGTTAGCGCTGAATGTGCATTACGCCCCCCGTCATGCAGACTCTGCCCGAGTGGGAGCTCCCAGTGAACATGGAGGATTAAATGTTAGAAGGACTTTCCAAACAAGACCCGAGTAGGACCGAACACAGCATACGACGACAGACTAACACCCGACGGAGGCAAGTTTAACCACAGGGAATACAGTACCAAGGAGGTTTTCTTGCCGGGTTTGACTCCTGGCAACCAGGGGCTGAGTTAGCTACTGGGACCTCTGCATGGCTAACCAAGCTAGCAATAACAGCACCTACAACAAGTTAGGTTATCTGCCCATCAGCAAGCTATGCAAACCACCTCAGGACTAGTTTCCCTGTCGTCATACTGGCCTCACTTCGTCTCAGAGGCTGTGTTCAGTCTCCGTCCAGCCATGCTCACCGGCTCTTGAGCCCAGTACAGTTAGCATCAGCTAACGGTTACTTCAACAACAAGTAAAGCCATCTGTTCATCAGGAAACTCTGTAAATCAGCCAGAGTTCAGGCAGAGCAACCGGAGGACATCAGAGGGAAAACCAGAAAATATTTTCTCCATAAAATATGATCCAGTTTCACCAAAATCAGTGAATAAAGTTGTGTTTTTGTACAGTTATCAGTGAGGCCCCGCCCCCAGAAACACTCCACTCTGGGTGCGCCTTTCTGACATGAAATATGAAGCCAACCCTGGATGTTGTGATATTATTGGTTGAAAATGGTTAATACCAGCTGATGTAAGAAAACTTCAGATTTTTTTTCCCAAAAGAAGAAAATAAAGGATTTTGATATGAAAATGCAAGAAATGTTTTTTTTTGTAATTTTTGGCTTATATTGTTAAATAGGGGCACCATGTGACCATGGATGTGTTCTAAAAGGGTTAAAAAAAAAGACATTTTTCATTTAAGCTTGACTTTAATTGTATGTATTGTACCACTGTAATGTAAAGACTCAGTGATTCAGTGATTAGCCAGTTTGGAAATTAACTGCCTTTTTCGAGTTGACGACAGCTAGACACGTTACTGTAATAAAAGCAATAGAAGCTTCCCAACACCTGAAATGTCGCCAATAATACCTCATTACACAGGAAATCTGTGTGCGCGCAACTACGGTAAGTAGAATAAGTACAAGTTGAACCAGAAAGTTTCTCCTTTCCTTTTTTCTTTAAAATAGGTTCGACTGACTTGGGGGTTTAATTTAGGGGTGATGTATCTTGCCCTGCTGAATTCAACGCATTCACAGATATCAGCAATTAACTTTGTTTTTGCACACTGTTCTGGTAACCGATGGCGAACCCAAAATGCCAAAAATGAGACCCAATATGTAATAAAACAGAATTAACCTTTAATTTTGGTTTTATGTTGATCCAAGGAAAAAGGTCTCTCCGCTGCTGCCCTCTTTAGTGGTTTTGCATAAAGCACAAGCTAAATGCCTCAAAGGTAAATGAATTATTAGTTTGGACTTTTTAAGAAAAGGCCTTGCGCAGTTGACATTTAGGGTAGAGAAAAAGACCGGAACAACTTAAAGTCTGCCTTGTCTGCTTCTTTAAACTTGACATCTCTCCACTTGCTCTCTGACTCATAACCACCCATCCTCACTTCACCCACCTCCACAACGGACAGGCTCCCAACCTTCATCTTTCCTCTCCTTCCGCCTGCCTCCCCCGACTCCATCACACCCTCCTCATCTCACTTTATCCCTCCTGTCTACTCCCTCAGCATCTCTCATCTCTCCCCCCACCCGCGTTTCCCTCTACTCTTCCTGTCTCCGTTCCTTTTCGTCTATTTTGGCTCCAAGGCTTTGTCAGCTCAAAGTGCTCCGTCTGTGCTTCTCCTCTCTCCCCTCCTGTCCTCTGCTAGCGTGCAAAGAGAAGGGGACCCACCGAAGTGAGCTTTAAGTTATGTAATGAGATCATCTGGAGACTAATGCTGTGTACCAGATATACCAAACAGCCATTAGTGGCTTCTCCATAGCATGACCATTTGTGTGGCTGGGTCACACGTCTTTTAGGTTTGTCACAGATGGATGATGGAGGGACTTGAGCTTGAGCAGCAAGGCTCAATGATATTAAAACCTCCAGATGATAGCAGCGGCAGCATGTGTTTGGGTAATCCTCCTTCCTATAGTGCTTTTGTCCTGGGTCTGGCTTTAACTTTCTGTTTTTCAGGAGGTGAGACGTGGATGGATGAGCTTAGGGAGACGGCGGTCAAAGTAGGGACAGATGGAGGACAAGGGGATGTGAGGAGAGTTGTGTGCACATCCACGTGTCGGTCCGCAGGGCCATGCGGGGAAGCAATGACGAAGGGGGGATATCCACACACCTTAATACATGTGTGTTTCCAAGACCATGGAAGCCTTATGAAAAGTCCATGTGAGAGTCCATGTGAAAATGCTATCAATTAGCATCTAGCTCAGAACCCGTTTCTCTGTCAGGAAGAAATGGGGCTAAGGTGGTCGTGGCAATTGTTAATTATCAGTAGAGGTGCCATGATTCTCCATATCTATGATTTGATTTGACTTTGGATTTAAAAGGTCACAACTGAAGTCAATTTTCAATTTAAACTATTTTCTTCAGCACTGATGGCTAGCCTATTGTTAGACTTTCAATCCTTCATTTGTAAAGATCAACCTCATTGGTTCCATGCCCTGACAAATGTCATTTATGTAATTTTTCATTTTCAAATTCTTCTTCAAAGATTTGAAAATTTGAATTTCTAATCCTGGTGGCATTTTGCAGAGCGTGGCATCACACAAACTGCAAGTGGTCTTGCTTTTCTTCAGACACACACAAGGGTGGAGAGAGAAAGCAAAAGAAGGGATCAAGAATTGCCAATCCTGCTGCTGATTTTGATCATTGACATCGAATGCTAATTTCAATGGATTTTTGATTTTGAATTGAGATGGTGACACCCCTAATGATCAATCCTTTGAAATGTTGGTCGAACAAAACATGTGATCGGAAGATATCACCATGTAATTATACATTTTTTTACTATTTTCTGACATTTTATAAATGTCAAATTCTGACACTGTCTTCTGATTATTCAAATAGTTTAGTCTAGAGCAGCCACAATTAGTCGATTAATTGATGATTTGTTCTAAAGAAATTTAGTTGCAAACTTTGATAATAGGTTAACCGTTTGTCATTTTTCGAGTGAAAACATTTGCTGGTTCCAGCTTCTTAAATGTAAGGATTTGCTACTTTACTTTGTCATCTATGGTCATAAATGAAGAGTCTGTGGGTTTGGGACTGTTGGTTGGACAATAGAAGCAATTTGGAGACGTCACTTTGGGCTCTGGGAAACTGATGAGCTTTAATTCACAATTGGACATTTTATAGACTAAATGATTGAATGAATTGAATGAAAGCGATTAATTGTGAAAACAGATTAATTAATAATATAACTCAGTTAACAAGGATGTAATGCAGTTGGTGCTATTATCACAATACTGTGTATATTAAATTATGGAACAAAATATTTTTTGGTTCGAATTTGCATTTTTTTGATTCATTTCTATTTGATTATTGATTTGACTCATGAAAGAGTGAAAATACCCATCAACAGTCCAAACTCAAAGATAACATCAAAAAGCAATAAATCCTCACATCTGGGAATCTGGAACCAGGCTGTTGTTTTGTTTTTTTTAGCATTTTGGCTCTTTTTTGGATTGAAGAATATCCATTATTCGAATTCTTGCACCTTTATTTCAGGAATCAGAACTTTCACTGCATTACAGTATAGAAAGTGTACTAAAAGCTTTGTCTTCCCAAACATCTCCCAAAAAGAAGCAAATTTTCAATAAGGTACAGGCGTCATGAATTACAAAAAAAATCTTTTTTGTAGTCTTTTTTTTTTTCTTTAATTTTACTGTAGTTGTCTTTGGTGTATACACACACACTTGTTTTATTAATTCTACAGCTCCAAGGACTGAGCTGAAGTAACAATAATCACTGCCCATCGTGACATACATTCCTGTCACAAAGCACCAATTTCCATAACTGAGACCACAGAAAGCATCCAAATTATTCTGGAAGTGTAATGTGCCACTGATGATACATACTTGACACATCTGGCGTTCTCACAATGCCTCTGTAATCAATTCACATTCTCAACTCCTCTGTGGCCCCCAAAATAGAAGCTTCAACACGCTATCAAAACCAAATCAGCGAGTCTGTTGGCTGCCAATTTAGTGAAGAATTATCACTAAATGGAGAAAGTCGTACTGTACCCAAACCCTCTGGTCAAAGACAAGTTCTAAATCTGAAGGTCATCAACAACAGGGAGTGTTAGTAAAGACGAAGACAAGACAAATCTGGTCTCCTCTATGCTTCTCCACAGCTGCAGCAGTTGATTCGTTGACAACCTGATGACATCACTGGGATGTCTGCTTTTGGAACAAAGTCAATAATATTCAGTAACATTAACTGGGCTGCTAACTTGACCATTAACAAGACCTGCTTGGCAAAATACACCTATATAAAGCTGTCAAGCAAGTGTACTCCTATTTTAATGTCTCAACTGTTGACATAAATAAAGATGGCCACCACGTCTCCACTTCCTCCCACCAATACACCCACCCAACTCAATTGCGAGCAGGGCTCAGCAGTCAATCATGACGTTTCACCACTTTTTATAGCAACAAATAACTAATTAAAACCGAACTGATCAGAAAAATTAACACTTGAATATACATCAGCGTGATAAGAACTACCTAAAATGACAGAAACCATCTTTGGGAAAAATGTATTAGATGTGTACTTTGAGTTTTTAGTTTGGCCCATGTCCCATCTGCTAACATGGAGGGGGAGGGGTTTATGACCTATACTGCAGCCAGCCGCAAGGGGGCGATTAAGATGTTATGGCTTCACTTTTGGCGAGCTCTCATGTCGTCCATCTTTATATGCAGTCAATGGTGTCTGCGACTGGGTGATTACTGATAACCCAGTCGATACGATTATCCCCAGCAGAGATAAGCTTGCAGCAGCACTGTTAAAATGACATTTCCAGCCAAAGAATTTCATCTTTAAACTTTTCATTGAGTTAATGTTGCCAGTGTCCACACAGTTAAAAAAAATCACACCTCACATTCAGCGTGCCAGCTGTCCCCTGCCTTCTGAAGCTAACAGGAAATGGTAGAAAAAGTATACAAGCAACCCAGAGCAGCCTCCTCACCGCTACCATTTCCAGTGGATTAGGACTATTATTTACAGATGTTTAGCTACAAGAAGGCATGTTGTTGTGTTGTTCCTCACAGTGATTGCAAATGTGTGCACTGACACAAAAAGCTGCACCCCAACAAAAACTCAATCAGCTGGAGCTGCACTAATCCTAATGTGATCTATACTGTCTCACATGTTTTACAGTTCAGTGGTGACAGAATCAGTACTGTACTGAGGGTGTACTATTGGGACGCAATTGCATTTTTGTTACATTAATCAATACTGTGCTTAGACAATTATTATTCATATTCTCAAGCTAACATATACATTGCCTCCACTTTTCTGTGTTTCTTACTAAAAACCCATCACAGCAGCGCCGTCAAGGCTTATTTTGTTGTTTTAGGAGTGTTAAATGTAAAAACACAAAAAAACACAAAGATCAATTAAAAAGACCCATGACAGGATGTTTCTCTAACCGCCTTTTGTGCCTGTTGTTCCTGCCTGCCACAAACTCCGCATGAACGATGTCTTCTTCCCGGCAGAAACATGTGATTCCTGTTGGCTGACAGTGAAAGGAAAAGACGTTTCAACTGTCCCTCACCTGCTTTCTGTGCCACAGACTGGAGCCCTGTGACGAGCCCCAGCACTACCCCCGCAAAGCACATCTGGACGGCGAACAACTCCTTTCGCTTTCTCCGCCTGGCTTTGCTCCTCCGTCGGTTCAGCATCACTCCTCCTCCTCCTCCGACGGCCGTCTCGGGCATCCCTTCTACCACCACGAGGGCCATGGCGCTCTTCTTTCGGCGAGCGTTCCGTTGGAACCCCCGGTGGTGGCGCAAAGGTACGAGAAACTGAAGCGAGTGCGTATAGACAGAGAAATGTGCTGTATGTGCACTGAAGTTATTCGACGAGAGATATGACTGGCTTGTGGATGTATTTGTAAAGACAACCAGAGTGAAAACTGAAACGTCCGGTCTCACATTTCAAAATAAAACTCGATTATTATTTTCTTTTTTTTCTTCTTTTTTAAAAACTATTTCAACATAACATTATTTATCTTAGTCCGAGATATTGTCTGTACATAGTAAAACACATATAGGCCTATAGTATAATTGTAATGACTGGATATTTTAAATCAAATCTGATAGATTAAAAAAAGCTAATTCTTTTAGCTGATTCCATACACTTTTAATACAATGGTATTCTTAGCAGCCTATCTCTAAAACAAACACCTACTGGGACCATAAAAAATAGTCCTACTAAAAAATAATTTTAAAAATGAATTATGATTTTATATATATATATATATATATATATATATATGATTCATAGTTTTGAATAGAATTCTCCCACATCACATTGTAACATAGAAAATGATTTGCTATCAGCTGGAGAATGCTGGATAGAATTAAATTTAGCAATAATGCAATCCTTCATTTTGAAGTTTATAATTCCGGTTTTTAGCTGACTCCAGGGCTCTTGACGCAGTTTGAAGAGGTTGGTAATCAGTCCCTCGACCGTCTCTTCCTCTTGCCATGGTTGGAGTCAGAGGGCGGGCTTCCTGGCCACATGATCCGGGACAGGAGGACAGTTTCTCGGTGTGGATGCTCAAGGCTTTGGTTCGCTGCTTTGGAGCTAGCACACTGACTTGAACTAAGATGAACTGAATTGAATTGAATGAGATGCGGCTGTTGGTGCTGTGAAGGAATGGCACTGATGGAAGATCAATTATTGAAATGTTTGAAACAGTTTACATAAAACAAACATATCATAACATTTCAAAATCAGGACAAGAAGTGATTGATGTAAAAGGGTTTTTTTTTTTAATTTCCTAATACATCACAATAATATACTACTAACTAATAATAATATATTACAACTAACTACTGGGTCAGACAGTTTGATCTGTATATCTAACGTGTTCTTTGTCTGAAGGTTCACAAATGTATGTAATCAGTTATGAGTAATTACGGTGAGTTGTATAAACTAAAAAACACAAAAAATGAGTCTCTTGGGAAATAATAAAGTGCAGCTATGAGTGGAAAAGTCTGTTGTAACGATGGCTTGGCAAAAGGGGCTGCCATTATGAGCATTACCATTAAAAATAACGAGATCGATCTTTCACCCTTCGAAACCAGCACATACACTCAAAGGCTCTCCAGCTGATTGGGGTCACACCCTCTGAACTCTCTGTAGCATCATCAACATCAAAAGGAAGCTTCTTTTTCTACGAGCGCATCAGAGAAAGGAACTTAAAGGTGAAATTAAAGGAGAAAGTCAAGTAAGGCGCTCAAGACTGTCACTTGAAATTGAGCCGTCACATTAAGGCTTTCCATCATGGTGGAGCACAAGTGTTGCCAGAAATCAGCCCAGTTCTATGGGGTGCGCAATGATGTCATCGCAGGAAGGATGTAAACTGACAACCCATAATGCCTTGTGAGAGATAGAAGGCAGTGTGGCATTAGCGAATGAGCTCCCAGATTACACAGCCCCTTGGCTTCTGCTTATACACACTCACACACACACATACGCACTTGCTTTATGACGGATTGGGCATAATCCTCATCCTGAGCAACAGCATCTGACAGCGGTGATTCAAGACAATGACATATCGAGTGTGCTGGATTAAAAGGCAGTGATTCCATTCTTTGGAACAGAGCTACATGTTGTTTACTATATTTACTCTGTAAAAGAACAAGGTATTTCGTTTGTGTCAGTGCAGAATGAGACCACTTATTATTCATTATTATTATTCGTTGTTTTGCACATACAATTGACTTGTATGTTGATAGTCATGGTTGCTTTGTGGCCATATTATGCTCATTTTCAAGTTAATATTTTTATTTTAGGTTTATACTACAATATGTTTACAGGCTTTAATGTTTAAAAACACATTATCTTTTTGATACTGTCCATTGCAGCAGCATCATTTTCAGCCTCTGTCTAAAACACTCTCTTTTAGCTCCTGTCTCTTTAAGACCCCCCTTTCCGAAGAGCCCATTCTGCTCTGATTGGTCAGCCATCCCACTCTATTGTGATTGGTCAACCTCTTAACGTGTGTGTCAGAAATGTCACGGCCCTTACGATATACAGTTGTACAAAGGGAATTTACCCTTGCAGTTAAAAACACAGCATCTCCTCGACATGATGATACTTCTAACAAAACTGCTCCTGGTCAGGGCCAAATTACAGCTCTGCTCAAGGGCGTGCCAGACTAGCCGTAAGTCGTGCATTATGCAAAGTGTAACATAGTGATGTAACAAAGTCTAAACTACTGATGAGTTTCAGGCACTTCAGGGGCAGTGCTTTCTGTTTGAGTAAGGAGCTCTCTTTGCCATGGACTTTGGTCTTTTCAACTTAGCAGACCTTGTACATCTACAAACAGATATGTAACACACTAAAGGTAATGGAAAACCACAAAATGCATAATATGACCTCTTTACTATATATTTCTATAGAACCGTGACTCTTAAACCTCGGCCCTCTGACCCATCCTCCCTCGTCCGGAAAAAAAAAACTTGATACCAGCTCTGAAACAAAAATTATAACGCTAGTCCAGCCTGAGCAAAGTAATGAGCAAACAGCATGGAGAGCAAGAGTTACCAGTAAAACAAAAACCAGCCACTTTCTTAAGCAAAATTCAAACCATCTTCACAATCGCATGAATATCGGAATATGGTGACCACAGACCGGGGTGCCTGTCTTATCTTTATTTTTGTACAGTGGGAGGAAGTAAAGACACGTCAGCCATCTTTATTTATGTAATGTTTGACTTTTGTTTCTTTTTATTTTCTTGTTCTTGGCCAAAAAAAACAACAAAAAACTATTCATGGTAAATAAGTTGTCCCTGCTGCCCCTGTGGTGCCAGATGCAGCTTCAGCTTCAGCAGCCCTGTCTCCCCCTCCCCCTCCCCATAATGAACCAGCCCTACTCCCAGCTGAAGAAGGTGAGCAGCATTGTGTTGAATGGCATGTCAGTTGGCATAATTGCAGGGGGTCCGTGGCAATTTCTTTTTTTATTATTATGAAAAAAAAAAAAATTATTAAATACTTTTCAATGACAAGAATTCCAACAAATGAATTATTTTTCCACATAATGATTATTATTTGAAACACAAACAGCCTTGTCTATACTGGATGCTGGACAGTTTGAAGCACTGAGTGACTCAGTCTGTATTAAAGTAACAGCCAATTTTAAAATAATACTTTAAGGGTTGGCGTGGCTTGTGGTGGGGCCCAATGTGATATCTTTTCATGGGGCCCCAAATCCCTGGTGGTGCCCCTGCAAACAGGTACACATCCAGTGGGCAAACACACCGATCGCTGAAGAGAAAAAGGATAACTGACAGCAGTTGGACATCCTAATGTACTTGTGTTCGAGTAGGCGTGTCCAGTAGACCGGCTACATGCATGCAAATGTTCAGTGGGCGAACACGAGACCGTGATTGGATGAGAGTAGTACCCATAGAGTTCAGTAGAGGGCGGAGCCTGTGTGAGACGGAACCAACAAGCTTCAACTAACTTTAAGACTATTTTCTTTCATTATATGTGTGTGAATACATTGGCTGTGTTTTGGGCTCTGAGCGCTGCCAAAATGCAGGTGATATACTGTACATGCAGTAGCATGACTGAATGCATCCTGTATGACAGTGTGACCTCTCAGATCTGATAACCAAATGTTAAAAGTTTTATGGTCCAGGCTTAAAGGGATAGTCCAGGTTTTTTAATTCCCAACAGTCAGTGTGTTACCTAGAGCAGATGGCGGTTGGTACAACCGCAGTTTGGAGGAGCAGACAGGAGTTACATAGCAGCAAAATGTATTTTAGCTACCTAAAAAGGGCCCATCTAAGAAAAGGTGCATAATACATTTTGAATATTTTCACCGCATTACCTTGCTGTCAGACAGTCCCCTACGTATGAGAAACTGTTTGTGAGCCTATTACCAAATTTGTGATATCATAGAATCCTGGAAGAGTTTTGAAAATTTTCACTGGTCCCGGCTGCATTCCAGTGTGGGAAAAAAAGACAATGATTTAACTTTTTCATCCTAAATCGTTTCTGGCTATTTACATGCTCGAGATTCTATCTGGGACGCCAGTGTGCAAAACTGCCAACTTACATTTTTAACATCCTTTTTGAGGAACATGATAATGTTGCTCAAATGCCAGCTGTGGAGGGGGTGAAGTTCAAACTGTCTAAATGAATTTCCTAAACAATAGATTGCAGCTTTGATGTTAAATTCATAGCTGTGGAACACCAGGTACTTTCCCCAAGGACTAGGAACCTTTGGAGGAACTTTAAACCAGGATCTGTTCTGGGAGCATTATTTTTCCCAAAAAAGTCCCTGCATGAGGGGGTGGAGTAATTTCCAAAAGTACAGGAAGTTTGGAGATGAGCCTTGCAGTACTGAGCATTTCTGATCAAGAGCAGAATTTTATACCTGCCACCATTTAAAAAAAATAAGATATATATATACTCAGGCTGTCCAAAGACATGCAAGTTAGGTTAATTGGTGACTCTAAAATTGCCCGTAGGTGTGAGTGTGTGTGGTTGTTTGTCTCTATATGTCAGCCCTGTGATGAACTGGCGACCTGTCCAGGGTGAAACCCGCCTCTCGCCCGTTATCAGCTGGGATAGGCTCCAGCCCCCCAACCCCCCCGCGACCCTGCATAGGATAAGTGGTGATAGATAATTGATGGATAGATGGACATACTGTATTTACTATATATATACTGTATATATAGTCTGCTGAAGATTTTTACCTGCCTCTCTCAACACATCATACCAGTCCTCCCTCTACACAAACTCCACACACACGCTGGGTTTGTAGTATGATGTTACACCGACCTTTGATGTGTTGTTAGTCCAGGCATTGTCCTGTAAATCATCCCAGGATCCCATGTTTATTCCTTGCATGGACCATTGAAGTTGCTCCTCGACTCTTTTGATCACCAGGGATTTGGTTGGAAGAGTTGAAAGGATTTTTTTCTCATAGATTGATTAGATGTGTTTGAAATTCGTTGAGTGAGACACAGAAGACTGTTCCACCCTCACTGACTGAGACACTCTTGGATTCGGTCTGTTTTCTCTGGTACACAAGCGACAAAAATATTTGTGATAAATTGAAACTCAAAAGCAAAAATATAAAACATAACACACTCCTCAGCTCCAAAGAACACCTGCTCCATTAAGGGAATGCTGGACTAAGCAACAATACATGCAGGGGCATAAATGAAGACAATGCAGCTCCACTGGGGCCCCTGGGGTGGGGGCGCCCTTAGAGACTTTGCCATCTCCATCATATAAAGAGTAGAAATAAACTATAAAAACTCATTGAAATAAATAAAAATGGCATATCTCCACTTCCTACCACTGTACAAAAGTGAAGCCTAAATATCCCGTGTACTAGCACTGCTATCTTGCACTGGTGGCATCATTTGGAGCCAGAGTCTGTGCACTAGTGATCGGGCAGTGTAACCACGGTATCGAGGTCCCGCCCATACACACGCTCACTCAATCACAAGCAGGGCTCAGCTGTCAATCATCACATTTACCCCCTTTTTAGCATCAAATAACCAATTAAAACCAAACTGATCGGAAAAATTAACACTTGAACATAATTCAGCGTGATAAGAACTACCTAAAATGACAGAAACCATCTTTGGGAAAAATTTATTTGATGTTTACTTTGAATTTGGCCCATGTCCCATCTGATAAACTGGAGGGAGGGGGGTTTATGACCTTAATTGCAGCCAGCCACCAGGGGGCGATTAAGATATTTTGGCTTCACTTTTAGGGAGCTCTGATGTTGTCCATTTCTATGTACAGTCAATTTAAAAACTATTAAATTAAATCAATAATTTATATGGTCACTACTAAGTGGATAGTCAGCCAGTAATGGTATGCTAGCTAATAGCAGTGTTTGTTTGTGTGTATGCGTGTGCATCATAAATAGTAACTAGCATGCACTAGGGCCCATGATTAACTACCTTACGCCTTTGAATACCTTTCACTTGTCAAATCAAATGTCCAATGTGCTCTTTCCCTCAGGTAGATTAGCCAAATGTATAAATCAAGAAGAAAAAATTAGACACCTTATCCCCATAAATACAAGATCTTTTCTCATAATTATGAGATACTAACTCATAATTATGAGAAAAGATCTCGTAATTATGGGGATCGTCAGAAGACTGCACACAATTTCAAACAATTACAAATTAAACCTTACAAAAAGTTACTCTTTCCCGTTAATCAATTGGCCATAGATATTAATCATACCCAATTCTCATTTAAAGTGGAATTAATGTCTTTCACCTACCTTGGGGTGCAAATTACACATAATTTCAAAGCATTGTTCAAACATAATTTTAACCCTTTAATGGTTCGGGCCAAACAAGATTTGACCCACTGGTCAACTTACCTATCTCTCTGGCAGGCCGTATAAATTCAATAAAAATGACGATTCAACCAAGATTTTTGTACTTGTTTCGATTGATCCCCGTTTTCTTACCCAAATCTTTTTTTGGAAAGCTTGATAAATTCATATCCACTTTTATCTGGAATGGAAAAATTGCACGGATTCGTAAAACATACCCTCAAAATTCTATATCATCTGGCGGTCTAGCCCTACCTAAGTTTTTACATTACTATTGGACGGCAAATATTACTAAACTTTAATTTGGCTCTCTACGTTCCGAGATGGTGAAGGCCCTGTTTGGTTAACTATGGAGCTACATTCAAGTTTACCAGTCTCGCCCATATCCCTGATCTGCTCCCCCTACCTTTGAACTTAAATAGTTATCTTAACAACCCCGTGGTTCAGAACACAGAATTTGGTTCCAATGTAGGCGCCACTTGATTATAAACAAATGCTGAACTTCGCTCCTATAACATCTAACCCTCTCTTCACCCCCGCCCAGATAGACCCAGCATTTAAATTATGGTTCAGGCATAGAATAATTTTCTTTAATGATCTTTTTGTAAACAACCTATTTATCCCCTTTAATACCTTAGTTCAAAATTATAATATTCCGCAATCTCATTTTTTAAGATATCTCCAAGCTTGAAGCTTTGTCATGAAACATATAATGTGATTCAACACATCAATCCTCCGACGCAGACCAAGACAAAAGACTCTTGGGAACAAGATCTTACGGTGACTATCCCGACACCATCTGGGATCTCAGTATTAGCCGCATTTACTCCTCATCTATTTGCATCCGGCACTGTTTGTCACAGTTTAAAGTTTTTCATTTCATTTTACTTTACTAAAGCTAAATTGTCTAAAATGTTTTCAATTTCTGATGCCAGTTGTCCTCGATGCCACCAGTCACCAGC
>JBBPCS010000573.1:7637503-7655965 GCA_037974645.1 Hollardia meadi | reverse complement strand
CCTATCTGACGACTGGAAGGATTCAGCAGCGTTTTGTCGCATTAACGTCACTGCAGATGCAACGTGAGTTGGAGCTCCTTCTCTGTTATTTCAGTTGCTTTGGAAGCAAAACTTTTTCATTGTTATTCTTGCTTTAATCAAACTGCGAGCTTTTTCATAAAACTTGCTGACCGGTATTTTTGTTTGTGTTAATTGTTAGGTTTTTGTTTCTGGACCCCAAAGCAGAGACTGAACACAGGTGGTAAAAGATCAAATAACAGTTTAATGAAGGTATAAAGGAAGTTGGTAGGCTGTGGAGGCTGAGAGCTGGCTGGCTCGTAGGTCGGTCGCTGGAGAAGCACAGACTGATCTCCAGACGAAGCTGGAGAACGGAGCACATGTGAGGACTCAGAAGCTGGAGACATGAAGGCTGATGAAGCAACGAGGCCCACCGAAGGATCTGAGCACAAGAGGAAAAACACAGGTAAGTAACTACTTGTCGTGACATGAAACGCTAGAGATAATACGACGAGATAACAAAGCACCACCGAACGAGACGGAATTATCTGCCGAAGTAGTGGAGTGATGACCAGGATGAGAGGTTTCAGGTGTGCCTTGTCTGTTGCAGCTGGAGTTGCCAGCCACACCCCCTGCCACACACAAGCCCTGAGAGGGAGAGAACAAAAAGGGAGGGGAGAGCAAGAAAACACACAACATAGAACAGAATCCTAACATTAATGCTGGTTTGATTTCAAAAAAATCCCTCAGGACTTTAATGTAATGACACAATAACAGCAGGACAAATGAAAAATATCTTTGTGGGCCTAGCTTTCCTTTGCCATTGTAGCTGAAGTCATCTGCTGCGCTGGCTGCAGTGGTCTGTGTGATTGGCCAGCTGGCTAGCTACCCCCTGCAGAAGACTCCAAAATTACCACAAATTTTCATAAAACTGCTGATATTTAAAATCTACGCAGTTGATTTCTTGTCTAAAAATTACACATAAGTGGATTTAGTGATGAAATAGCACACGAAAATTGTGACAAACTTTCTGTTTTTGGCTTGAATGGTTCCAGTACTATACATTGACACAATAAGCGAGGTAAACTGCATGGTCTGAATCAGTATGACATCCAGGAACCTTTGGCATAATGCATATTTTCCTTTTGTTTGCATACTGCAGACTACATGCTACATTTTGGCCAAACCAGTACGTACTGCTAGTATAGTAGTTTCGGTTTCGAATACAGCCTATGTATTAGGACATACTAAATCTTTTCCTGGTATACAAAATAGTATGGCTATTGGAACGCAGTGCAAAAACTAGACTCGAGTGATAAAACACAGAGCAGCCAGAGCACTGAAGCAGGCTGGCGAGGAGTGACGGGAAACCCAGGGTGTAAATGCAGAGGCTGATGAGCTTGATTGTAGACTGGTGAGGAGTGGTGGGAAGCCACGCCCATAGAGAAACACACTCACACATACACACGGGGAAAACACAAGGGGAACAGGGGATACAGAAAAACCCACTCGAGTCGTGATGAGAATTTCAAATTAAAGTGCATATTTCCTGAGTAGAAAAAAAAAACAGACCCTCTGTCCATTCATTATCCCGATGATCTGAGGGAGAAGCTTTTTCTCAGTCTGTGTGTGTGTGTGTGTACAGACAGGTACACAGGTGTATAACTCTCTGGAGGGCTCTACAGTCCTGAGCAGAGAAGTATCCATATACTGTTAGTACTTGTTCACATAGCCCTCTCTTCTGTACAGTAGACTGTATAATATTTAGATTCACTTCCACTAAACTGCAATGTTAACTTGTGAAACAAAGCACAGCATTAAGATTTATCTCGACTGGGGAGGTGGGGGACTGGAGTCACATGACTTGACTCGAGTCAGACTTTTGAGGACTTTACTTGAGACAGATGGCTCGAAGGGACTTGACATTTTATTATTTTATTATTTTTATTAAATACTTGCATTTCTCTAGATAGAAGTTGCATTTTGCTTTAGAAACATGACTGACTGATCAGTGAAATGCGGACAAACCTGGCAACCTACTAGGTCGTGGCAAACCAACAGAGGCGAATGCACATGGCAGTTATAGAGGGGGTTAGTCCCAAAATAATGAAATTTGGGCTCAAGGGTTATCTTTGCAATGAAGGTAACGTGTAGTAAGAAGAAAACAGCAGTTTGCAAGGTTGTCACCACAAAACCCACAGAGAAAAGTAGGTGAACATATCTATTTAGCTAACTTGTTGTCTGGCTAGAAGCTAACGTTAAGTTCAAGCTATGTTAGACTTGGCTTCAAATTGATCATGTATTTTATTGAGAAGACATATTGTAATGTAAAAGACAATTGCGGGACTGATTTAGGGTCATATAACCAGCTGCCTTCTCATGGCCAAATTGTTACAGGTGTCACATTAGCCTACTCATGACATGCCACTCATTTCACTGCTGTTAATTTAAATATTGTGCGCACCCTGTTAAAAACATTGCTGCCAATGTTGTTGTTGTAGTCAGTTTATCATGCTGCACCGTCACCGTCATCTTTGTAACTAGCACTAAGTCGCCGTGATGAATCTCGCTCCTGTGCGCAACTCTTGCAATCTCACTCACCGTTGTTGTTCACTTTGGAAGCCAAATATTTATAAGATGTAAGCAGACTACAACAGTTTTTATTAACATTAAAAAATAAACATACATTTTCTGTGTCCACTTTCTTTTAACTAATTTTTTAAACTAGGAGAGATCATCAGAGTTTTGTATGACTTATAGGAGACTTGACTTGACTTGCTTGATTTTCACCACACTAACTTGGGACTTGCTTAGGACTTGAATTTTAAGACTTGAGACTTGACCGTGTGTGACTTACTCCCACCTCTGGTGGAGAGTGACTGAGTACATTTACTTCAGTACTGTACTGCACTGATGTAGCGGCATGCACCCACAAAAAAGTGGAGCTAGCAAGAAGTATTTGTACATAGTACTCGTACACAAGTATTGTGTGGGGAAAAAACAAATCATAAAAAAGAAACACATTCTAACACATTTCAAACATTTGTTTTAATAAATAATAAATGCATTCAATCATTTAAAAGCTACTTTAAGGGAACTTGTGACCTGTTTTCGATTTCAGTTCCTGGGATCCAAAACATTTCCACAAAAAATCCACAAAAAAATGTTGGCCTTAACATTTTGTTGCTTGTTATGACACAAAGAATATATAGCGCACGGACGGTTCTAAGTCAATCCCTCGCAAATTTTAGAATTGTGTGCAACTTGAGGCAGATAGATTATATTCTGCAGCAAGAACATAACAATAACTGTGAAAAAACATGTTAGAAATTATTTTCCAGAGGGAAATATCAGCACGTTTACTTCAGTACTGCACTTGTACTTTACTTGTGTATTTTCATTTTATGATACTTCTAACACAATAGGGAGAAATGTTGTACTTTTCATGCCACTACATTTATTGTTACTGGCAATTTTTTCCCCCAGATTTGATCAATATGATCAGTTTGTACAATATGCACTGTTATAGATTCAAAAACCCAAAAGCAATATATATATATATGTGTGTGTGTGTGTGTGTGTGTGTGTGTGTGTAGTAGAATTAGCTTCACCTTAACAATATTAAATGCAGCTTACATGTACATAATAATGAATAAGCAATAATATTTGACTAATATTATACTGTAATAAATATGGTAAATACTACACTGTGAAATCATTGTGATCATTGTAAAAAATGGCCCCATTTATCATGTTACTTTTGATACAGTACTGTAGTACTGTATATTTTAATACTCTTACTCCAGTAAGATTTAGAATGCAGGACTTTTTCTTCAGTATTTCTTTCATTGTGGTATTTTTACTTAAATAAATGACTACAAAAACACAACAAAAGAATCCTTCAACCTGTAAAATATCACATGTCGATATGAAAAAAAATCAAGTTCAGATAAATATCTTCTGACATTTTTCCAACCTGTTGGGACATGTGTCTGGCACATGTAATTCAGCCGGAGAGGAAAAATGTCAGTCAATCTAATTCTGCCTTCACCAAGTCTTATTTGTAAGCAATACCTACAGCACCATCTAGTGTTCAATATTAGGCATCACATGCCAGCGAGCCTGTTGCTGGAATTCATTTGTTAATTTAATTTTGAATCATCTTGTTTAGCGTAATACTTCACAGTTCCTCTGTCTCATTCCTTGTCTTTTCTCTTGGGTGCTTCATGATTTCATTTTTCAATTTTCTAACAAAACTGCATGCCTTTCCCATCCTATATTTATAAACAGCACATAAAGAATGTGGCAATGAAACATAAACACTTCCCCCCTGTCTCCCTCACTTTCTTCCTGCATTTCTCTTTTTGCATACAGCTATATATTAATTGTATCAAGAAAATGTCGACATAATTGGCATCTACAAAACCTAAAATAATGTAACAAAAAACTAAAAGTTAAAATGAACACAGACTACATTTAACCTCTTATTAGGTTAGGATATATCTTATAAGGTATACCATCAGACTGAATGCTTTCTGGATTTTTTCATAAACTCTCAAAGTGTATATTCTTTTTCTCTAATTCCATATTGTGTGACCCATTTTTAACCAAGACATCCATTTTAAACATTTTTCCCAGTTCAGCAATAAGTAAGTCAACACACACATCTGTCGATTAATACTCTTTTAAAAATCTGTTTTGCAATTAGTTTTGCATATAATGCAAACAATCATGCATATGCAATCCCTCCCTCCCTCTGTCCCTCCCACAGCAGACATAATCAAATACAAAACATGTGATTGCAAAAGTTTATTGTACAGTACTAGAAATTCAGAAACAAAAATGCAAACAAAAATCTGCGTACATTGACCCTTAAGGGGGGGCAGAAACCACTCTGTGTGTGTGCATGGGTAAATGCATATTCTAACAATGTATGGCTTTGATTATCCCGTCCTCTGGAAGAATTGTGTCCTTACATAGTCCAGAATGTTTTTTAATCTCAGTGAACCTTTCACGGAGAATCAAATCTTTTCTAGCTTGAAATTATGTAGCACATCCTTGATTCATTGACTGTGAGTAGGTGGGCAATATGTGTTTCCATGTTAGTAGTATGAAGCGTCCTGCTGGAGGAGAGGCCAAAGACAGAATTTTCTTTCGCACTCACAGTGGCCAGAGTAAACATTGGACCCATTTTTCACAAGCCACATATCTTCTGAACATTCTGACACTAGAATTGCATCTTTCAGACAAGCAAATGAGAAAATTAACTTTGTTCAAGACCTGTCTCTGCCTCAGCAACGCACTCTCACGATATCTTAAGATCTGTAGTGAGCATATTAAGCTAGCAGATAAAAGCAAGCGGCAAAATAAAGCACAAACATTAAAATTATGTCTATCTAGTGTTGTATTGTTTGGACATGGACAAACAAGAGTCCTCAGTAATGTGTTAGTGTAAAAAATATTCAGTCGGGATGGGCGGGAGAGGTGACCACGCCCACTTAGGAGACAGGAAGTATGTACCATTTCATACCATTAGTGTAGCTTGTAATGCGGTGCCTTTGTCCCATCTACCATCTTTGGTTACATCCTTCATCTGTGGCGGGAAATATCCTCACCAGTCAGGCATTAGTATAATGAGTATGTAAGATCTTACATTGTAAAAGACTATGTCTGGCACATATTGAGGATGTATGAATGAGCCCCAGCACCATCTCCCACATTCCATTTGTCAGCTCCATTCCGAAATCCTGCTCCCAAAAAACCCTTTAAATTTGAATTCAAAAGAAGAACAGAAACAGTTTCAGAGTGAGCAGCTGGTTTGCTTTTGTAAAAAAAACAAAAAAAACAAACAGTGCCTAATCTAAAAGTAACAAAATAAATGAGATGTAGGCAAGCTGAATCTCTCAGACAGGTCGTCAAGCGGTCTGATGCCCCCCTCAAACCAGATTTGGAGGTTGAGATCAGTACATGAAGGTTTAAACAGATGATTTTTGAGATAATTTTAATAACCTCCTTCTAAAACTCCCAGACAAACAAGTCTAACCATTAAGGAGGAAGAGTCATTGCATTTTTGTGTAATAGGAGACGTGCCTGTGTTCAGTCAGGTGGCTTGTACTTTTGGGAGGCGACTTGTAGTGAATGTTCTCTTCAGCAGTGAGATAAGAACAATGTGACATTAACAAGCAAACATAGATAAAACTTATTGTTTCTCAAGGACAGATGAGTATTGTTTTTATCAATTTACAGCAGATAAGTTTGGACCAAGAAGCATTATCATGCAACAAAAATATACTGTTGCCATGTTGTGGCAAACACCACAACATTCCTCAAACCGGTTCCCAGCACACAACAGAATAATCTGATTATATCTGATTTTTTTTTTAGTAGAAGAAGAATGTGTGATTCTGCCACAGTTACTCAGCGTTCTTACAGATGTCATCAGCATAGATCCAGATCTCATTGTGGTGTTCGACAGCGAAATAGGACTCATAGCCAGCTCCACTGTAAGTGGGGAAATCAGTGCAGTTTTTATCCAAGGCTCTCCAAAGCGCCTCTGCATTTGTTTTACCACTCTCGATGCTTGGAGTCCCACTGAAACTCCTTTAAATGCAAATTCAAAACATGAACATGACAATCAGCTTCAATTCCACAGTGAACAATGACTCTGACAAAGTATTTGATGTCATCTGAAGCTTTTGTTTTCTGTCATTGTTTCCAGCTCATATAAAAGTTCTCTTTCTATCTCAGCCAGCGCCCACAAAACATTTCTGGAGCTTCAAAGCAGAACAGTGTTGCAGCATTCTCCTAAACTACTGAAGAAGCTGAGGACTTGTTTTAAAACGTGAAAAAACAACCGAAAAGAACATAAAATGGTTCCATACAGCTTGTCCGGTGTAATCCAAGTCTGCAGAAGCCCAGAGATCCTAAATTAATTTGAAAAAATGTTACTCCAATGCTGTTTTGCTGTGAAGCTCCTGAGGAAAAAACTTCCCCCGACTTAACGGCTGAATTGAGTGAACTGTTCCTTTAATGACTGTAAAATTAAAACTGCAGTGTAACAATGAGCTGAAAGATAAATATATCCACTGCTCACCTGACGTAGACAGTGGCTTCAGGTTTGTTTTGTGTTATGACATGATCAGTCTCTTTAGGCATTTCTGTGCCAGGAACAAACCAGGACAACCAGAACTCTTTTGTGACAGTGATCAGCACTGGCCAGGCGTCATCACAGATCTCTGGAAGAGACAAACATGGTGCAAAACTGTCTTGCATTCCAGGACATTTCTTGGAGGCAAAACTCATACAAATTCAAACAGTGAGTGAAAAAGTTTTCTTGGGCCCAAATCTTGTTGTTTCAATACAGAAGAGGATTAGGGCCACATGTGAAAGATTTTGAGGTCTGACTTTAATCTCAGAATTCGGACTTTTTTCTCAAATTTCTTTTTCTCAGAATTCTGAGAAACATAATTTTTTTTCTGAGATTAAAGTCAGAATTCTGAGAAAAAAAGTCAGAATTCTCTGATTAAAAAATTAATTTTTCACATGTGGCCCTAATCCTCTTCCGTATTTCAAAAAGTCTTAAGAGCTAAACTTTAAAATTGTTCCATCTTTCGGAGGAAAAACAGGTACAAGTATTCACATTGTTACTGGTGATTTTCACTATTTTGATGCGGTTTACAGTGTTATACCACAATAAGACTTTATTTGCCCCCATTTTGTTCTCTTATCAATAATATACAGTACCTTGCCCTCTTAATGAGTTGCTCCACTGGCAGAGACAAGTGAAAACACAAATGATTGTTTTGTTCCCACTGTTGTTTGCATAGTGTCACATCGTCATTCAGCAAGAAGTGAATCACTATGCAATGATTTGTTTTGTTGATTAACAACATCATAATACTGCTATTCACGAATAACGTGCTAATAGTGATATTCCAGTTTCACTTCTTTAATACTTGCACTGTTCAAATGAGCTATTTGCATCACATAACCAAAGAGCTGCATGAGCGAAGCTTTTGGTTTCAGACCCTCACATACCTTGACCATTCTGTTTGCAGTACTCCTTCAGCCTAAAATTTGCAGCCAATATGTCAATGCGTGAAGTGCTAGATATCTTGGTACTAATCCAGTTGGTGGCAACATACAAACGTTTCTCAAAAACCTGCAGACGACAGAAACATAGAACTGCCTTTTAACAGATACTTTAGAAAAAGTATATGTAGTATATATATGTGTGTGTGTGTGTGTGTGTGTGTGTGTGTGTAGTATATGCAGTGTGCATTGTTCTGAAACCTACCTCTGTTTTCTCAATCAATTCGTATTGAGGACATTTTCGGTTTCGGCAAAAGTCTGGAGCCTCCAAAGCATTTACCCTGCAGGATAACACCAGGACAAGGGACACAAGCAGGACCAGCGGCTGCACCATCCTCCCAGAAAACAGATCCACAGATCCAGCTGAAGACACACTGCTGCTGCTTTAAACTGAATAATGTTGTCACCATCTCAACTTACCGGTTTATCTGGTCACACGGTCACTCCCACATTTTTCTTCACCCTGGAAGACATCACTTCGTCACATGCCACACACAGTTTCACATGCAATTCTTTTTGGATATCCATCCATCCATTATCTATCACCGCTTATCCTATGCAGGGTCACGGGTGGCTGGAGGTGGAGGTGGGTGAGAGGAGGGGTACAGGACAGGTTGCCAGTTCATCACAGGGCTGACATGTCTCTGGACTGTGGAAGGAAGCCGGAGTACCCGGAGGGAACCCATGCAGATGTTCTCCCCGTGAACATGGAATCAAACCCAGAACCTTCTTGCTGTGAGGCGACAGTGCAAACCACCGCACTATCTGTCAATAGATGTTTGTTACATGTTTTTTTTTGTCGAATTAATTTTATATACAGGCACCAATTCTGTGAGGACTGGAAGTCGTTGAGCAGTAGACTACAAGGTTATAATTCAGAAAGAACTCAGCTCATGCTAACTGCTGATAAGATCAAGGCCAAAATGATGTGAGTAGGCACAGTACATACTGTACTGCAGTAATCACACCTCAAGTACTCAGGACTTGATATACTGTATATCAGGTCCCATTTCAATGATCTAAAGCACATGGTCTATGGCAGGGGCTCTCAACCTGTTGCAACTTAAGGCCCATTTGTGATTGTCAACAAATATCTGGGGAAAACCTTCCAAAATAAACAACAGAAACATCATGACGTGACCAAAAATTACGTCATATATATATGATTCATATATATTTAGATTTTTTACTAAATATATATGAATCATATAAATTAATCAATAAATCATATAAATAAATAAATGCATGTAAGGTAGTGACAGAAAACTTTTGTCTGGTAATTTTCTAATGTAACTGGCCAATGAAATTCTGTATATTAATTTGGCATATATGAATTCTCAAGCACCTTTAGATATAAAAATAACTTTCTTTGTAAATTACAAAGCCAGCTAGATGATGCTCTGAGGCTCACTGGTTGAGAATAGCTGGTCTAAAGTCCATGGAGCAAGTGCATTTAGGGCAAATTTCCATTTCCAGTTTGCTAGTTAAACGGTGCATAATCAAAATTAGGGCGCAAAGAGGTTGAATTTATCAATGCGCCAACAATGCGCCTGACCACACCTAATTTTAAAACCAACACGCCCACAGATGGCATATTTGCTACTTACACAATGTGGCCGCTGGGTGTGAAAATGACAACTGCATCAGTTCCATTAAAATTATGTATTTATTAATTATGCTCAAATGTCGACTTTATGTATTTTAATTACATATAAAATTTCCATCTAATTTAATACATAAGTTAAATGTAAAGGGCCACATGTTGTTTTTCTATCATGCTCAGCCAATGTGAATAAATTAAGTAAGTTGAGTGTTATTTGTTAAAGGAGACAGAACTAATTTTGCCATGTTTTTCAAAAATATTAGAAAAAAATATTTATAAAGGGATTCTTTTTCATCTAGATTCTAATTCAATTCTGTATAAGCACCAGTATGGTTTTCGGAAAAATCACTCCACTTATATGGCTCTGCTACATCTGATTGACAAAATCACCTCTGCATTTAATAATAATGAATTTACATGTAGTATTTTCATAGACCTTTCCAAAGCATTCGATACAGTTGATCATCACATTTTATTAGAAAAATTGTTTAAATATGTTTTTTGTGATACGACGCACAAATGGTTAAAAAATTTTATTTCTAACAGAAGACAGTTTGTTTGTGTCAAGGGTTGCTATTCCAACAAAGCTAGATTACTCTGTGGGGTTCCACAGGGGTCTATTCTTGGACCATTATTATTCCTTATTTATATTAATGATTTGTTTAATGTCTCAAATATACTTTCTCCAATAATGTTTGCAGACGGCACAACCCTCGTTTTCTCTCATTCAAATTTCAATACACTGATCAAAGAAACTAACCTTGGTTTAACTACCTACTCTACATGGTTTAGATTAAATAAATTGTCTTTGAATATCAAAAAATCCAATTTTATCATCTTTGTGGCAACAAATCATATTCAAAATTCTACAAGATTCTGGGAATTATTGTTGATGAAAGTTTAAATTGGAAAGAACAAACCAACTATATTTGTTGAAAAGTAAATAAATCTATTGGTTTAATGAGGAGGGTTAGTCATCTTGTCACCATAAACATTCACAAAATTTTGGTCATTCAGAAACGTTTTGTTAGAGTGGCAACCTGATGAGTCAGATATCTCATCTGCTCAATTATTTAAGAAACTGCAGATTCTTACTATTTATGACATCAATGTTTTTCAAATATGTGTTTTCATCTATGAAATATATTCAAGAAAAGGGAATATTCCTGACAGGTCCATTCTTATTCAACTCGGCAATCTGCAGATCTTCATCTTCCTAAATTTCTCATTTGCAGAGGAAAATTCTCAATAAGATTCAGAGGAACCAAATTGTGGAATAGCTTTTCCCACCTGGCTAAACACTGTTCCTCTATACAATGTGCATTATTATATGTTATTGTATGTTTTTTGTGACAAATGTTTTTGAAATCTCTGTATTCTATGTGAAATTTTATATTTAGGTGGAGGCTTCAAATAAGTCCTGTGGGCTTTCTGCCTCTCCCTGCACTGTAATTCTATTTTCTTTTATCTTTGTCTTTTTGTGTATTTCCTTGTGCAAAATAAAAATCAAATCAAATAAAAACCATTTAAAATGTATTACTTTTATGTAAAATACTTGAGGCTGTCAATATAATACAGCAGATCAAAACTTCATAAGCCTTTCTTCTTTTCTGTTTAAAATACGGTCTCATCTACACCACAGAGATTCAAGCTAGCAAAGTCGCTAAGACTCAGTTTTTTGGTTCTTGACCCTGTTGGTAGTTCGTCCCACCACACAGAAGCTTTTAGACTTTTATCTGTTGTTTGCTAGCAGACAAAAATGACAAGGAGGCACCTTCACACAATACAAAGTCAATGGAGAGAGATGACTTGTTTTCCCCTGTGGGGTAGGAGGGGCTTAATTATGATCTGTCTCTATGGACAGTATGACAAAAATAATTTGCTTTTGGAACCTTAAAGTTCAGTCCGTTTGTTCTTGTCAATTAAAGGGTTTTTAGGTCATCATTGAATGTCTGGGAAGTGACATTGACTGACTAACGTTCCTGATCAGTAAGTCATCGTTAAAGCAGTTACCTTGTGAACATCAGCATGCCAAAAGCTGACTAGTCTCCATGAAAACTGTTGTGTTCTGTGAAGTATAGACATGTTGCTCTTCAACTCATTAAATATAATTTCTCAGTGTTGGAGGCTCCTCAAACAAAAGTCCATTAACCTTTGCTGTTTTGTTGTGGAGGCATAAATTTGATTAAAATAAATAAATAAATTCAAATCCAGGTGCTAGAGTACAGAGCCAAAACAATGACGTGTGTCACTGTCCAAGTACTTGCTCCGTACAACGCTGTCTGATTAAGACATTAGTGTAATTATTATCATCCTTTGCTGCATGTTTATACACTTTTATCTAGAAAAGGATTGTTCACTGTGGGTTTCCCTTTAATCTAATATTTGTTTTTCTTTCATTTCTAGTTTCACACAGTTGTGAGGGTTATAGAATCACTCACTCATCCAACCACAGACACACACGCACACACACAGTTATTATGCCTCCGCTCCAGCGACAGTCGGGCCGGAGGCATTATGTTTTCGGGTTGTCCGTCTGTCCCATTCTTGTGAACGAGATATCTCTGGAACGCTTTTAGGGAATTTCTTCAAATTTGGCACAAATAGCCACTTGGACCTGAGGATGAACTGATTAGAGTTTTATGGAGAGAGGTCAAGGGTCAAGGTCACTGTGACCTATTAAACACGCGCTAATTACGACAACATTTCAAAACAAATGTCTGACAGGATAATGAAGATGAATTCATGACATTTTATACCCAGAAGGTCAAAGGTCAACTTCAGTAAGACATCATAATATTCTGCAAAAACACTTTTCTGGCCATTATTCAACACCATAATTTCAGAACAGAGATGAGATTGTATAGATTCTCTGAGCTGCCGGGTTGAACATCTGTGTGAAGAATCCATCTTTTACAATTTGTAGCTTCTTTGCAGCAACATCCATATTTGAAGCATTGTAGTCCACCACAAGCTGTTTGGTTCTGCTGATATCGAGCCTCAGGTGATTGTCGCTGCACCATGTGACCAAACTCTCTATCAGTCACTACATATATTATATGAGTCTGGACAGACATGGAAGGAAACTGCAACTTAACTGGTGTACAGAGGGATACAACTGTGAGTTGTTAAAACCACTGAAACTGTAGAGAGGTGTATTTGGATGTTCAGTTGAATAATTTTTATCCACTGTATTTATATCAATCACATTTTACAGACTAAACTGATTGTCTGGTTTCAAACTGAGTTTGGTATTGTTGTTGCACTCTTTTTCAGTATCTGAATATTTATTATTATTGTACATAATTCTAAATCTACATCAGGTCTATAATGTCCAAGTTGTGTGGGAAAAAAATCCAGATAATTAATATAGCTTATTATTTCTGAGGTACTTTGGTGTTTCCATTTCATGACACTTTATATGCTCGCTACATTTCACAGGGAATTACTATATTTACTCCACTGCATTTAGATCTATAGTTACTAGTTTACATGTACTCAACATATAAAATGTGATGCACTGGTATAGACTGAACTATCTAACAGTAAATTAATTAAAGTTCCTCCCAGATTGGCTGCACATGGATGCATCAATAAAATGATCATATAAAAAGGGACCGTTCTGCACAATGAATGCTTTTACTTTTCATAATTTACATTTAAATGTACTCTTTTACTTCAGAAAAATTTTGAGTTTTCCAAAAATAAATGAACAGTAACTGTGCAGTGGTAACCTGATATCTCGCAGCAACAGCAGGTGGCGCAACAAGACAAAGAGAGAGAGAGAGAGAGAGAGAGAGAGAGAGAGAGAGCGAGAGAGAGAGAGAGACTCCACACGAACGTACCGCAGCATCCCGGCTCTCCAGCTCTGCACCTGCAACCTCTCCCTGCAGTCCTCCTCCTCGTCCCGTCTCCTCACCGGCGGTACGGTGCAGTCGTTGTGCGTACTGAGCAGCAGGAGTACGCAGGGCGGCATGCACCTGGAGAGAAAGCGCCCCGCCAAGCTGTTCGAGGGCTCAGCCGGAGACTCAGCAGCATGCAGACCGATGCTCTAACAGCCGGGATAACGCAGCAGATCACCGGGCGGATATCGGAGCTGCAGCATGGGCGTGGGAGAGAGGCACGGCCAAAATGAACGCGATGTAATTCAGCGGACATAAAGAAGGGTGGGTGGGGGGAAACCCAAGTGGCGTTTGGATCAGAGCTGTCCCGGGTGTATTTTGGGGCTTATTTTGGTGTCTTGTTCTCTGAAATTCACCAAACACGGTACTTTTTTTGTCTGTCAACCTCCACTGGAGATTATAAAGGATGGAGAAAGGCGCACAGCAGCAGCTGTCCAAAAGCGCAGAGAGTCCGGCGGAGGACATCTCCAAAATAAACGACGAGGAGCTGCTGAAGTGGGGCAAAGAGGAGCTGGTGCGCCGACTGCGGAGGGCAGAGGCAGACAAAAGGGTCGTCATCGTGGAGCACGGCAATCTGATGCGGGAGGTGAACCGGAGGCTCCAGCAGCACCTGAACGAAATACGTAGTTTGAAGGTGAGATGGGTCCCGGGGAGACACCGGGTTCCCGGGGGCTTTATGCTGGTGTGTTGGCCACAGTGAGCATGCTGATTTGGACCTGCACAGGACCCGTACGAGAGCCTTCTGAGATATGGCCAAACTTGTAGATTGTCAGTGAAGGGCAAAATTGTCACCAAATAATCGAGGATCTCAACTCATTAAACCTGTTGCATGTAGGATAGACACAGAATGATGGATGCATGTAAATTGAATTTTAATATATATTCGTGACATGAAAAGTGTAATTTAGATTAGATAACTTTGCTCAAACATTAAAAAAATTATGATATTTTACCCATTTTGTCCAAAAATATGGAACAGTTTGCTGGTCAGTCAGACATCAACGGATGAAAAACTGATTGTTAAGAATATTTCCAGTTTTATAACATAGTGTTGTTGAAGCCCAGTCAAGGCTGCGACTGATAGCTTCATTTAGAGCTGAAATCATGAGCTGATGAATCAATTAGTTGACCAACAGAAAATTTAAATAACTGATCAACCGTTTTCTCTGGCTTCATGTTATTGCTGCTCCTCTGTTTTATGTCATTAATTATATTATATTTTATCCCATTAATTCCATTATTAGTTACTCTGATAATTGTTTTTGTCGGGCTGATTAATCGTTTTGCCTATAAAATGTCACAAAATGGTAAGAAATGCGCATAATAATTCCCTAAAGTCCAATGTGGCATTTTTGAATGACTTGTTTTGACCAATCAACGGTCCAAAAAGCCAAAAATATTTAGTTTACTCTCATATTAGACAAAGCAAATCCTCACATTTGAGGGGCTGGAACCAGAGAATGTTTGACATTTTTGCTTAAAAAGTAACTCAAAGTAGTTGCAGTTGTGTAGATCGACTAATAGTTCCAACTGTACGAGAAACACCTCTCACATGAGCCAAAATGCACGATGGGGACCTTCTTCTCACTCGTCAAACGATCAATCCCAGCGGGAATGTGCATGTAATCCCTTACTGTGCTACTCTGTGTGTGCCTCTGTAAACCAGGATGTGAACCAGAAACTCCAGGAGGACAACCAGGAGCTGCGGGACCTGTGCTGCTTCCTGGATGACGACCGACAGAAGGGGAAGCGGGTGTCGCGGGAGTGGCAGCGTCTGGGCCGCTACAGCGCTGGCCTGATGAGGAAGGAGGTGGCCATCTATCTGCAGAAGCTGAAGGAGCTGGAGCAGCGGCAGGTGGAGGTCATCCGGGAGAACCTGGAGCTCAAGGAGGTGTGTCTCATGCTGGAGGAGGAGAGGGCCATGGCTGGAGGGGGAGGAGGCGTGGGCGGGCACGGAGGCCCCGGCCGCAGGTGCTCCATAGACAGTCAGAGCAGCTCGTCTCAGCTGGGTGGAAGCATCCCAGCACCTGGCCTGCTGCGGGACGTTGGCGATGGGAGCAGCACCTCCAGTGTGGGCAGTACGGATAGCCCTGATAACCCCCACCTCAAACCCCCTCCCCTGGGCTCCAACACCAGCCCTGGATCTCGCTCCAGACTAGGTGACGTGTGTGAATCCACAGCCAGGAGGCACAGCTCCACCCCAGAGTACCACACCTTCCCCCAGGCCTGCCGCCCCCGAGGGGGGTCCCTAACCAACCTGGACCCTCGTGACATTCGGGGACACACCCTAGAGAAACACAGCAAGTCTCCCACCAGGCTACCATGTGAGTACCACCCCAAACCCTGCAGCTCTGACCTACTAGCCCAGAAACAGCTAGTGATGTCAGTGCAGGCATCACCAGGCTGTGGGAAGGGCTCGGCGAAGTCCAGCCCAGAGCTGAGTCAGAGACACCAGCCACTTCACAAAGCGGAGGCAGGCTGTGGGAGTCCTGAGGCCAAGCAGGCCGTGATGGGGATGCCTGAGCACCTGAGGAAAGGGAGGGTGATCGTTGGTAGTCCAGAGTCTATACGGCACCACCATCACTATCAGTACAGTCCTGGGGTGGAGCACGGCAAGGGGAGGTATAGCAGTGGCTCCCCTGACAGGGACGGGGGTCAGAGGAGGGCAGCTGGAGAGGACATGGCCCCCCACCACCAGAGTCTGTACAACGGTAGGCACAGGGTAACTCTTATCTTGTATTTCAATTCATAACCAATTTATGACCCATAAACAGCAAACAGCAGGATATTGTGTTTACAAATATCTGGGCTGATTGAGTCAGAGTCATCAGGCTTTGTTATGATGGATATGTTTATTTCACTGCCCAGCACAGACAGAGACGCTTACAGATATAATTGAGGAGCGATTTCACCTTGTTGTCTCCCGGGAAAATTTACCGATTCTTTTTGACCAAGTGCTTTTTTAATTCAAGGAAAGTTCTGACGAGTGCTCTGCGAAGGCACAGTGAGGCAACAACAGAAGCGGTGAAGTTTTCATGCACACAGGAGTGCTTTCATTTAGTCTTTTTAGGGTGTTAAAAAAAAAATTAAAATATGATTGGCATAGAACTCACACAATAGCTTAAACATGCAGATGCTCTGTTTTTGAATAATCTTTAGTGAATAATACTCAGAGAAACTGCAGTATCTTCCAACAAAATGTGTTCTCTCAGTTTACTTATGCATTTTAACTAGTTTTTTTTTCTTTTCAGATAATGAACTTTATTTGGATTATTATTTACAGTCCACAAAAAGTACTTACTTAAAGTAATCCAGTGTTTCTGTATTTGGTTAAGTTTCTATCAGTGCTTTCCTTAACGACTGAAGGAGCTGGGGAATTGTTTGAAAGTGTAAATAACAACTTGAAACCCCCCCCCCCCACAAAAAGGCTCCAAACAGCTCGTCCAGCATAATCCAAGTCTCCAGAAAAGTTGAAAATACGTTATTTACACCATTTTTAAGCTGAATTCTTTACTGTAACCACAAGCTGAAAGCGTTAGCACACCTGAAGTGGATTTTGGCTTGTAAGGTTGTAAATAACATCTTTTCAAATCATTTGAGGTTCTTGGATTGGCTTGGATTACGATGGGCGAGCTCTATGGAGCCATTTTTTTTTAATTAAAAAAAAAAAAGTCCCTAGCTTCATCAGTTGTTTAGGATGCTGCAACGCTGTTTTGCTTTGAAGCTCCAGAAATGTTTAGTTGACGAAGAAACTTCACCTGTCCTGTTTCCATCAGCATGGGGTTGAGTAGATAATGACATTTTTGGGTTAACTTTTCCTTGAACCACCAAATCACATGAAAATCAAAAAGTGAGATAGCAGCTGCTGAAATCTGCCAGCACCTTCTGTCTCTGATCAACTGCAATGCAATGCATCTACACAGTTGATAGCAGATGGATTTATTAGCAGTTTAGCTTTTGAAAACATTTTTTCTAAAATCACATATTTGCTATCATAAAATCAGTTTGCTTTCAAACCTTAAACGAACCACTCCAGGGTTCGATAGAAGCGGACCAGACCACCCTTGTGAAGCATTCTCGGTCTGGTTGTTTGGTCACCAACATGGACAGCTTTTACAACCAGCCCAAACGAACCGGGACCTGAGGTCGTTTTAACAGAACCAAACAGGTTAGGTGTGAAAGCACCCTAAGTTACCTTTGAGAATAGTCCCAACCCGAGTCTGAAGCCTTTATACAACAAAACGATCCCAAACGAGGTTCACGAGCAACTGCAGACTCCAGAAGTCACTGTGACCTGGCTGAGAAACAGTGAAGCACCTGCAAAACAACCCGTCATTTCTACGCTTTGTTTTTGTGCTGATTAAACAAACATGTGGATTTGAGAGTTTCAGAGGTGCTCCTAAGTGAACAGAGCCAGACCAGCTGCTTCCCTCTTTTCCAGTCATTGAGCAAAGCTAAGCTAACTGGCTATAGCTTCATATTTTCTGGACAGGTATGAAGTTGCTACCAGTCTTCTCAACTAACTTGGCAAGTTAGCAAATAAGCGTTTTCAACCACTGTTTTTATAAAACCAGTTTAAATACAAATCTAAAATACAAATCTAAAATATTGAGAGTGAAAATTCATTCTTCGCCTTAATAGTTTGACAAAGCAATGTTAGCTCAAGGTCCAATCACTAGCTTTTTCCTGTTCTTCAATGGCCTTGACTTAATGTACGGGAGGAAATAGGAAAAAGGTCAAGTTCGCCCACACAATGTCTCAAGAGCTCAACTTAGCTTAGACTCAGCTTAGGAGCCAGTCACACACACACACACACACACACACACACACACACACACACACACACACACACACACACACACACACACA
>JBBPCS010000573.1:7612543-7625411 GCA_037974645.1 Hollardia meadi | reverse complement strand
GGGGCGTTGAGTCATGCCATGTCACTAGTTGAAAGCTTTTAATGTGAAGCAGCAACAGCAGGAAAAGCTCCGTTTCCATCAGCTGTGACTTAACACAGCTCTGATACCTTTAGGTCCATGGAAAAACACTTGTAGTGGCTTCTCACAGGCAATCTACTGTAGCTGACGAGCTAATGCCTGATTTTTGTTATATTCCACTTGGCACATAATGATACGGAATTGCCTGAAAAATAACAGCCTCACGTCTGTTGGTCAAGGTAATTACGACCAATGCCTTATTGTCAATGCACAGAATATACAGTACACCTTCAAATCATTCAACTCTGCAATGACGATCTGTCTTGAGTTGCCTGATGAACGCTTGCAAGTCATGAACATGGGAATCTTTCCCATGTGACGTAAACTCAGAATAACTCGTTGGTCAGTCTGGAACATGCTAACGCTATAGCTAGTCACAATATCTCTCCAAGCTAGCTGGTTTGCATTGGCTTGATCGGTGCTAGAAGTTTGTCCTAATCTGACAGTAGCATGTTGTTTTTTGGAGAAATATTTGTATCAACTCGTGTAATTGACAAACCATGCCTCTTTTGTTGAGCAGTTTATACTCTGGGAGAATACCTCTTGGAGAATGTAAATTACATAGGTGAGAGGTGCAGCACAGTTAATAGGCTATATAGCTTTCTATGTTCTGCCTCAAAGGTCAGGACTGTCAAGATGGTAAGCTATGGCTTAATGGCACTAATTCACAAGTCAAACTTCTCCAAAGTTGTACTTGACATGGAAGATTTGCACAGACTTACTTCCCACTTCATGGTAATTTTATTGAATGAATTGATTTGCTCTGAAATTTCACTGTAAATGCTGGTATGATTTACTTTAGTCTATATAACTGTGAAGGGAGGAAACTGAAGGTGGTGAAATGAAGAGAGAAACATAAATGTAGTTACTGATCTTTATTGAACTGGAAAAATGTTGTGACATATTGTGCTGTATAGGACCTCTGTTAGGCCCATGGTCCAGTCCAGTTCGCTATTCCTGTTTCAATTAATTCATATATACACATCACAGTACAATTTTCAGTTTCAAACAAATAATATCAAAACAAATGCTGAGCGGACAGTGGAACCTTCTGTGGGAGGATTAGCAGCATGCAGAAAATTTGAACATTTTACATAACGAACAACGGCTAAAGGATGGATGCATAAAGAAGAGGAGAAAAATAATTCAAAGGGCTTTAGAGTGAGGAAAGACATACAGAATAAAAAAAAAGAATGGGTAAAACAGGAAAAGATGGAGGAAGTGGTGATGGGAATTACAGTGCGAAAGTCTGATGGGTCGGCTAATCACCACTTTGCCCTGCCTAATGTGGAGCCCCTGTGGCAACAGAACATGTTTTATTCAGTAATTTATTACATCCAAGTCCACACTCGCTGATAGTTAGCACTTAGCACTTAGCAGCAGATAGCACTGCTGCCAAGCAGAAATGTATTCACAAGCTAACAGCTAAATATAGACTGGAAGACATTTTTGATCATAGGACCTTGGCACACATGTACAGTTTCTGGTGTGATAAATAATGTACTTAATTATTGCACCCCGAAGTGGCAACTGCACCTAGCATCACGTTCCACTAATAAATTGGTATGCTAATTAATAACTGACACTTTTCTGGGTAAAACCCACACTCTCGAATGTCTGTTCTGTGTGCAATAGATATAAAGAGACTATTTTTACAGTAATTATAGTAAGAGTATTTTAGATCAAAGGGCGTACTGAACCGAGGTAGCAGCATACTGAACTGAACATCCTGTGTTGAACGGTTTCGGATGAATACACCCCTAATAATACATCATTGGGGTCCCACAAGGGAGTGTTATCTCTCCATTCCATTTCTATTTACACAAATGAATGCAGGGCTAACTCATCTAATGTTTTCGATGTTAAATTTACTGATGACACAGAGATTGTTGGTTTGATCTCTGAGGACGAAAAAGTATCATGGATGTGTGGATGAGTTTGGTAATTGATGTCAAGCAAGTTTTCTCCAGCTAAATTCCACGAAAACTAAGGAAATGATTTTCGATTTTAGAGCAAGCAGAGGGAAACACTAACAAGTATCAATTATTGGTGACTGTGTTGTAGTTGTAAATTAATATATTGTAAATATCTAGGGACAGTAACTGCTGACTAACTGTAACTGTAACTGATGACAGTAACTTCAACAGTTTAAAGTGGACTGACCAGTAGTTGCTGACCGTCTGTAGTTAACAAGAATAAACTCAACAAGTTTGTTAATATGTGTAATAAGATTGCAGGTCAACAACAACACAGTATGACACTCCTTTGTGAGACCTGAGAGGTAAGGGAAGGACAGGCAATCCTCAGTGATGTATCACGACCTCTCTACAGTGAATTCGAGTTGTTACCATTAGGACGGTGGCACAGGGTAGGCCTACTACCTATTACCTTTGAGGACGTCTCATGGCCAGAGATCCTTCCAGTCATAGGTGTAGTCATGCTCGTCACTCAAGTTTTATATTTTAGCTGTAACCTTAATGTTTGCAACAGTTTGATGGATGGTGTGAAAAACAATCTTCCTTAAGAATTTTTGTGGCATTTTTACACATGCACATGAAAGACATAGCATGTGTTGTTTTGAAACGGAACAATCTTTTTTTCTAGAATGGATACTCCAGGCTATGAATTTTGCATTTATCAGCAAATGCTGCCATACTTTATTTTTTTAAATAGCCTTCTTCCTTACAGATGCATTCAGTGCCGTTTACTACGGATCGTCTCCATGAGGATGCCATAAAACAAAATGGAGACACAAATCCTAAAACAGACCACCATTTCGTAAAATTCAACCCCATGGTGTTAAGAATTTTGCTTTTAGATGTTTTATTACAGAAAGTGACCAACTTACATTCTGTAATTGTGTTAATTCTGAGTGGAATTCTAGTGAAAGAATTATTGGCCATTTTGCCAGAGACCCTGTGGAACACTCAACACCGTGTTCCACACACAGATGCATAGAACAGGAGAAAAGAAGTGGTACTGGGGATTTAAGATGAGTCCTTACAGAGTGGTTCACATAGTCGAGCATGTATGCACTAGGCCTAATTATTTTTGCTGTTAGTACAGATGTGTTGGTGTGCAGCCTATGTGTCAGACTCTGTGTGCTCACTGGGCATTTTGAGGGGGGACATGCCGGCCATATGGAAAAGACAATGAAGCAGAGTAATTAAAACCGAACAAAGAAGAGAAGCGCCGGCACCATAATTAGAACACTGATTAATCAGCTGATAATTTTATCTTGATTAATGTGACTGATTTTCTCTTCATTTTGACCCCAGCCAGTCAGGCCCGGTCCAATTAAATTTAAATTATGCGTCGGAATCTGTCCAGTCCACCTCCCCCGCCCCTCCTCCATCCCCCAAATACACCGCAAACACACAAACACCTCAACGCACACATGTGCACATCACTGTATGGGGTAAAGCATACACAGACACACACACACACACACACACAAATGCATGCATGCACATGCACACACACCAAGTAATTCTCTTTCTTTTTTACTGAACTGAAAATCCATCTCAGGCTGCAACGAAAAGCTCACTGTTTTGTAAGTAAATGTGTAAGAATGGAGAGTAATGCAGGTTTAAGTGTTCATAAAGAAATGCTTTTCATCAAGACGGTTACAAAAACATAAACATCAGTTTGTTACCTGCACATACAGAAGGAGCAGTTCAGTTTTAGGAACAAAACACCAGAAGGGGTTCATGTGGCGACAGCTTCTTTAATATTTTCACATTTTCGCTTTTTGTCCTGTTTTTTCAGTCACTTTCATTTTAGATTCATGTTGTTCCACACCTGCCCTGGAGGTGCCCTCAATGTGTGGGCCCCAAAGTTACATAGTGGGCATAGTGGGTGGTACAGTGTCTGGATGAGCTGAAGTTGCAGCATAACAATTACAGAAAAAAGCTGTTTATTGTATTCAATTCCAAATAAAACGCCCCAACGTGATCTCATGGGAGTGGGAGTGGGAGTTTTACACATGCAGCAAATGCCAAAATCCGCTGACTTTCATTATGTGACCTCTTAGTCACATGATCTATGATTGCAGTTTGGCCTTGGTTAGTTTTAGGGGAAAAAATATCATGGTTTGGGTTTAAATCAGTTTAATTATGTACATACATCACATAAAAAACATTACGCAACTTAACTTTCGGTTTCACACAGGACACAAACCCGGGCTCCTGGGTGAAACTCCTCTGCTTGTTTGACCCATCCACCACCCCAACGTCCCCCTGGAGTGGACTTCCTTTCTCTTTATACTAGACATCTTTCGCACTGTTTTCTCTATGCAATTCGCGCCTAAAATTACATGAGAAAAGTTGAATGTGAAGGGCATTAAATGACAAGCGAAAAGCAAAACATGCACTATGATAACACGCAGAATGACTTAAGACACTGGCGTGTTATTCATCCACCATTTGATGAGACCAGGCTGACAGTCCAGGCTGTAAGGAAACGTTACTACGGTGTCTTCCTGCATTCTTCACAGCAGAGTCCAAACTACAGTTCAGAGCTGCAGATCTGGAGAGTTGACATGCAATCAAGAAATCAGGCTTTGCGGGTAGAGTAACAAACGCTTTGCACAGCAACAATTGTATATTTATGAAGTGGATTAGATGATCAATCATGGAATGCTTTATTTTCTTTTGTGATTTTCTTTTGCTTGCTGTGCCCCAACACAGTTGGAGCATGTACACAGTCTCTTCATGACATGACGTCATCCATACCTACTATTTTTGCCCCTCCAATGTTTAACCCAGGCTGGCGCTACTGTCCCCTCACCTATCAGTACACCTGTTCTCCATTCCTTCATTATCTTCCCTGTTTATATACCAGCCCTGTTTACCAGGCTTTACCCAGTGTGTTCCTGGTTTCGCCTGCCCGCCCTCGCTCACTGATTACCTGTTGGCGAACTCTGCGAGTAAAGTAAATGATTTATTGCTTTCAACCACTTTGCCTTGAGTCCATGTCTCTCTTCCAGAACTGTTGCAGTTAATCCACTGCAAAGCAAGGGGTACCTTTCAATGAGAATAGCTTCATTGGCTCAGTATGATTCAGGTGGTCAATATATCTCTAAATTTACGTGTCTTTTCGAAATAAAGCAGACATTTCAGAAATAAACCAATATTATCGAACAGTAGGGACCAATCCACATTCAATGTCTGTTGGTCAATGTCACCATAAAATCAAGTGTTTCCTTGATCAGTTGCATTTACAAAGTCACTTATCTTAAAATTCCCCTCCGGATACGTTATATGAACATAAAATCTAAAAATATTCTGCTATGACTAATATTTTGTTTAACATGGTTTTCCCACATAAAAAAGTTCTCATAAACTCTGAAATGCTGCTGGGAGCATCTACCCTTTCTCCTTCATTACAAAATTCTGAATCTATGAATCGCAGGCCTTGTGTCCTGCCCACCAACGCTGCTTATGCTAGTTTGGGTGGTGAAAGAAAGATGGCTAGTGTTTGAGGAAGCATGGGAGAGATTCAGTCATAATGTTACATGTTTGAGCCTCAGTCAGACCCGGACTCAGATGAGGAGTCTGTTGGGCACCAAAATCGGTGACTAGCAGATAAGAATGCTAAGTGTAGTTAGCATCTTTTGTTTATGTTGTTCGTTAGCTTATTAGCTTATAACTGGCAGTGGCAGACACAGCGTTAGTGGTTGTGAAACCTACAATAATATCTGGTACAATATTACAGTGTGTTCACATCTTGATAGTCAACCGAGTTTGCCTGGGAACTGGCTCATCGCCAGTAGTAGCATTTGCTAATTAGACAGCGATTGGCCTTTGTGTTTGTGACGTACCAAATCTAGCTCGCCCGGTTTTTCTCATATTTTTAGGAAGTGCACAAACATCTTCCCCTTCAGTGGAGGAATGTGAAAACACTTTTCTAGTGACAAACTTTGGACAGACACAAGTCAGTATAGTCCAGGTCAGATATTTTAGGGGACATAACAAAAGAAAAACATTTTTGTGTGGAGGGGGTCTTTAAGTAAATAACAATCAAATGAGCCTGTGATGTAGTATACACATTTTGAAGTCTGGTAAATGTACTTTGGTATCGGAGCAGGAGTCAGTATCAGGTGATACCATGAGCTGATGTACAGTATTAGAATCCGGGTGGACGGGTGCACCTAATGCAAAGCTGCAAATCCACAGTAATACCACATTAGGATTGGGACCCCGCTCGAGGTCGTTTCATATGCAGGTTCATGGCTGATTTTAAAGATTCATAAAGTCATGTGTAATTTTTAAAGAAAAAAGAATTACAGAAGTTTTACAATTAGATAAAAGATTTATAAATGCTGCGAAATTTAGGAGAAAAGAAATAGTTTTTTGCTATCAACATCACGTGGTTGTTGATAAAAACGGAAATTATTTTTTAATGTTTTGCAAAACCCTGTTTTTCCCCTACGTCAAATTTGATCCAGTCTTCACCAAATGCTGTACTTAACACATTAGGATGAGCCCCCCCCCCCCCAATATACCAATATTCTGTCATTTCCCCAGTCACTGGTAATCTACTTAATATAAATTCCACTAATTCCCAGTTCTTTGGGGTTGCTAATATACCGTAGTTTTACCACATATTCCCAGTACTCTTCTGTGTGCCACTGTGGATTTTGATGCTAAATCTGCATCCTAAATCAGATTGAAAATCACTTTTAAATAGGAATTCTAGATAATTTTGCAGTTTTGGTTAGTGTGTTAGTGGCTTATATTTAATTGCAGCTCCCTCTATATTGTTGACAAAAGCATGCCACATTAAGTCACATATAACTATGTGACAAATATCTTATTGTTGGGTTCTGAGAAACGAAAACATTGATCAGAGTCATAGATCAAAGACAGTAAGAAAACCCTGCCATAAGAGATCAACACCATACAAACACAATACAATACATTAAGCTTTCTATAAGTCAGTATTGAGTAAAGCAAGCAGTGTAGTTTAAGAGTTAGTTAAAAGAAACGCAGCTGACCCTTGACGTGTTCTCTTCTCTGTCCCCCTCTGGAGTCTCTACAAGTGCCAAAACTCATTTCTGTGATGCCCCACAATGGCAGGTGCATTTATTCTGTCAATTAGAAGAAAAGGGAGAAAACAGTTGGATGGCTAAATGAAAGAGAAAATGCTCCCCTACTTTTCCCTCTCTTCATCCGTCCCTTGTTCCCTCCCCTCCTCTCTGGCTGTCTTTTTATTTCTGGCCTTGGCTCAACTGACTGGCTCCACGCCAGGGCCTGCAGAGTGACTTTGGGCACGGCTGCCAACGCGTGCAAGCCCGAGCCACACATTTCCCGCCACACCGATTGTCATGTGCCAGTGTTGGCGGGGGCACGACGGTTTGGAGGGCATTGCTGCTGTTGTCCATTACCCGGGTCCCATGGGAGAAAGAATGCGGGGTGATGGTGTTAATGCTTTCAGATGTGGTTAAGAGCAGGGTGACAGTTCTGTTACCTGGGTAGGTGGTAGAGAGTGGGAGGACACGACCTCTTTATATTAAGTGTTTATTCTTCATATTTTGTATTTCTCCAATACTTGATGACCAAATGCCTTAAACCTTAATGACATTCCCATCATCCTCAGTTGTACTTTTTATCTGATGCTAATTAGCATCCTTACACACTAAATCAAGATGTATCAGTCGTAAACTGTATTCAACCATTTCCAAAGTGGGAGACGGTCCTCCCCAGGGGGGCTCCAAACAGTTTCAGGGGAGGCTCAGAGAATGGAAGTGAAAAAATATTTAATTAGTTATGAAAAGGAGATCACATGGAATAGCCTAAATGTGTGTGATTTGGTTGAAGAGTTATACAGTAGTTTGGGGGAATTATACTGTTTTTGTTATACTGTTTTGAGCGAAACTAAGCGCCTTTCTCCAAGCTTTGTCTGAGGGGAGGCCCACAGTCTAAGACTTTGAAAACCCCTGGAGCTGTACAGAAAATAACTGTACCATAGTTATCATAAATACTGTATTCCTAAATGTTCAGGAATAATACTGCATTTCTTTGCAGCTCTCTGGTTCACATCGTTGCTTACCCAACAACACATGTACATTTTGTTAACATTATGATCTTTCAGCTTACACCTATACTCACACACACACAAAAAAACCCCATTTAATACTTCCACACACACTGCCACTCTTGACACTTGTAAGTCACAACATGATATACTATAGCTTTCCTCCCGAGGTCTCGATATGACCGTGAACCTGTGTCGTACGATTGGGGGAATTCAGACACACACAAGATCAGCTTCTCGTCCATTTTGACCTATGCGCGGCACAAGCTCGTCGAGCAGCGAGCTCAGGATGCGCAGCAAAAAAACGTCATTGCGCTGTGCAAGCCATTTGAAATAATGGGTTTCAGAGCGCAGCTGTGCTGTTATCGCATTGTGTCCGAAAGGGACTTTAGATTGGAGACACAGTGTTTGCATGGATCATATTGCTGCCCAATGTACCAACAATTTTTACTTTACAGCTTTCTCATTTACACTCTACTTACAACTGCCTCACAGTTATGGGAGTAATGGGAGGACACTTAAATTAAAATGAGAAATCTAGAAAAACTAGGTTGCTTCTCGTCAGTAGCTGCTGCCTTCACTGTCAGCGGTCAGTGGGTTTTGCAGAGAAATGATGTTGTCTTCTGTCAGCCTCTCCATACCTCCTGTCCGAGCTCCTAGTGTTGGTGTGCCAGCCTTGCTAGGTGATAAATAAATGATGAAATGTGAAATTAATAAAAACGTGAATGACTGTGGTGATGACACTGTGTGACAGCCCAGAGATGGGAATTAGGAGCCAAAGCAGTGCTAAACCTGGGTTATTGGGCAGGAGCCCCGCTAACGAGCCGTGAGATTGAGTTTGACACGTCAAAGAACAGGTGCTCGTTTATTTTCCCCAAATAAAACGACTGTGCCACAAGTCGCCTGTCCAAAATAACGCTTAACAAAGAAAAGCCTTTGACTGTGGAGGTTTGTGTGATTATGAAGCAACCTAATTAAAAACATTTTTCTTCGGGAGTATTTGTGTTTATATCTCTGGATCTTCTCTGGCTAATCCAGCTTGATGCCATACTTGACACTCTTCAGATGTTGTCGGACGCCTTCCGGCGCTGTACAGGCATTTTGCCGGGCGCAGGTGTGGCAACGTGGGCAATAACAAGCGCTGAGTAATTACCACAGCCATATCCATAACAGCCCTAAACCCCCAAAGTGTGCTCAGGGTACCCCTCTAACCCCCTCATCTCTTCCACCACCTCCCTCCATTCTCTCCTCTCCCTATCACTCTCTCGCCAGCTAAATCATAGAACTGGGCTTGGGTCCAGGGGCCTCGCTGCCGCTGCCCGGTTTCTGGTGGGGAGGGAAATAAAGCCAGACGGGCCTCTCGGGATGCTCTAATGTCAGCGTTAATTGTGAGTTATGGGGAAACATGGCGAGAGTGCCGAGGTCAGGCCTGTCAGCAATCACACTCTTCAGGCGGAATTTACCACAGCGCTTCCTGTTTATCTCCCCATCAATGAGGAAGAACGCAAGGAAATTAGCATCAGCACACCGATCTGTTTCACACACACACGCACACACATTCTTTTTTTACTCTGCTCATCTCAATCCGTCTTGGCTGGCTATGTCGCCCTCTTGGTTACAGTATGAGTTGGAGTGGACCTAAATTTGATAGTGAGTCCTTTTATTTCAGCAGCTTTGGGAAATATAAGACTTTATAATACCTCCGAACAGGGTAATACTGTAATGTTGTTCATTTAATGAGATAATCTCAACTCTCTGGCTCAAAGGTGGAATGAGAGCTGTAGCAGCACTCATGATGGGCCATTTTTCTCTATGAGTCATTGCACACCCTGGACCCAGTGTTGATGTCCCAATCGCTCATTAGAGCATCTGTACAGAGCCAAATTAGCTAAAACAGGCGGTGTCACACCGTGCAGAGAGCATTGACATAATTAAAGATGGATGACGCGTCTCCACTTCCTCCCACTGTACAAAAGTGAAGCCAAAATATCCCGGATAAGAGCCCTGCCATCTTGTGCTGGTGATGTCATTTGGAGCCAGAGTCTGCGCAGTAGTGACCACTATTGAGTTCCCACCCATACACGCGCCCGCCAAATTGCGAGCAGGGTTCAGCTGTCAATCATGACTTTTAACCCCCTTTTTATAGCATCAAATAACTAATTAAAACTAAACCGATCTGAAAAATGAACACTTGAACATACATCAGCGTGATAAGAACTACCTAAAATGACAGAAACCATCTTTGGGAAAAATTTATTTGAGGTTTACTTTGAGTTTTTTGTTTGTCCCATGTCCCATCTGCTAACATAAAGGAGGAGGGATTTATTACCTATACTGCAGCCAGCCACCACGGGGCGATCGAGATGTTTTGGCTTCTTTGGAGTTGTCATGTCATCCAGCTTTATGTACAGTCAATGGCAGAGAGGCAACTTTTTCATGTCATAGACATAGAAATATATTTAAAAAGTCAATAAGTGATGTATATTCCCTTTTAAAATGGAATCCGTGCAATGAGTGATGGAGATGATGGAAGAGATCAGCGGCTTGGTATTGAACAATATATTGATGTAAACTGTAATTTGTCCATAATTTACTATAATCTTTCATACCTCAAAATTCCCTAAAACTATATTTTACTATATCTCATGATGTGTTCTCTTTCTACGATAGTAAGCTAAATTATCTGACACAAGTTGGCTTAACTTCTCTTGTTGGAAGTGTTAAGCTAGCTCTACTTTAATGAGAAATGGGAGAAATAACTGGACTATACTGGTGTGCTACTGCTTTAATTATATACTTGAAATTATAACAAGAATAGGACAACTTAGTTTCCAAGTAACTTCTACATTTCTTTGGGGCTGCTAATATAGTTTTTTCATTGGAAGGACTAGTATAAATTACCTTTGATAGGAACCAATGAGAAGGTTTTTAGCAAATAATTGCTTATTTTAAAATCCAGAAGACAAGCCACATTATTTTCATGTGTAGTTGTGTTTCTGGCCACAAATGTAAGTCCAATATTCAACCTCCTTTATCTGTTTGGTCTCTAGCAATTCTTTGGAAATATACCTTGCTTGCATGATAAATGCTCTGTGCGCTATGTTTGCTATCTAGTCCTAGCTAACTTGTAGTGCTGTTTGTTGCTGGGCAAGTACCTGGGCTGGACACAAGGTTGATAGCAAATTTGCAGTCCAGATAAACAAAATACTGAGCTAGAAGAGGCTAAAATGCTCAATAATTGTTGTGTGATAATTCTTTGTGGTTTCATCACTACAGGCAACAACTTTCACATTAGCCCACACCTAATCATTAAATCCAAATACAAAATACTGACATGTTTGTCATTAGGTCGTCCTGATAGAATGATGAAAAGCAGAGGAAAAGTTGGAGGGATTGAAGTAATCCTTTCGTAAAAGTAAATGGTTAAAGAAGAATGCCACAGCTAAAGTAAATCAAATACACAAAAAAAGGAGAGAATTCAAATTCATGACAGAGGACTGGAGTGATGAGAGCCCAGGGAGGACAACAATCCTTGCAGTGTGCAGGCCCTGCCTCCAGAGCAGAGGAATGAGATAGCATTACTTTAACAGCTGTGCAAACACAGCTAATACCTGCTACTGCTGTTGCAGTCTACAATACTGCTAATCATAGCACATAGTCTCAGACCCCCCTGTGACTTTACTTACAAGCCCACAGAAGCAAACCAATGCGCACCTCCAAAAATAATGTCCTCCGCCAGCTCCCACCAAAATGGCTCATGCTTTACAGAGGGGATTAGGTAGGCCTGAACATGAGCAGGTGTTACCGGAGGCGCTCAGTTAGGTGACTGCATATCAGGTCAGGCAACAAAACACAGATAACAACATCCATAACCCTGACCATTGTTCTGAGGTTATAAGCACATTTTAGCTGCTCATACTGTGTGTTTTGAAACCGCATCTAAAGGTTGTAATATGACATTTTTGACCCTCTCAGTATTCTGGGATGCAGGAGTGGAAACATTACACGATTCTGATACTAATTTGTAAGATATGGTCATGATTTTACTTTAAGAAGTTTAAAAACTGAACTTAAATTATCAACAGAATGTGAAGAAAAAGCACTGTTGACTTTATGTCAAAGACATCTATGTATTGTGTTGCAGCGATATCTACTGAATTTAGCGTGCTAACCAGCTAGCCCCGTCCTTTACTATCTCATAATACCACTTAGTACCTCTAGAGGCGACAGTCCGACAGCACCTGTACTTGCGTAGTTTCAGCTGGGAGATGTTTGCTAAGTTTCACAAGCTCTCTTAGCATTTAGTCTAATAAATGTTGAGCCGTGTTCAGGCTGCGGAGCCTGGATGAGCTGAGCCCTGCGATGACTCCCCTTGCAAGGGCATAAGTTTGGGTTGAACATTGGGGGGTCAAGATCTCAGCTCATGTAGAGGGATCCGGGGACATGCGCCCCAGGAGATTTTTTTTTTTGCAAATAGGCTGTTAAATGGCTGTTTTGCATAAATTTTAATGGGAAGAGACATACCAAACAAGATGCTTTACATATCCCAATTAGTGCAGCTGAATAGCATAAAATCATTCACATTGAATAAAGGACCACATTTCTAACATATAAATTTGTTGTTCCAGTAAAATGTGTATTTATCACTTCCTGAAAATATCTTCAGCCATTTGATAGTTATGCCACAATTTAACTGTAGTGCAGCCAGGGAAATTTTACAAACCAGCTTTGCTTAAAGGATAACACACAGTTG
>JBBPCS010000573.1:7594687-7605440 GCA_037974645.1 Hollardia meadi | reverse complement strand
TCTCACACACACACACACACCCGCACACACACACACACACACACACACACACACACACACAAATCTGAGTCCAGATTTATGCACATGAAAATACAAACACAAATGCAGGGACACACACACACATTTAGAAACACAGATGTACAGAAATACATAGTTTCCCTCCTGTACACACACTTCACATACTCAAATACACAAATATCCAGAAACATACATGAATTTCCCACTCTCTCTATTGTACACCTTGAACACAAAGTTGAGCACAAAATCAGCTAGTAAGCTAATAGCAAAGAGACACTTTATTTTACTCTGGTATTTGTGCGATGCTAAGTAATTTTTTTAAGAAATACATCAACATTTAGTTACTACGGAAGAATATTGAGGCCATGTGAGAAAAATTTATATGAGATTTGAGTTTAAAGTCAGAATTCTGACTTTTTCTCAAAATTCAAATACTGAAAGTCAGAATAAATAAATTTCTCACATGTAGCCCTAATCCTCTTCCTCTTCCATAAGTGACCCTTAAAAGTGTGCCTGGGAAAGTTTTGACGGTGGAACTTTGGCAAAGCAAAAGTCTAAACTTCTACTAGTATCGCCTCCAGGATGCAAAGTGGTTTGTACCAATAATGACAAACAAAAACGCACAGTGGAAGCTGCATGGACCACCAAGTGAAATGTAATGGGATTATTAATAATGGCAGCATGAATGCCGATATTTCAGACATGCAGTGTTCATGATATCTCATGATTCCAAATCAACAAGACGACAGCATTTGAAACCACTGTTGAAAAAAAAAAATCAGTTTTATGACGTGACAACACTATAGGTAAAGGCATGGATTTTTTTTTGAAGTGGTTTTGCACGAGGTACCTATCCATAGTCAGTGTATCACATACAGTAGATGGGGATTGGCACAGCCCCAGTTTGGAGAAGGAAGCTAGGCAATATACAAGCAGGAAAACTGATTTTAGCCATCTAAAGAAGGTCAATATCACTTTAAGTGTATGCTCTATTTGGAATATTTACACTGCTTTACATTGCTGTAACATTTTCTCAACCCTAGAACGTCTGTATTCCTACATATGCCGCACACTGTTGCTTCAATGTTCCGGTTGATTATGGAAGAGACAAAAAAATCCAAGAAAATAAAAATAAGTGATTATGAGACAAGAAGATACCTTTATGGGTCGGAGTGGAGATTGAATGGATCGTAAGAGAGCGGGGAAACTGGAGTGCAACCCAAAAAATATAAGTTACCCTCACTATAGCCTAAACAATAGATGTACAGTATATATGTGGGTATGTGATAGAAATTTGTGTTGCAAATACACTTGAAATGAGGCAGAAAAAATCATTAAGCATTTCTTTACCGGTTCTTTGGTAAGTGCTTTCATTTATTTGCAGGTATTAAGCGCTCTGTTACCTGATGGTTGGGTACGGCAGCGCTCTAAATGTCTATCTGGCTTATTTAACAGTAACTAACCAAAACCCCTTCAGAAAAATGCTACATAGTAAATGGACTTGTATTTATATGGTGCTTTTCTAGTCTACCAACTAATCACAGTGCTTTACGACACTTGCCACGTTCACCCATTCACACACACAACCTGCCCACCAGGATGGACACGATATTTTCATGCTCAGCCGTTTACATTCACACACTGGTGGACCAGCCATTGGGAGCAATTAATGGTTTGGTGTCTTGTGTCTTGCTAAAGGACACTACGACATGCAGCCGGAGCCGGTGATCGAACCGCCAAACTTCACCGGAGCCGGTGATCGAACCACCAACCTTCCACCAACGACCCAGTCTACCTCATCACAGCGTAGACCAGAGAGCGTTAGGCATTAGTAATTATTTGGTTCATGTAACATACTCACCCAAAGATGCACATATAATACACCCTTACTACAATGTAAATGTACAAGAAATATTTCTGGTAAAAAAAAACACCACACAATGATTGTTAGCTGTGCCTAGTCCCCGTACCATCACATACTCCTTTCACTCCAAATAAATGCTTAAGAGATTACTAGTCTTATATACAATACTGGCAGATTTAGCAACATGCAATTTCAAATGATTCTGCATTCAGTATGAAGGTTTTCTCATGTTAGATATTTTTGTGTCCTGTTATTACAAATAACATTATGCCAATATGAGACACTACAGTGTGTGATTTACCAGGTGGTCATCACTTATCCAGTAAACAAATATCTCACATGTACAGTATTATTGTCTTTGTTTCTCTGCCTCTGCTCTCCTCTCAACCTCTTTCCCCTCTGCTTTTCTTCTCTTTCTGTCGACCTCCGCTGGGTTTAATCTGACTAGCCGCTGTGGTGACTGATTGACCAGTGAATGAGCTGTTTATTGGATGCAAGAGGAAACAAATTGCAGTTTGACGTGTTCCCCGAGTTGTCTAATGAGAGCCAGTATGAAGTATATCACTCTCTGCTTCTGCTGTCCTCTCTCAGCATGGGCTAAACCCAAAACAAGGTTTGGACCTTCGCCAGGCCAATCTCAATCATCCTGATGAGCCAAAGATAGGCCAAAGACTGTGGTGTGGGTGCATACTTGTGCAAAGAAGGAGAAATAGTCTTAGGTTTGTAACTCACATTCGCCTTTTGATGAGATTTCTTTCTCATGTAATAGGTTTCATGACAGCCGACTGAACAATGCACACTCATCACTGAACACTAAAAGCAATATCTCAGCAGAGCTATTTTAAGAAAACGTGCATCTACACATGGATGAGAGGCTAGCTAACTAAGCTAGCTAATGTTACAGCTCAGCCGAGGAGGACGCCATTAATGTTTACATCCCGTCTTGTCACGAGCACGAGCCTCTCGTCCATGAGTAGATGCATGTTTCCCTCTGCACAGTGATACAGAAAGAAAATAGTTCCTACATGAAACTGCTCAAAACAAGGTCTGTGGATTATCTTGAGTTTTTCAAATGTGTTTTTTATTTTTATTTTGGCGCTTTGAGCACCACAAGCGAAGTGCCACCTAGTTCCATTATATTGGACAGAAGGCAGACATCTCTACAGCCGATATCTCCAAAACTGAGCAACTCACTCCAAAACAATTGATGTTTATTTTTGATTTTAAAGTGAAAGAATAAATGAGATAAATCATCAAGCACCTGTGATTCTTCTGGTCTTTGATGCCTTCATTCAGTTTCAGTATCCTGTCTCAACAGAGCAGCACACACATTTCCAGCAAGATTTTATTTTGAGAATTTGAAAAATCTGTAAATTTGGATGATTAACAAACAATTTTTGATAACTAACCTGGGTGAGCCAAGGCATCTGGGTGTGCAGGGGTGCTTTGGCCTGGGGGAACTTGAAACCTCAATGTTAACTAAAATATTTAGTTCTTTAGGTTCGTTTAGCTGGTTCACAGCACATAGCAGCATGATAAAGCACCTGCTCCTGGCTCATTCCATTGATATTTCTGCCTCTTTATCCCTGTCCTCATCATCACCTGCAGACTACTACTTAAATAAATCTGTTATCTTAGCATAGTTTGCAGCGTCAGCCAGCAAAGTTTTACTCTTTGTATTCATGTTTCGGCAACAAATGCTAGATACTTTTAACTAGTGCTGGACGCTTGTCTGAGTTCTTGATACTTTCAATTTTAGTTGTCATAGGTGCAAGTACTGCATATAGCCCTGTCGATACAGCTAAGATTAATTATTGAATATCTGTAATGCCGGGGTTGGGGAATAAAAACACTGGCCCTCACCAGACCATCCCACTCAAAAAATTCCTGGATTTCATGCATATGAGCTGACAAGACAAGCGGCCAAGTGAGAGACTGTTCGAGACAACTTAAATCAAGTTTTTCCAGCTGTCTTTGTGGCAACAAACTGGATATTTTTAATGGAACATGGGGACAAGCAGCTATTTGGGGATAAGGAGTAAAAACATGATCTTTTCCCAACCATAACCAAGTGGTTTTGTGCCTAATCCGACCTTAATCAGAATGTTGTCACAACATAAAATTGGAACGCAAAGAAACGTAAGTTTTGACATATCATGTCTTGCAGAAACATAAAGTGCCTACATTTAAACAACAATCGCAGGTTTTTCACCCAGGACACTGAGGTGTGTGTCCCTTGTGAAACCGAAACTACACACTGACCTATTTTAATGTACGTCTTTAACTGAACTCACTTACATTTTTAACTTACACCAAACATGTAAAGTAGCCCACCTTACGTCAGCTCAAAATGCGAAAAACTCAAAATGCCTGGAATGACACACGAAATGACCTCAAGATCTGTGTGTTATTTATACGCTATTACATGAGATGTGCCAATTAGAATGTACATATAATGCATCCAAAATATTCACAACATCACAATACAAAGTCTGACATCTAAACATAAAGTAACATATCAATGATTAAATGCAATATAATAATCAGTTTTTGTTATATATATAATATTTTTATATTTAACGTTCAGTCAGGACCACTATAGTCATATTTGGCAGTATGGCTCTGTTCTGGGAGCTGAGCAGCAAATACCCAGGCGGGTTTACGAAATGGATAAATACCAAAGTAACTGAAACTGGGGATATGACAAAACCCAATCAAATACAACTGAAACTTTCTTCATGACTACCTACCACTAAAGGAAAGTGAACGAGTCAACTAACGCTTTAATCCAAATGGCCTTTATTATCCCCTGAATCCATGTAGCCATGTATGCCATTCTTTCTGTGTGTAATATATTGCTTCAGTCCATCCCGTCACGGTGACCATGTTGAGCTATTTAACAATAAAGATTTAGTATTCATGCGGCGTGCTACAAGATCGCAGCACATAAAAGCTCAGCCTGAGTCCATCACCAAACAAACGGGAGCTGCGTGTTTTTCTGATTTATTAGAGGAGCCCTCCCTTTCTTGTTCTCCTCCTCTTAATCTTTCATTATTGTCCCCCCCCCCCCTCTCCCCTCCTCTCCTTCTGTGTTACAGTGTGAGGGCGGTACACAGCCACTGTTCTGTGTGTGTGTGTGTGTGTGTCTGTGTGTATGTGTGTGTGTGTGTGTGTGTGTTGCTGTCATTGTGATCATTGTGTGCCCCAGTGCAAACATGACGAGTGTGTGCATGTGCGAGAGTGTCACGTGACGCCCCTTAATGACAATCTGCCTGCGATCTCACATTTCTCCCTTTAGCTTCTCCTGTTGATGAAGCATGATGCTTTCCTTTTGTTGCCCTTAATGGAGGCTTAACGTCTCTACTCGCAGATCAGTATGACTTTATGAATTATGTGCTCCGCGGCCGTTTTCTTTTTTTTCTTTTCCTTAACAGGGGCTACACTTTCTCATTAGCATGTTGTCTTTATTAGCCAGGGTCACCGGTGTCTACTCACGTGTGTGTCTGTGTGTGTTGGTGCGGGCACATGAAGCGCGTACTGTAGGTGCTGTGTGTGCGTATAAGTCGTGGTATAATTAATCTGCTTGCCCTCAGCTCTGATTAAGCTCAGATTCTTCCACACAGCTGAACACTCTCCACCTCCCATCTTTTTGGCTTCTGCTCATCACCACGACTGCGAAACACGCGGTCAAATATGATGACTTGTGTTGCGCTGTTGTCAAGAAATACAAACACAGAAAATAAATAAATAAATAAAAGAGAAGCAAATTTGAGATCAATATTGCCATTTTTATTATTCAAAAACAAGCTGGGTTTTTATTTTTTCAATTATTTGAAAGAAAATAATCTCAATATTGTCCCCATCAATGGGAAACTGACAGCTTGTAGAAAATTGTTTAAAATTAGCAACCACAGCTGAAAAGGGCGGAAACAATTCCCACATGCATACACAATAGAAACACAACAGAAATATAATTCCTCTATTTCATGGGTGTTGCCCTTTAGCTGATATGAGAAGTCAATAAGCTCTATTGTACAGATCTAATAAAAAGCTGCTTTATGTGTGTGCACTCTCTCTCTCCTCTTCCCTCGGTGTAATCTGTAATAATTGTAGCCGTAATAATCTTGCAAACAGAGGAAAAGGTCAAGTCTGGGAGGTGAATATGGGAGGAATGAGGAGGAGAAAAGAAGAAACACCAGGAGAGTGATTGAGGCCGAGAGGAGAGGTAAACAAAGATGACGAGAATGAAATGGTAAGATGGAAAACAGAGGAGAGGAGTCGTTGCCGTCTTTCACCACTAGTCTCTGCTGTTGCATCAAGGATGAGTGATGCTTGTCATTGGACCGGACAGCGCACACTTTCCTCCCCCTCCTGCATTTATTCCCCTCTCTGTCTTGAAGGCCCAGGGTCCCACAGGCAGCGTTGAAGTCCTGTTTCAGCCCATGCTGACAGCTGCATTGTTCCATCGCAGGGGAAACGGCACGTTGTTCCCAACAATTGAGCTCCACTAACCACGCTTCTTACGGAGGACAAGGGTGACACTCTACTTAAAGCGTTATGTGAAGTGACGTGCATTATTGAGCATTACATAATGTTTACAGTGTGCTCATTATGTGCTCACAGTGGGCCTTAATAAGTAGGGATGGAGTGGAGGATAAAAGCACCTTCCCTCGCTTTACTCGCTCTTTTAGACTTTCTAAGAAGAAGGATTATATTTTTAAAATCAGCCTTTAGTGGCTTTCACAAATGATGCATTTTATTCCCACCGTGACTTCATGATTAATTTTCTGTACAAAGTCAGATATTTGTTACTATAGATATACTGTATTTGACTCATACAGTAGCTTGTCATGTCAGCCAGTTGGGTGCTGTAAATTCCATCAAATATGACTTTTTAGTAGGGTAAATGCTTTATATTAACTCCCCATTTTAACCTTTAGAAGCAATATATAAACAATTTATTAATGATTTATAACAGAACGTGTAATGTAGCTATAAAGTGAGATTAGGAAATGTTTCATTGTTAGAGTAAAAAGTAGTATACAACTCTTCCATGAAAATGATGTATGAAACATTTTTGTTATGGAGTATGTATTCCATTATAAAGACTCGTAAAGACTAGGAGAAAGAAAACCTTCAAATTTGGTGAAGATGCATTTAAAAAAAAAAAAAAATTGAAGCATACTTCTTTGTAAGTTGTAAGCGTTATAAATAAATAATCCTGTCAACTGGCAGCCACATCCGGCCCGCCAAAGCAACCCATCCGGCCTGCAGGATATCAATGGATTAAGAAATTGTGCCCAACCCCTGGAAACGAGCCAAAAAATTCCAGAATTCAGAGTTCTTCCATTCTGTAGTTCTTCCATCCTCTCTGGACCCAGCGCCAAACTTGTTCGTATTGTTATTCGCTTCCCGAAATCCCGAAGCAAGTATCTATCATTATGGATTTCCCATGTTTTAAAGGAGTCTGTTCATATATTCATAGGCTAATAAAAATAACAATAATGTTGTAAGAAAATTAAAATATTAAACAATAATAGGCTAATTAGGCCCAATTATCTCATTATTATTATTTTTTATGTCTGGCCCGCACATTGTTTGCTAGCCCTTGGACAAATGTAGTTGATGACCACTGTAATAAATAAACAATCTAAATTAGTCATCATTTTCATAAGACAGGACAGCAATGTATCAACAGTTAATGAATGTTTATGTGTGTAATCAAATCGTTAAATATGATTGCAGCTATTGTTATTCATGCACCAAAAGGAAAATTCCTTGCGTGTGAAAACCTACATGGCAATGAACCTGATGCTGTTATCAATTATTCTTTAACTGTTTAGACCGGTTACAGATGCTTCACAGGTATAATTGTTGACAAACACATCAATAAACACATAAATGTCCTTGTATCTGCTTACAACCACATTGTAGTGTCTTAAATGTTTATTAGTGCTTATAAAAGCTAAATGGGGGCAATTTCCACCTCAATAGACCTCAGGAGGTCCATGTGTCAGTATGTATACTGTATATAGCATATTGGATGTTTGCCTGCATAGTCTGCAAATACCACATGAAGCAGGGCTGCTCTGAGACTTTTCCACCATGTCGAGTTATTTCCTCAATCAGCAGCCAATAAATGCATCATCACAGATTAGCAGCAGGGACAAACTTTTAGTCTCTATAAAACAGGAGTGAATGTTCACCCAGTGTTCAGTGAGTACTGTCAAAGCTAGTGCTTGTTTCTATATTTTGGTAGGGCAGGGTGATCTTTTTGAGAGGACTATTAAATCCATCTCACTTTGTGAAGCTGGAGCTTGTCGTGCCGATGGTGTCCTCTTCCTACTTAACGCAGTGTGTGGATGTCACGGACGTTTGACCGTTTCACCCTGATTATTCCTTGAGGGGAAGAACGGAAGTTTGGATCAGCTGTACCTGCATGTTGAACAGTTAGGCTGCGGTGGATAGGCTGAGCTTTTGCCTCCTAAACATCACACCTGTTTGGAGCCATCCATACTGAAGCATGAGCAGTTATTATCTCATAGACGGAAGTGGCTAATAGGACTGCTTTCTTTTTTTCTGGTAAATGCTCCATCATGCTAAAACCGGCCTAAACCGGCCCGAAGACATTATGAATTTATAGAGGGTGTGTCAGTTGTACATTATCGCTGTCCAGTGACAACCAGGTACCTCCACATTTAAGATTTTATTTAGAAAAGATAACGATTAAATGACTTAGTATGGGTTGAATAAGACTACAGTGACGCAACTGTTTTTACCACAAATATGCATGTTCACTGTCATGTTTTTTGCCTTTTCGTCAAGATTATTGACCCCTCATGATCCCCTTTTAACTGAAAAAAAACTCTTAACTCTCAGTATGTTTAAAAACCATCATCGAAATAATCTTCACAGTCACAAAGCATAAAACCAAGATTTTGTCTTGTTTCATGAACAGCTAACATTTTGGACATCCATTTCATTGGATCGAGACAATATGCGAAGTGCAATCACACTTTGGGAAATCTCCTGGGAAATGTCCAACATTTGTTAAAATATTTTTGGATCCCCAGTGGAAATCATAATATCAGAATCTTTTACAAGTATCAAGATGTGCTATAACAAAGAAAGGGTGGGGGGAAAGTCTTAAGGTTTCATGTTGCTTGAAATATTTCTTTATTTACTTTCATTTCAACCAGTGTTATTTCTTGGAAGCCTGTTTTTAGGCAGTGAATGTCCACAGCTTTTTTTTAAAATTTATTTTACCTTTATTTTACCAGGAATATTCCCATTGAGATTGAAAATCTAAAAAAACAACAACAAAAAAAACAACAAACGAAAGAACAAATTCACAGTGTTCAGTGGCAGGACATGCATATTCAGTGGTCAAATAGACCTTGATCCTAGTTTTATAATCTTCCATGCTTGTCAGATAATAAGCTCACACCATGATGAGGGTGCAAAAACTTTAGAAGCACTTTCACCAAAAACAGTGCAGGTTCGAGAAGTTTGAAAGATAGCATTATGGAAACTGAAGGTGAGAATATTTTGGCCTCTGCGGCTCTGATTTTTATAATCTGTATCTTATGAGTTCTCTAATTTAATGGCTCAGCTCTGCTTAATCACTGGAGTGCTAGGAGCTAAACCATGGAAAAACACCGCTGTGGAGATGGTGGTGGGATTTCTCATTGTCATAAGTTTTATGCTGAAGCAAAATTTTGTTTTTTTGTGCACATTCAATATGGACACAGGAAAATACTGTATAATAAGTGAAATTGTGGTAAATGAAATATCAGATGGTCACTATCTATACTATCTATATCAACATAAAACTGATATTTTCATGTCAGTGTCAGTCAGAATGGTTGTAATCACAGCCCGTTCTCATCCCCAGCTGATCAGATATCGACGTTTTGTTACAAAGCAAGAAAGAGGTCGTGGTTGAGTGGAGTCACACACACGACTTTCACCCAGGAGACCGGAGTTCATGTCCTGTTTGAAACCAAGCATCACTGATCTTTTCCTAAACCTAACCACGTGGTTATTGTGCCCAAACAAAGTAAGGTAGACCTTGTGCGACAGGATAAGACGTGCACCTTTGCGCGTCGCCCAGAGACGCTAAAGGGAAGGCTTAGCGCGTCGTCCGGCAATGCCAAAGGGTACCTTGTGCGATAAGAAGTGAGAAACGCATGACAAAACGTTGGTATGTGACGACCTGCGATGAGAGCGCGTTGGTAATCCTTCCATTAAAATGCTGAGTAAACTGAGTGATGCTTGGTTTACCTTCAATTATAAAACACACACACTTCACTTTGTCACCTTGATGCCAAGAACAGATATTATAACAGCCCAAGTTGTTTTTTTGAGGCTGAGCACATCGCCGGCACAGTGGGAATGCATTATTCAAATAGATCTTTGTTACTCCTCCAAGATGATTGTGGCACAATCAGCCATGAAATAAGTTTGCTGTTTTAAAAGTGTTATTCTCCCTCCAAGTCTCTCAGGTGTAGCTTTGTATTCAGGTCGCCTTGCCTGCGCCAAAAATCAATCTCAATCAAAGGTGCCAAGGAGTTTATCATAAATTATCATGAAAAGGGTTCCCACTCAGTAGATGCTTAATTACAATCTCATTTGAATACGTTTGCATATTAATAAGTTTGGAATGAAAATGGTTTGTGGGGTTGGTGATGGGGGACCGTGGGGTAACCTGTGGCGATAATGACGGTCCTTTAAAATATATGAGATATTATTGCTAGTGGAGAGCCGTGCACTTTTTTGTCTCTCTTTCTCTCAAACACACGCACACACACACACGCACACACACACACACACACACACACACACACACACACACACACACACACACACACA
>JBBPCS010000573.1:7581209-7594587 GCA_037974645.1 Hollardia meadi | reverse complement strand
GAGACTGAAAAGTCGACTAAAATATTCAGAGTTTTTGGAAGGAGCTGGAATGGGACCAGACAGAAGACAATGTCTTCCCAGACTCTCAATTGTGTAGCACAGGGACTCAAGGTCTGCATGTAATTTATTGGAATTCAGGTCAATGAGAGTTGGAATGAGTTCAATTAGGTCAACTACCTTGCCACCAGAAAGAGAATACGTGATAGCACCCAGCAGAGTTACATGCCTAATGACAGAATCACCGACTATCAAAATTTCCGGATTGCTGCTTACCATACCGCTACTCCTGACCATTTAAATGCATGCCGCAATGTTAAACAAGTTGGTGTATTGACATTGGGAGATAAGGTTGTCTTGTTATCTATAGCTTGTGCTTTATATGCACTAAATGTCATTCCTAGAGCCTCCCCACATAAATACCCCTTCCTGTGCGATGGACCACCAGGTAGTGTGGGGGGTGGTAATGGATGCAGGAGGAGGATTTCCTTGTACTCCAGAAACATTTCATCAAGCATACAAAGGCAAGTCCGCAGAGAAAGGTGTTACTGTTGTTGGACAACAGTTCTCATCTTTCAATGGAGGCAGTCACTTACTGCAAAGAAAATGGGATAGTGCTCCTTTCTTTCCCATCCCAATGTTTTCATAAACTATAGCCCTTGATGGTAGCGTCTATGGTCCATTTAGGAAGATGATAAACACAGCCAGCAACACATGGATGAGAATGAAGGACCGCATTCCCCTCTGCTGCAACCCCAAGCAATGTACAAGCCGGTTTTAGGAATCTGACCTTTCAGTCCAGACATTTTCTGGTTTCTAGTTATAGATTGCCTTTATTCATCTGCCTCTCCAGCCTCCTTCCCAGCCGATCAACCATTTCAATTGTACATCTCAGCTAACCCATCAGCCCAACTCTCCACCTCAGTCATCCAGGTGAGTTGAGATAATAATAACTTGGATACTAGGGCCAATTATAACAAAAGTATTGTCAATGATATGGGGTTTCTGATTCAGGAGTTGGAAGGTTTGTTGTTTGGTTAGTTGTTGAGGAATTTCCCCAGAGATATCAGAAATTATTGTCTTGGCAACACAGAATATCAGTGATGAACAAAGGTAACACCTGCCTCCAAAGTTTAGTTTAGAGAATGTTTCAATCCCACTTGTCAGGTTAGGATTCTTATCTGTACCAAATTTTATGGCAATCCCTCCAATATTTGTTGAGATATTTCACTTAGAACATGGTGGACTGACGAACAGACCACATTGCCCAGCTCATCTTATTTGGCATTTTTGGGTCCTATAACAAATTTTAGGATCATGTTTGAGCATGAAAATAAATTTTATAATAAATTAGGATTATAACAAATAACACATTTTTGACATGTGACACCAAAATCTGGAGATTTTGGTTTACATGAGTGACCACTTGAAATTGTGCAAATTATGTCTGTTCTCTCTCATTTTCAGAAGCAAAAGCAAAACATATATACCACTAGGAAGACTCTTAGGAGCATGTTTGGGTATAGACCATGTGATTTTAACACCAGAGACAACACTTCAAGGTCCCTCTCTCCCACAGTGAGTGGTAATTTACCTTCAACTCAATTTGCACCTGTATTACGTGTTAGCAAACATTTTCTTATTTGCTCACATGCTCACATAGCATACATGGAGCAAACTTAGCATTCATTTGAAGTCTTTAGGAGACTTGATGATTCTATAAGTCCAATATTCACTCTCCTTCTCTGTTTTGGTCTCCACCAACTCCTGAGGGAAATATTTGACAATTTAGCTGGTTAATGCTACGATATGTTCAGCATCTAGTTGCTAACTCTGTTTGTCTGTCATTTTGTTCCTGGAAGATAGGGTATAGTGGTTTTTTTCGAATTTGAAACTGAAAACAGTTGTCTAATACTGTATGTCTGCAAATGACAGTAAAGCCTTAAAAGATGTAAAAGCAAAATGATGAGGTGAAAGATGCTAGAACGCTCTATATAGCTGCTCAAATGGGTTGCATTTGGTGGACCTACTGTAGTTTGTTGTTTATGTCTGAGGACTTGTGGAGGTTATTGTAAACTGTGTCAGATGGTACTGTAGTGTATTTGGTGTGTCAGCGTTCGTGACCAGCTAAAACGTATAGGGCAAAATATTCCACCGCATCCCATTCTGATGACATCAACTGTGTTCTTGGCATCAAATCAGGGCACGTTCATCCAAACTCTTTCCCATTCAAAAGACAATGACCCTATTCATGGCTTTTTCTGTCACAAATAATTGCTACAGTAAGATTTACAACAAGCTTCACTGTGTTTGTCACAATCTGTTTCCTGCCTCTGCAATTTGCTGATACTGTAACAATCTTGATCTGACAGTTACAGTACGTTCCTTATGAGTTCTAATGTTCTCTGTGTGGGTCTGATACTTGCATTTTCTTTTAGTCAGAATCATACAATGATTGCTCGAATGTTGTAGATATTTAGGTTTATTTTAGTGATTGTAAATGGGTCCGCATGGGAATATCATCAAAATGCTAAAATGTAAAGTTTCATGTATTTTTTCATTTCTTGTTATTTTATGAATGTGTGGATAACTTTTCATTTATCCAAGGGCTATAAGAACCATGCACCACCTATGATCCAGCAGTTATCAATAAAGCTGTATCAAATCTTGACATATTTGTTCCATTCACATATAGTATATTTATAAGTGTGTAATAAGTGTTGTCTCTTTAGACCAGACCATCTCCTTCTTTTCAGTATCATCATGTTAATCGCCACCTGCTACACTGCCTATTTTAACCATACTGTGTCTCTCTGCTCAGGAATGTGTTATTAATACAACAAAGCGTTTCATATTGAAAGCTTCAAATAGTAGAGTAAGTGAAGGCAACAGAATAAAAGACATCCAGGACATCCACCGATGGAATGGTGTCGCACAGGTTCTCATAGGTACCCTATATGATTCTCATCCCTATCTCATTTATGCTGTATGAATACGAACAAAATAATGGTACTAAAGTACTAAAAGATTTTCAGTTTCTTCTTCTTCTTCAAAAAGAAAAGTCTTTCTGCTAGGGTCAAGGGCAAAAGTGTGGAGGAAATCAAAGGACCATGAACTGGATGACTTTAAAATAATGATATGGCCTGAAAATGGAAAATATTAACAGTGCTGGCTCTTGAAAGATGAACACACTTTGGCTGTGAAATGTAGGTGTGGTGAGCGAAGATGAGAAAGTTTTGTGTCCTCAAGGCGCTTGGTAGGATGGGCAGGAAGGATGAGGTAGAGCTAAGAAAAAGAGACACTGACACAAAAAAGGTGAACGTCATGCTGAGGTCAAATCTGCAACTGAACCCAAACCCTTTTTAACCAGCTTGTTGCATCAACACAAAGTGCACTGCAGTGCATTGTATGTTGCTCAGATAGTAACAAGGTATCAGTGACAGAAAATGCTGTCAAAGAACTCCTCTTGTGACGGTTTTAAACTTCAAAGCACTCATTGCATTGTCCAAAAAATGTGTTCCAGTACATTTGTCTGGTCCACACAGATCCCCTCTCACATCACTGAAACAAAATGTTCTAACAGTTTCCATTCAAACAGACTCTAGGACTGTGTGCCACATCTATCCCAGAGATTAACTGCAACCCAAAGTGCACATCAAGTGGTAGCGGAGTGTCATGTGAAACCAGATACGGCGATCCAACCCAACCTCTTAAACAAACTCACAGCAACTGCTGAAAGGAAATGGGAGTTGGTGGTGGTATTAAATGGAATTAACAGCCTGAGTGGAGTGCCTGCACTGGAAATGGCCTGTGGAAACTTCCTGTATGTGTTGAAAAAAGTTTCTGTGCCCTTGATTTGGACCTGGAGTATAAGGGACAACCCCCACTTGTTCCTTTTCATAGTACAGTGGCTTTCCCTTAGTTTTCCAGAACTTCTGTTTTGGAAGCCTGCTTTGTTCAGTGGCAGTGAGAGTGGAAACTCACTCGATAGGCATGCAATAGTGAGCATGTCTGCAAAAAGTCTAGATTCTATAATTTATAAGAGAAATGCATATAAAATACTGGTATTGTTTTTGTTTTGCTGTCACAACCCTATGCAAAACCTTAAATTACACTCATCATACATTGCAACTATAAGATTAGAGTAAGTGTGATTGGAATGATCCACTCTTTTGAATGTAATTGTAAACTGTGGGACCTGGCCAGTCAATGTCTGTGGCAAACATTTCATAACAGGTTAGTTATTAGATTAGATGACATCTAACCAGAAGTGCAAGAAGCAGTAAGTGCGGAGTATGTACATATATACAGTGGAATATATATAAATAGCATATGTGCAGTATGGACAGAATATGTTATATACAGTAGGAGTCTATGAACATGAGCAGCAATTGCAGTAGGTAGTGCGATATGAATATGGTAAGTATATTATGGTCAAAATATGTACAATATGGATAGTAATATAGTATGCAATAGTAAGATATTATATACAGAATTAGGTATGAGGTATGATACGGATACAGTAGATACACTATAGACAAGAGATGTACAGTATAGACAGTGGTATAAATATGAATACACTATACATAAGTTAGGTATGTACAGCATGGACAGTAGTGTGAAGAGTCCAGTGCAAAAGGAGGAGGGGTGGGGGATGGGGGTCCAGTCACTGGGGGAGGTGAGTAGGCGGGAGGGAGAGGGTGCTATCACCGTGGTGCAGAGTTCAGAATGGTGACAGCCGCAGGGAAGAAGCTGTTCCTGAACCTGCTGGTCCGGGAACGGAGAGTCCTATAGTGCCTCCCAGAGGGGGGGAGGCTAAACAGTCTATGGCTAGGGTGAGTGCAGTCCTTGGCCATGCTGCTCGCCCTACGCAGACAACGTTTGCTCTGGATGGACTCAATGGAGGGGAGTGAGGAACCGGTGATACGTTTGGCAGTTTTCACCACCCTCTGCAGTGCTTTCCGGTCCGAGGGAGAGCAGTTGCCATACCATACTGTGATGCAGTTGGTGAGAATGCTCTCGATGGTGCAGCGGTAGAAGTTCCCCAGAATCTGGGGAGACAGTTGGGCCTCTCCTCAGGAAGAATAGACACTGGTGAGCCTTCTTGACCAGGGTCGAAGTGTTGAGGGTCCAAGAAAGATCCTCTGAGATTAGGACCCCCAGGAACTTGAAGCCTGTGACACGCTCAACCTCCGTCCCGGATATGGTTACGGATATGATATGGATGGGGGTGTGAGTGCCACCCTTGGTCTTCCTGTAGTCCACAATGAGCTCCTTGGTCTTTTTGGTATTGAGAGCCAGGTTATTGTCATCACCCCACGCCGATCACACCACGTGATCAGTTTGGAGGGGATAATGGTGTTGAATGCTGAACTGAAGTTGATGAACAGCATTCTCACATAGGCGTTGCTGTTGTCAAGGTGGGAGAGGGCAGAGTGTAGTGCCGAGGAGATGGCGTCCTCCGTACTCCTATTCTGGCGGTAGGCGAATTGGAGGGGGTCCAGTGTGGGTGGTAGACAGGTTTTGAGGTGAGCCAGGACCAGCCTCTCGAAGCACTTAGTGATGATGGGAGTGAGTGCAACAGGGCGAAAGTCATTAAGACTCGCTGCAGTGGAGTGTTTTGGCACTGGCACGATGGAGGTGGTTTTGAAACACGTAGGGACAGCTGCTTGGGCCAGTGACAGGTTGAATATGTCAGTCACAACCTCAGTCAGCTACCCAGCACAGGCCCTGAGCACACGTCCGGGGATGCAATCAGGACCAGCAGCCTTCCATGCATTTATTCTGCCTAGTGCAGCACACACATCGGTGGAGGAGAGTATGAGTGGCTGGTAGTCTGCAGTGAGCACAGCCTTGATGGCCGCCTCCTGGTTGTCCCTGTCAAAGTGTGCATAAAAGCTGTTCAGCTCATCAGGGAAGGGGGTGGTGGTGTTGGTGTGTTTATAGTCCGTGATGGCCTGGATGCCTTGCCACATGCGTCAGGGGTCAGAGTTGATCTTGAAGTGCTCTTCAATCCTTAGCTTGTGGCAGTGCTTGGCCTTCCTGATGCCCCTCTACAGGTTAGCTCTGGATGAACTGTAGGCCTGAGCGTCACCCGATCTGAAAGCGGTGTGGCGTGCCTTTAGCAGTAGGTGGACCTCTCTGTTCATGTAGGGAATGTAGTAATCCGTTTGAGGGTGGAATGTAGTAATCCGTTTGAGGGTGGTGACACTGTTGATGTTGGAGTTGATGAAGTCCAGAACGGAGGAGGCATAGGAATCAATGTCCGTGTGGGAGTCAAGGGTGGCCTGAGTGGAAAACACACTCCCGTCTGTGTGTTCAAAATGGTGCTGAAGTGCAGAGTCTGCTCCCTCTGGCCAAACTTTGACTGTCCTCACCGTGGGTTTCACACGTTTGATGAGTGCTGTGTACTTGGGGAGTAGGAACAATGAGAGGTGGTCAGACTGTCCTAAATGGGGGAGGGGGGTGGCTTTGTATGCAAGAGCCATGTTGGTGTAAACATGGGATAAGGTCTTGTCTCCTCTTGTGGGGCAGGAGACATGTTGATGGAATTTGGGGAGTACAGTCTTCAGTACCTTAAAATTGTACTTTGGTGCAGTATTGTAGTAAATGTTTTTACCTACTTTCCACCACTGTTACTACCAATAAACAAAGTCAGTTAAATAATAATAATAATAATAATAATAATAATAATAATAACAATAATAATAATAATAATTTAGAATTAGGTTTAGTCCAAATAGCATTAAAATAAATCTTGTATATTCAAACCTTCTTCACAACTGCTTAATGTGTCTGGCTAATACACACCAGAGAAAAAAAACTCCTAAGTGCTTTCACTGTTGAATTCAGTGGAAGGAGATTGCTGAGGGGAGGCAGATTAACTGAAATGAGCAGTCACAACATTGCAATGCAAATCCGCACGTGCATCTTTGCTCATGTAGCACAGCCTCTTAAATGCAATGTTTGCATGAAACAAAGCAAATTACAATTAAACAGCTCCATGTCTCCAATTTCCACTTGCTGGGCCACATCAAGAAAGAAAGGACTAAATTATGTTTGGTTTGGGATTTTACATTTCAATTTAGCCCGAGGTCTGGAAGCCATTAAGGCCTAATCTGAATCCTGGTCAGTGCTTGCTCCCTGGAGCAGAAAGTATGGTTTTATTAGCATCAAATCATACACAGCATTGAGAATGCACACACACACACACACACTCACTGGCATAGACCCAGCCCACGTCCAACAATGGCAAAACAGCATCTCATTATTGGCCATTAGATTTGTATTACGTTCATTTGAACTGGCGATACATCTCATATTCATAAACAGAACAAAGTGGCAGCATGATAGTGACACAGCTGCATGATGGGAGCTGAGAGACAAGGCCAGGAACAAATGACACGTAAAATGAAACAGTTTGAGAATGTCATTTATGATATGGGGGCAGAATGTTACTGACAAAATGTAATGCCTGCTAACGTGCTGACAGGTATGACAACTGTATGTAATTAAGCATATTTAAATGCATCAGGTTTTGAGTAAATTTTGTCCAGTCTTTTATTGGAGCCAAAATGTAATTGTATGTGTGCATGAGTGAGTGAGAGGGAAGAATTAGAACAGAGGGCAAAGAGAGTAAAACCTCCTCCAACGTCCATACTGAGTATCTCTTGTGATGGACACAGCACATTAACTGACTCATTATCAGCCTCCCACCATATGGACTCGGGTCGGGGTGGGTCCGAGCCGCGGCCACCCGGTCTGCACCCCCCTAATTAGGACAATTATGCCATCTCCATCACGAGGGCCAGTTACACAAAATGGTGTCACGCCCTCGCCGAGATTGGTGTCCACACTATGAGAGGCAGCGAGAGGGAAACCGCAGTGTCGTACGGCAGAGCTCACGCAGCAATTACCCCGGGTGAGAGGTGGCAGAGTCAGAGGGGGAATAGGGAGGATAGAGCACAAGAGGTAGAGGGCAAGTGAAAGGAGAGAAGACAACAGAGAGAAAATGGTGGAGAGATGGAGGGAAGCGAGGGTTGAAACCGGGACCACAGTGAGAGGTTACAGCATCAAAGAAGTTAACACTGGTGAATGTTGGATGGATCGGGTGTAAAGCTGTACAGCAGTATCCTACTTGGACAAGGACAATGACTTTATTAATTAGTCATTTAACCTCTGTTGATCCCACTGAAGTGAAGTCTCCATTAGTGGAGAGCTGGTTAAAGGAATAGTTCAACATTTTGGAAACTACGCTGCAAGGTGAAACAGGTGGACTGACTACCTTCATAGTTCAAAAATAGACCTACCAACATCTTTATAGCTCACTCACAATTGACAGCAGCCATGTAAACACATACTAATATTTAGGATTAAATGACAGATGTAGTGTCACATTTTATGTATTTAAATCTGAAACTTGAATGGACATAATTTTGCAGCAGGATATAAAGTATGATCCCTGTTATCAAGAATGTTTAAAGCTGCAACAAGCTGAACCACTGCTGACTTGGTCAAAACTGCAAAAATAAAAAAATGTATACAGGTGCATCTCAAAAAATTAGAATATCGTGGAAAAGTTCATTTTTTTCCGTAATTTAATTCAAAAAGTGAAACTTTCATATATTCTAGATTCATTACACATAAAGTGAAATATTTCAAGCTTTTTTTGTTTTACTTTTGATGATTACGGCTTACGGCTCATGAAAATCCAGGATCTCAAAATATTAGAATATTACATAAGACCAATCAGAAAAAGGATCTATAATACAGAAATGTTGACCTTCTGAAAAGTATGTTCATTTACGCACTCGATACTTGGTTGGGGCTCCTTTTGCACGAATTACTGCATCAATGCGGCGTGGCATGGAGGCGATCAGTGTGCTTCGGACGTCACTGCTACATTCAACACACACACTCCCACGACCCAGACCCTGCCGCCAATGTCGTCGCCAGTTGGCCGGTTTGAGCATGGATGTCGGCATACTTGGCCTGACAAGACTCCCAGTCCACGTTTTCCTGAGTTTTGCAAACTTTATAATCAAGCTTGATGTGAGAAATAGTTCAACTTCATTATCAGTCCACACATAGGACTCACCCCTTCCTCGATGCACCATTGTTGTTAGCCTGCTGGAACCAGTAATAACTTTTCTTTTACGGTACAGCTGTTGCTTTGGCATGCTCTTGACAGCGTTTGCATTTTCATGTGGATGGAGATATTTTTTTAAGACAGTGCTTGTGTGAACAGGATTGCTCCACTGATCTTCAGACAAACATTGCGCTCATCTTCAATCTTAAGCTGACCCAGTTTTCCTTGTGACTACGTGATGTTGTTTTATTTTCTTTCCTTCATAGCAGACTCCTTAAATCTTAAATTAGGCCCTAATCAATAGGCTCACCACAGATGCACTTCGACAGGAGCAACAAGAGAAGATGTTTTCCCTCTCCTTTCATCGGAATAACATGAGCTTGTTTAGGAGCGGTGAGTGGACAGAAATGTTTGAGTTTCTGTCCGACGGTGCCAACGTTACATTTGTTCCTGCAACCTGTGTTCATTAGCCATGCAGGTGTGGTATTGACCATGTTGTACAGCAAATTGGAGATCAAGCTGGTTTACAACAGGGGCGTCTGAATTCCTGAAAATAAACTGTTGTAATAAATTGTAAAAGTAAGTTGAATAAGTAGTATACAATAAGCTGCTTTAAAGGCCCACTCCCATGTCAGAATCCAGTACCACCTCTGCTTTCATTTTACTGCATGTTGCTTGCGAACACAGACTGCCCTTATTGACCATTTTGAGTATTCATGCATAGGTGGGGACCACGTTCCCTCGGATGCAGTGGCACAAAATGTTTTTTGAGAAAAAAAGTTATGTGGAAGACAACCCTGTGCTAGTAAAAGCTTCAAAGTGTGTGAGGAAATATGAAAACAATATGACAACAATAAAATTTGGATTCATAATGGCAGGTAGTGATGCCTAGCCAAAAGCACAGTGTGTTGAGTGTGGTGAAATCTTTTCACTGCCCTATTTTTTTTTCCATTTCCATTTTTGGACATGTTATAATTTTTTTGGGGTCATTTTTGTGGGAAGGTGGTCCTCGGAAATGTTTTGACTATCAGAAATGGGCCTTATCTTGCAAAAGGTTGAGAACCCCTGTACTAGGATCTGTGTAAGATTGGAATTTATGGATGACACCCTCAGCACCAGCCACACTGACTGATGAATTTAGCTGATACACAGGAGGACATCTTTTTAAATGAACGAACCTATACCTTCAATATCAATGCAATTACTCTTAGCAGAGAAGAACTCTTGGGTGACCAACAGCTATTCAATGGCAGGAAAATCTCAGAAATATTTAGGCTTTTAAATTAACTTTTACTTTGAATATTACTGAATGCTTAAATGAATTAATAAAATAATTGCAGACTCATTTTATGCAGGGTCAGACTTGGATCATATTGCAAGTGAAGGACACAGCCTGGCTGTAAACAGTATTTATTGTATTCAGAGAATAAAATGACACTGATCAATAGAAGCAGCCTCTGCAGCATAGGTTGGAGTTAGTTAATAGTCAAATGAGCTCATGTGAGTTTTTCATGATTTATTGGTATTTCGATGATATATTTTTTTAAATGGAAATAATTTCATTATACGTTAAATCACCATCACATCTGCCTTTATGCTTTTGAAAAAACTGTAGACCAGAACCCAATACCAACACTTCACGTGACACTGAATGAATTTAGGATCATGACAAGTCATTAAATGCTGAGAATCCTTATACTAATGTTAGTGACTGTGACAAGGCTGTAGTCATGGAGTCAACACTGAGGGGGGCCAAATCCCAGAAAACATTTACTGAAATTATTAAATAGCCTATTTCTAAAAAAAATCACAAAATGTTTTGATTTATTTGCAGTTAGCTAGTTAGCGAGCTAATGTCAGACAGGAATTTAGCCTAACATTGCGAGATGATAACCATTCATAAAATAATAACAACATTACAAAAACTATCACAATCGACAATGATATAGCCTATGTAACTCTCATATTACATTTTAGTTTTCCACTTTTTTATACATTGGAAATTAATGAAATAGAGTGACAGTGTATATATACCCACAGCAGTCAAGCAGCAGTGCATTGCTGGGGAACACCACAAACCACATGCTGAACTGCTGTACACCGTAATACTAGAACAGGCCCTTTAAATAATGGCAATTTGTTAGGTTTAGTTATGATTATAATTTTACTTATGATTATTTTCGATGGTGGTGTATGGTTGCCTGTCATTTTTATTGCTCCGTGCCGGTGATAGCCGTGGCCCGAGGCATTACGTTTTCGGTTGTCCTTTCATCCTTACAGACGTCTGACGTAGGTCTGTACGTATGTCATTCATCTGAACGCGATATCTCAGGAACACCTTATCAGAAATTCTTCAAATTTGGCACAAACATTTATTCAGACTTAAGGATGAACTGATTAGATTATGGTGGTCAGAGGTCAATGGTCAAGGTCACTGTGACCTACTAAACACATTTTTAGTCATAACTCAAAAATCCATATGCTAATTATGACAAAATGCGTTATCTCATGTGTCCTGGTCAAAATTAGCACAAAAAGATCATTGGTGTTAGGTGATCAAGATGAAAATAAAGATTATCAGTAAATACACCCTAAAGAACATGCAAATCAAAAGATGATGGCACAGTATACAAGTATCTAAGCTCATTCATCTTCCAGTGTGCCGAACTCGATGAGGAACAATGTAGCAACATAGAAATTACAGCACGCACCAAAAACGTCTTGTTCATCTTAAATAGTTCAGTCATTCGGAACCACAAATCTGTGAATTAACAATGCATTTGGCATTGTAGCTTCTTTATGCCTGTTCCTCACATGAACAACAACAGGTGTCTGCTTTAAAGGAACAGTTCGCCCAAAAATGAAAATTCAGTCACTACCCACCCCCATGCCAATCGAAAGCTAGGTGAAGTTTCTTCGTCCCGAAAAACATTTCTGGATCTTCACGGCAAAACAGCATTGCAACATTCTTCTAAATTACTGAAGAAGATGGAGACATGTTTTAAAATGTGAAAAAAACAAATAAATAAATAAAACACTAAAAAACAAACATAAAATGGCTCCTTACAGCTTGTCTTAATCTGAGTCTCTGGAAGCCCCGCTATCACAAATTAATTTGAAAAAATTAACCCTTTTTAAGTCAAAATCTTCACTGTAGCATTAGCACGCACCCAACCTGAAGTGGGCACAAGATTGAGAGAACTCGCAATCTCCGCATACCTCAGTGTTTACCTGCTGCTCAGAAGCATATCTCGTGGAGACATGTTATGTTTTTCAGTGAACTGTTTCTTTGTGGCTTGTGATAGCCAAAGATCAAATAAAAAAATAAAAAACAGAATTTTGTGTCCCAGAATTTCTTAGATATCTTTAATCATCTTGTGACCCTTCTAATATATTTTGTAATTCCCTGGGGGTGTCCCACATTTGAAACCACTGTATTTTGGTAGGACTATGCTATAATGATTTTCCATACCAACACATTTATCCTCAAGCTGCTTTTATCAGTTGCTCCACAGACTGTCCTTATATGCATGTTGATGACGTGCAGTTTTTTCATCTATTTTGATTAATCACATAGTTGCTTACTAGGTAGTGGTCATTCTTTGTAGATTATCAATCTGTATCATAAGAATGTTCAACCTTTCAAGAATCTCTAATTCCTCAGATAATAAATTTCATGTACAGCATGTTGATTTGTCAGCATGAGGGCGGAGTACCGCCTAGTCCCGCCTCTACTACCTCTCTATTGGATATTGGGTTGTTGGTAAACTTTTTCTTGCATGCCATTGGCTGTGCGGCGTAGCCGAAGGGACAACTTTCCGGAAGTGATGAGGTTTTGGTTTCTGTTCCGCGAGGAGCACTTTTTGAATGAAGGTGAAACATTTCTAGAAGAAAGAAGCATCCATCACCTTAACGATATGATTTTAGACAAAATACTCAACTGACGACGTACAGCTTGGATTCCTTTCGGATGCCGGGGATATTTTAGCATGTGAGTCCTATTGAAGAGCTACTTACTAGCTAGGTTAGCTGCTAGTTTGGTGCTACTTCAACCTAACGTTAGTTCAAACGTTGTCATGTTTTACATTCAAACGTTTAGCTTTTTTTCAGTTGCCGTTCTTTTGTTCTATGTAACTCAAACTAGTTACTTATCTGCGAAGTTGCATAGTCCACTGGAAATAAGAGTCTTACGAAAGTCTTAACGAAAACGGAACTACTTCCAGTAAGATAAGAAGGCTGCTACTAACTTGTGGAAATCTTAAACTTTCACATTAGTGTGTGGCTTACAATATA
>JBBPCS010000573.1:7564737-7576543 GCA_037974645.1 Hollardia meadi | reverse complement strand
TTTCATGTCAATAGCACCTTTAGAAATATATTTACTGAGAAAAATGGTGACGTGTTCAATACTTATTTTACCCGCTGCATATATATACATATATATTTAAAGGCTCAGTTTGTAAGATATGGCCAGAATTTTAGTTCAAAACGTTCAAAAAATGAACTAACATTATCAACATTATGTGAAGAAACAAGTGTTGACGTTATGTCAAGGACGTCTATGTGTTGTGTTGCAGAGATATTTACTTTAGTTAGCTTGCTAACCAGCTAACCCCGGTCCGTCCTGTCTCATAATACCACTTTGTACCTCTAGAGGCGATCGTCTGTTGGTTCCCGTACTTGCGTAGCTTCAGCTGGGAGATGTATACGAGTGGCGAGTTTCACAAGCTCTTTTAGCATTTAGTCTAATAAATGAACAAAACAATCTCACAAAATGTCAAGAAAGTAAATACCCTTACACCTATTTTCCTTACCAACACTAAAACTAACTAAAAATACAACTATACACGTTTCAAGTTTCACTCTTTTACCGAACTAAGACAAGCTTAAAACACACTTCACTCAAACAAGACATAAACAAAACTCACCAAAACCGTCTTGATTTGTCTTTCCACACTCACCTCTGTTTTGGACGAAATAAATCCTCAATTCACAGAGTAAGACGTGAAAATATCCCACATGCCATTTTTTGGTTGCTACTAAAGGCCTGAGGCGATCTCGCTGTTCTGTCGCTTCACCTCTCTCCTGTCCCCACCTGCTGTGTCTTGTCGCCCCCGAAGTCATAGACCTCGTCAGTGCAACTGTAAATTACCTCCGTACTGTATCTCCTGTCATCAAACTGGTCTCCACCAGTCTCAGCAAACAAAGCTAACAGTTGCTATAGCTACAACCAAATATACAGCTCAAGATATCTACCTTAAAACTTAAATTAAAAGCCGAGTCCCAATTAAACGCAGGGTCCCATTTACTCGCCGGGTGTGGCCACATTTTTGACAAATAAACGCCGGTCCCAAATACAAAATGTATAAAATGTCTCAAAGCCCATTGGGTCACCTGCTTGAACAACTTCTAAACTGCTTAGATCGCGCATGTTAGTGATACGCGGATGTGGTGCTTCATTTGTAAACCAGAAGGTCACATGGTGCTGTTCAATGGGTCAGAGGGAGAGAAAAAGTCACTGAATGCATCAAAAATCCACAGTGCCTGTTCCACTGTGGACAACACCCAGGTGCTATTAAATCACAAACGAAGATATTTATTTACCCTACATTTATTAATGTAATTAAAAACCATTTAATTGAAGTTTTACGGTAACTTACAGCAGACAGTATAGTGACAGCAGTTGGCAGTTACTCTGGTGATATGCTGCCCCCTATATCTTTGGAGGTACCTTCAAATTCTGGCTATATATTACAAAACACATTTAAAAGGAATTACCACTCGAACACGTTTATGGTAAATTATTAAAGTCGTTACAGAAACGATGTATGGTGTGCTCCATTTAATCTGATGAATCACTTCATTCTAATTGAGGATTTTGTTTGAGCATTTAAAACTTTTTTTTCTTTTTAGGGTGATGTCATAAAATATGGCAACAGACATTCGAAACTTCATTAGAAAACCTCAGTAATGTTATACTGAGGTTTTGTGTTTTAGGGTGTGTATGTGATCCTGTTTCTGATCACTTATTAATAGTTTGAACCGTTTTCTCACAGGTGTTGATGTAAAACATAAAGACAGACAGTCATTGGAGAATATTTGACCTGAAATATTTTTACACTCTTGAGTGTTGACCACAAAGATTCCTGTTTCCTCTGTTGAGTCTCTTAACCCCAGAGTGGAGAAATGTGACAGCAGTGAAGGGGAGGGTTAACCTGCCCCTGATCACCCCCGCCCCATGAGTATGTCATTCATGGGTGGGCAGGTGGAAGCTGGAGGAGGACTGTGATTCTCCACAAATTCACCACAATCACTTCTTGACCCCTCGGGCCCAGCGAGCGCCCTCTCAATGGCCCAATTTGAAGAAATTGATGGGGCACACACACACTTTCTACACAACAACTTGTCTCCAATTATGCTCCTGATTTCCTCTCCTCTCCTTGTGCCATTTAATTTCCATGCTGAAGTGCTGGCCAGTTTCATAAACAGAATTGGCCATTTACTGGCAGTTTAGTGAGGAGAGTAAATGTCAGTGGAGATAAAGGCCACTCAGTGGGCATATTCACGGAATCATTTGCCACTTATTATTTTATGGATTATTATAGTTACGTAGTGAGGTGAAGTTTTATTGAAGAGAAACTAACAAAGTGGACAAATCTACATTTGTGTCATCTGAGTAAAGTTGCTATACAAAAGCAGTTATCACTTGTTCAATTTTATTTAAACACAGTAACACAGCTGTACCGTGGAACAATGCACTGATCCAGTTGCCAGCCCGTGGGCTGTAAATGCCCCTTTAACAACCTCAATCCAGCTGTTTGATCATTTAGAAATGTGAAACAAGTATAAATAAATATTTTTTTGTTTTAATTCATTCCCAGTCATGCACGTCACACATTCTTAATGGAACAGTTCACCCAAAAATCTAAATTCAGTCATTATCTACTCACCCCGTCCACACTGCCGGTGTGAGCAGCATGGTGCCTCATCTAGATATTTGAGACTTGCCTAATTTTTTCTGCATCATGTGCGCAGTTCTCAGCAAAAACAGGCCTGAAAATGATCTGTGGATAGTCATATTGACATACCAGTGTTTCACTGTAGTTTCAGTGTCGACATCTGCTGAATATACCACAGGTCTCTTATCTCCTTTTCTCTGTCTCTGAACAAGGGGACAGGAAAATCATGCCATCATCGTTATTGATCATTATCAGAGGCAAACTCCATGTAGAAAGATGGAGGGCTGGCTCTAGCAGCCTGCAGCAGCAACAATGCCTGTGTGGACTATTGACATAAATAAAGATAGCCGTCGCGTCTCCACTTCCTCCCACTCTACAAAAATGAAGCCAAAATATCCCGGATACAAGCGCTGCCATCTTGCGCTGGTGATGTCATTTGGAGCCAGAGTCTGCACAGTAGCGATTGGGCAGCGGAGCCACGGTATCGAGTTGGGGCTTCTTGAGGCTTGGAATACACTACAGGAGCTTTTTTTTTTGGTGTTCGTTTATGTTTTAAAACAAGTCTCCAGTTGTTTAGGCGAATGCTGCAATGCTTTCCAGAAATGTTTTTTTTGGATGAAGAAACTTCACCTGAATTTTTGACATGAGGGTGAGTAGATAATTATTTTTGGTTGAGCTGTTCCTTTGTCTTACCACTGAATGGAACAAAGCCTATGTGTTTGAGCTGCAATGAAAGCATTTAGGCAGTAAAAATATCCAGTAGGTTCGGAAGTTCGCCAGCATTGTTTAATCACATTTAAATTCCAGCTTTACAGGTCAAACATAGGAAATGTACAGCCCCTTGGCCCTTCTAAAAATATAATTGAAGAATCATGAAAACATGCAGTTCAAATCATCCAATCATTGTCTCAACAGAAAGCAGGACGAGCCAGAAGCTCCTCCAAAGCCAAGGCTGTGCCCACAGAGGTGGATGATGAACATAAAGAAGAAAGGATGAAGTCTAAACCGGTGCAAGCTCGCTACATAAGAGGACCACCCCTCACTAAACCTCAGGTACCACAGGTAAGGTCTTAAACAACTCCATATTAAATACAGAGCGAGTTCATTTTGTGTTCTGTGCTGCTTTCAATTGACGTCAGACTATTTGACAAAAAAAAAAAAAATCTTAACTCAACATACGCTGACTCAATTTCTTCAGGATCTTTCAGCCAAATCTTGGGGCCCTCAGCAGCTGAACATTCTAGACTTTTCATGCCAGCAACACACCAAGCAGATAAATGATTAATTTTTTTTTTTTTTTTACAGATTTAGACAGTTAGAACACTTAGAATATGAACAAAATGTGGGATTTCCCGATCCTGCAAGCACTCTAAACTGGGAGGAAATCCTGCAGCATGCGCTCCTTCTGACCCATGTGTTAAAAAAGGACAGCCTTTCAGATTTTTCTGTCATTGATTGAATTTTTTTTAACAATGATGAATAATCAGTTAACACGACCCCTGATTCCAAGCTAAATGAACTTTACTGTAGTCACTCTTTTTAGTTGTGTAGTCAAAACCCCAAAGACGCTCTACTTCTAAGAATGTATTGGAAATGAAGCGTAGAATGGCAAAAACAAAAACCCTGAAAACTCAACGGAAGACATATTTGTACTTAATGTTACTACATGCTAATATACATATGCATACAGAAGAGGCCACATTTACCTCCTACAAAAGGACATATTGATACATGTTCATCATAGAATTCCACTTCATGACACCAACAATTCCATATTGATAAATTATTAATGAGCTGCTTTCTCTCCTTGTTTGTTCATAGAAGGAAGATGAAGTTTTGCCTGCAGTCAGCAGATCACTGAGGCCGAGGCCTGAACCCGTGGTGACTTATAAAGAAGATGACAGTGAAGATGAGGATGATGACGTGGAGAAGGGGGCCAGACCTCGACCCATTCATGCATGCTATCTGAGAGACCCTCCAATAGGCCCCAGAGCTCAGCCCAAACAGGTGTGAGAGCGGCCGGGCTCCATAGTTATAACTAAAAACTGCATTAATACTTGTTGGTTGGTTTGAATCTGTTTTGCAAAAATGGCTCCAAAACAAGTATTTATTGTGTTTATAAAGATAATTTTAAACCTTCAGACTTCTTGTTGTGATTCAAGCTCGGCTATCCACATATAGTGCAGTACAATTGTTTACACTGTTGCCAGTTCTAAAAGAGCAAATACTTGAATTACAGAAAATTAAATCCAAATGGAGCGGCTGGAAAACAGCAGACGATCTCACTGTGACGTCAGCGAGACAGGAAGAACGGAGAAAACACACAGCGACAGAGCAAACACACATGGAGTACAGGGAACGATGGGATGGTGCAGGCTGCAGCCGTGGACAGTGGTGGGACAGTGACCTCCGTTACGAATACAGAGACCGTTCTGATGAATGGGCAGGGTTCTCAGATATCCACAACAGGAAGCTGCTCTCATATCAGGGAATGGACTGTCTTGCTTTGCCTGCTCCTCCCTTGTCTTCCTTTTCTTGGCTGCTCTTCTTGGAGTTTTCCAAAGTATGTTTCTGAGCAGCTAACCGATCTTGACGCCGTTTGAGGTGGAGCCGACGGGAACTCGCCGCCACTTCTCAGGACGTCTGGGCTGCCATTTTCACAGTGATGGGCTGAAACAGGAAGAGAATCCTCACTTTATTCTGCTTATTAAATGTTCTTTGTATTTACTAGTGAAGGCTTGCTTTGTGAGAAGATGAAGTGGGCTCTTATTTCTGACTGGACTGTAGATGGACTCCCAAAATCCACTCAAAATGTATAAGCACAAATGAAACCATCTTTGACTCAAAAGCTGGCTGTATTCAGATATCACATACTTTACTCACTCCTTTATCACACACAGAATAGCTGACTGAATGTAATATTGATGTGAGCCGCTCTTTCAGCAAAGAGAAGGCTATGTGATGTATGGAGCCATGCTAATAAAGTAAGTAAAGTATGCTGAATATCTATTGAGTGTGCGGTGAAGGCCGTTATGGAGCCCTGTGAGTGGGGGCTGTCAGTTGCACAGTGAAGTGCAGACATGTACAGTACCTTGCTGCAGTAAGGACACTCTCCAAAAACAATGTTGAAGCTCTGCCTGCTGGAGGGGAGCGCTCGCAGCCACTGGAGGAAGAAGGATCTCGTGTCAGCGTCAAGTGATTAATGCTTGTTTCAGTGCAACACTTATTACTGCACACTTTAAAGGTTCATAGTTAAATCTTGAGGAGGCGCTTGCCCAGTGATTTGTTCGTGGTGCTTAACCAAACTCTTGTTCCAACGTTGTATACCATAAGGTACAGAGGTTTCACCAATTGCAATGCTCTGATGAAGGCCATTAGGCCGAAACATTAGCATGCTTGTGACATGGCTGAAATAACTTGGTGAAACTGAGATCAGTCCACTTTGTTCTCTATCTATGTGTGTGCTACCTCTGTACATTCAAGACTATCGGACACTGAAGTATTTTCACTATGCTCAGTTCTCTCCGACTACAGAGGAAAATCAACTGTCAATCAAAAATCTCAAATGTTCGTCTTTTTTAACACCAAATTGAATATATTGAGTTTTGTACTGTTGCTCAGACTCTAAACATATCTTGGCTTCTCAGGAAGTGTGGACATTTTGATATACCAATCAATTAATACCAGATCAATCATTTACAAAAATAATCTTTTGTCGCAGCCTTGATGTAGACAATTACGTGCAACATGTTATAAATGTAACCCTTGTCAACACACTTCTAAACAGATAAACTTACTGTTCATGCCAGACTGATGAAGTTTACCAGAGGAGCACTAACAAATAGTTTGAAAAAATAATAAAAACTACAACTAAACGGACCAATGATAACATGACAGCCTGTTGCTGGAGAGGCACTTCAACATTTTTATTCTTACGAGTCACTCCACTTTATGCAAGGGCAAAACTAAATGATTGGAATAGCCCTTTAACTTTTTTAACATTATCGCCATTAACCTGCACGTTATTTAGTCATCATATCACATCATGCTGAACTGAAGCACCCAGAATGACACCTGTCTGTTCACTTTCTTTACCTTCAGTTCAGCACTATGGACACCTGCTGATGAAGACAAGACAAGACAATATGTGTGTGTTGTGTGTCCGTACCTCATACAGACAGGCCTGGTGGAAGGGCTGGCCACAGCGAGGGTCATTACACACCTGATCAGGGATGGCAGCTTCGAGACGATTCGAGTAACAGATCCCACACTCAACGCTGAAGCTCTGCACACACAAAGAAATATTCAGCATGCTTCCTTATACGCACTGTGGCTATAGAGACGGAGCATAAATAAGTCCCGCCCGCCCCAAAAAACGGAGTCTTTAAGACAAAAGACACAAGACACAAGCTGGGGGATCCTGACACTCACTGTGTCGTTATGTGTGCAGCAAACATACAGATTATTAATAAGCTCTGCTAAAATACTTGAATAAGTTTGTTTTGGTTGGTAAACATGTTATTTCTGCAGGTGGTGTGTTCCAGAGAGCTTCTAAATTCAGTATCAAATGCTTTTGTGAGGGTTTGTTGAAGAGTAATCAGTTTAACTCGCCACGTTATCTGACGGTGACTTTGCTAGCTTGAATCTCTGTGGTGTAACTCGCTAACCAACAGTTAGCTGAATAATTTCTTTCTGTGTTTTAGCATTTTTTGGAGCTTATTGCTACCAAGCTGGCTGCGATCTGAATGTTGGTATCAGAATAAACAGCTGGTTGAAGCCAAAACGTGACGGTTGAACATAACAAGACAAGAGAGAGAGTACACAACTGCTACAAAGCATTTTGTACATTTTAGTCACTTGGTTAGCATGTCAGCTGTTGGTTGTATTTTGTGGTGCTGATTGTTGTCCCTTCTGGTGGGCGTGGTTTTCAGAGTATGACGCGTTTATTGATGCTGAAGCCTTGGGCAGGGCCTCTGTGACCACTTAGTGCTAAACAACCTTCCAGTTTGAACTGCTGTGCTAACAATCACCCTGTAACACCCCTCTCTCTCTCACTCCCATCATCACACACTTGGCACACACTCCCCTCTCTGCTCTCGTTTGCATTTTGGCGTAATGAGAAGCTCCTGTTTTTCCGGGGCTATCCATTAAGAGAGGATGGCAGGTAAAAAAAAAAAAAAATCAACATCTGGTCAACTCAACTTTTTTGCACTTCTCTGAATGTTAATGAAGCTGAGGCATTAATCACCGCGGCGACAGCGAATAAACACGACGCCCTTCTGACCCAACCGCAGAGAGGGGAGGGGAAAAGAACGAGTGGTTAAAAAACAGAGAGATAAATGGTTTTTGTGTGATTAAAGTCATTTGATAGTGCAGAGAATTCTACCATCTTTGTTATTCTAATGATCTTTTCTGTAAACAACCCAATTAAAGGAGCATCTGTGCCCACCTCGTGGAAAAAACAAAACAGAGACAGGAAGAAAAATATGGAAAAATAGGCAATAGCGTATGTCCGCCCCCTTATAACTTGAAGCTCAAACACACAAACAGGAGTATGCATGCATAGATAAAAACACACACACACACAGAACTCCTGAGGTAATCAGGGTGAGAATAGACATGTTTGAAATGGAAAGGGGGGCAAGTGTGTGACATACAGATTTTTCGTGGGTGGCAGGTGACGGGAATTCGATCTCCAAAACATCCCGGAGGTTGTGCAAGACGCTGGAGTCCGGGTTCCTGCCAGCAGACCACAGACAGCTCCTTCACACACTAATTAACCACATGCAAATGAGCCTGCAAAGACACTGGGGGATGATTAGGAGACTTTCACCATTGGTATAAAAAAAAAAAAAGATTTATAAAAAAAAAAAAAAAAAAAAGCATTTCTGCTGCTTCACACTGAACTATGGAGGGAGATTTTCCTAAGACGTGTCATGCAGGGATGCTAATGTTAAAACCTGTAGTGAAATGAAAATCTACTTTATTTTAAAATGGAGAGGAATGCGTTTTTCTCTCGGCACTGGAACTGGTATGCATGGTTTGCCTAATCTGATCCTGACAACGCCTCTGCCTGTAATGGTGGAAAAAAAACACAGAAGTGGAAGATAAGCAAAGTCAATGAACTGATCCTGACAAATGCGGTTTTACTTAAGAAGCCGTGAGACTTGTGAACAGCCACAGAACAAGAAATGATCAGTTTACACTGTACATGCTGATAAATGCATGTGTACCTTTGACCTTGTACATTTTTTGACATGATTTGTGCCTTTGTGGTGTTGGATATTGTTGGCCAGCTTTGTGTGTGCCAAACAAACATTTAGCACATAACCGATAATTACCTGCTGCCTCCGATACCGACAAGATAACTGATCATTTCACATTTTTGTATTTTAAAAAGAAGCTTATAACCTGTAGTTTCTGCACACCTGAGGGTAAGAAAGGCGAAGATGGATGATAATATTCCACAGCTCTAATAAGGCTTTTTCCCTCCTCTTTGAACCCTTGTGGATGACCGGTGGCGACATGTTTGGCTCTCTCGTCTACACGGCTGCAACAGTTTGACGTCATGAGCTCGTCAGCAGCGTGCTGCACTTTGTTTATTGGCGGATCACAAATCAACTTCAAATGTGCCACCTACTGTATCAGAGTGTGTAGATGCTGCGCTTAAAGAGGAAATAGACTCATTATGAAGTAAATATATATTGCACAGTGTAATGGCTAAAGCAAAATGACACCGCCCACGTTTAGATTGGTTTCCTGTAAGCTTCGCTTTCACTCTGCTATTCATGCTGCCACCAGGCACGATTTTTTACGGAAAAATAAAGGTTTGATTTACAGCAATCGCGTCAGCCATTGCGGAACCAAAACAGGAAGAGGCATTCTCGCTATCCCCAGGTAACATTGGAACAAATGGAATAACTGTGGAAACTCTACTCTGCAAAAGAAAAAGAACCCCGCTGATGGAGAAGGCAAAGAAGGTCAAGGAGAGCGATAGAAACTGAGCGAACAGACGGCCAACACTCGATGGAAGAGCTCCAGTGTTGTGTCACGTTCACCAACTTCCTTCCTCACTCTCTGACTCTCTCCAGGAAGTTATAGAGACGGGCAACCAAATGAAACGCACCGTTACCTTAAATGAAGTTACAGATTTCTCTGGGTGTGAACACTATCACTGTAGATTGATGTATATTTTACTACATTAAATCCACCAAACTCTTCAGGTGTGTATAACGCAAACTTCAAATAACTAATTTTTGTCAAGCTGTAATTAAAAATCAACAAAATTAGGCAACACAATTTTATCATCATCATTCATTGAAAAATATTATGATACTGTATCATCATGATATGACTCTTTTGGAAGTGGTTCAACTACTACATTGTATTATCGCCCAGGTAAATGAGGCAGTGAAGCTTACCACAGGTGCATGTTGGTGTTCAGTTTATTCCTCAGTGGAGTCACCACTGCAACAACAGAAGAGAGGGAGTTATTCGGTATTGGATGTAAACTGTCCAACTAATAAAAACCTTCAATTTGATTCTTTCTTCATATGTTTCAAGCACCTGCAGCGACACTATTATTGTACATAAGTCCTCAGAAAATTAGACTGTCCTAAAAAAAATAATACTCTGCATGCCCTCAAACACCATGTGTTATTCAGTCCATCACAGGCAGCGGCGCCACCACTGTCAGATATGAGCCATCATTGCTTCCTCTGTTCCAGAGGGGAGCTTTGTCTCCATGCAGTGCTCATCACTTTCACTATTTGTTATTCCTACATGCAAAAAAAAGCAATATTTCTGAGCGACCCGTCGTATTTGAGGGTCGCCGTCTGGGTGGTTGAAGTGTGTATGTGTTTAATATCTTTTGAGTTGCATTGCTAGGCAACAGGCTAGGAGTTGCATGACCTTGGCTTTACAGAAACAATGGCCGACAACTGATAGGAACTTAAATAGAAAGCTGAAGCCGAAGCTGGCCCCGGGGTTGGCGTGGTGAGAATGAAAGTCCTTTGACATGACGACAGACAATAGTCAACACAAGCAGCCTGGTTGAAGTTGGGAGGCGTGTGGAGCTGCTCCTCTTTCATTCGCACCTGATGGCTTCTCACCGATCTGATCTGAATAATGGTGGGCACAGGGAGAACTTGTACTTTATTGCCTGTGTTGATCCTCGGCTCGCAGATTGTTCTGTGACAAGGACTGATCTGACTGATACCTCACAAAGTGGCTCAGCTGCTCCCATTAATTGTTGCCAAACATCTGTATGCTGTAGCTTCTCAAATGTGACAACGTGCCGTTTGTCTCTCTTGACAACGAGAATGGAAGTCTGTGGGGATTTAGTTGAATGAACCAAGGAATTGAAAGACTACATGAGAAGTGACATTTTATACATAATTAACCGAAGAAATATCGACCAAAGAAAATCGATTAGTCACACCAGCATAAGCTATCTAAAAGCTTCATTTTTGATCTAAATCTACTCATTCCAATGGAATCACTGCAATCTGTGGATATTTGTTTGGTGCTTCATTTAAAAAAAAAAAACTTAAATCCATCGATTTGCGCCGTTTACCAAACGATAAACCCCTTAATATCAAGGGGAGTAGTTTCCACAAGGGGAGGAACATGCTCCATTCACTTTTTAAATCCTGATTGTGCCCCTTTTAAACTTTTACAGTTTCATTTTGATTTCCTCTTGGCAATCCCACCAAACACTGTGTTCCCAGCAGTATTAGGAAGCTGTGTGAGCAGAGCAGAGCAGAGCCTGAGAGGAAGACCCACAGGCAGAAAAACAGCAACCTTCTCTGCTTGTTTACAAAATTATATATATATATATATATATATATATATATATATATATATATAAATCATTTCATAAATATTTGATTTACAGGTGGTTTAAAATAACAATAAAATAAAAAAAACAATTAAACATTAATCAAAGCTAATGCAACAAATGAGAGTGTCACTGAGATAAGAACAGATGTTTCTTTTATTTAACTTTTCTTATGTTGTGCTTAGAGATAAATATATTGTAAGGGTTAGCTTAACCCTCAGTCTCCATCAATAAAATTAAACAGAAATTACGCCACTTTTTTTTCAATTATTTTGTTACTACAGTGGAAACCGCTTATAGTGATCACGGATATAGTGATCAACCGCTTATATGGATCTAAAGGTTCGGGACAGAAT
>JBBPCS010000573.1:7536567-7556439 GCA_037974645.1 Hollardia meadi | reverse complement strand
GACCTACTCTACATGTTAAGTGTCATGAGATAACTTTTGTTGTGAATTGGCGCTATATAAATAAAATTTGACTTGACAGTGACCTTGACCTTTGACCACTAAAATCCAATGAGTTCATCTTTGAGTCCAAATGAACGTGTGTGCCAAATTTGCAGAATTTCCATCAAGCTGTAGAGATATCGCATTCACAAGAATGGAATGGAAAGACAACCCGAAAACATTATGCCTCCAGCCACAGTTGTCGCAGACGTGGAGGGCCGCATAAAAATTCGAATCTGTCTTCATAGGGTCAGTGCATAAATAATACAGTGATTTAACTCTGAACCTCCGCTTTCAAGCCAAGTCCTTCAAAGGACAAAATCTGCTAATGAAGACCATGTGACATGCTGGAGCTCCTGAACTCACATAGTTTCATGTTTTGTTTTGTTTTTTAATACTGAGGAACCCCTCACTCAATTGTGTCCATCCCACTTCTGAAATCAATCATAGACCCTTGCTGTGGTGTGTGTGTGTGTGCAGAATGAGGTCAGAGTAGTTTACACCATAATGGTTGCATCTGAATCACAGCAGCATCTCTAGTACTCAAAGTTTTTCTAAGACGCTCCATATACACTTAAGAACTTCAGAAGCATTTGCAACAACTATAATGACATGAGAGGAGCTCTGCTTATATTAAATGAAATTAGTAAAAGTTATTAAACTATAACATCCTGAGGACATATTGATTGTTTTAATTAACACTTTTAGTGCATTACTGTGTAGCCTATAAGGACTTGATCACAGTGGACCTTGCCTGATTGATGAGAAATGTTGTGAAAGGATCATGGGATGCAGATCAAAACTCCAGCAACACTTGTAGTATAGCTGGAGTTATGACCTCTCTAGCCTTTTTCTCTTCTCCATGCACCTTGGAAGTTGGTTAAGTTATGCCAGAAACCCGTACTCAATATCATAGAATGCATACAGACACAAGTTGCATGAAATGAATCATTAAATAGAGAAAACAGTAGCTTGGCCTTTGCAAGCTTGCCAACCAAACTTCAAAATGAGCCTTGCATGAACCCAAATATTTGACCTCAGAAAAGACTTATTCATTTTAGATTCAGTGTTCAATGTTAAATCTTCTGGTATCATTTTTTTTGGGCCATGTTTTCACAGACTTTTGGTTCAGTTTTATAAATGTCTTTGTAAGTTGTAAGATACTGTGGTTTGTAACTTTATGATTTATGTTTTTGAGCATAAGAAGTTTTTTGTTTCTACAAACGCTGCAGGGAGATAAACATCTTTTAGCGGCCTTTCAAATGTCAAGCAAAAATGCGATTTAGAGATAGAAAAAATGTTTTTGGCTGATACTGTATCCATGGACTTATACATACCTGCGGTGTCCAGGTTATGACCAGAGGGACTGGCAGGTCAGCGGAGCATTCAGGAGCCTCTGCAGGGTGCTGTGGATGTACAAGAAGGGACTGTTATGCAAGCTTAAATTAAGACTTAATATAAATGTGAAGGCTAAAGATCTTTTGAATCACTTCAAGTGTCCAATAGGGAGAAAGGCACCTGAACTGTTTCAATAAAAACATTCCCAGACACTTGTCTTTAGTTGTTTTTTCCTGCAATGCAAGGAAAATTTCCTTCTCACGACTTTTGTGAGTGAGTGAGATCCAGAGAGAGTTTCAGAGATCTACAGTAGTTTGTTTCAGATTTCCTCTCTGTTCACCTTCAACATCAAGCTACTTTGCGTCCTTTCCCTGTACTCTTCCTCTCTCACTCCACTCTCACTACATCCATGTGCTGCCTCTCTCCCTAACTGAGCCTGGCGAGGGATGACCTGCCACTGGATCTGGTGGAAGCAGCTGGAACGCAGGGAGGACTCCAAGCTATGTTTTTCCTGGTGCCAAAAGGGGTGGGGAGGGCCAGGCAGGCAGGTGGGCACAGAGTGGGGTCCCACCGCCCACCCTTATCCCCGGTGGATATCATCTGGGCTTAGCCAAGCACTCGCCCACTATGCCTAGAATATGCAACCCCACTGTGATATACTTACATTCTTGCCAGCGACTAGACACTCAATTCTAACTGAGATTGTAAGAAAAGAGTATGTTAACCTACCTACCTACCACCTTGAAATATATTAAAGGGAAATTTTGGTCTCATGCAATTTATCTTTTGTTTTGGCCATCATTTCCATCATGAAGAATATTACTGTACAGTCCAGGTTAGTTGCTTGGATGTGGAAATGTGGCAACATCACTACAAAGAAGTCAGAAGGAGCCAGAGCGGTGAGATGCTTAACAGCAATGTATTTGGAAGAGAAAATGAAGGGCAATAGTAAAATTACTACCCAAACCGAATTCATCCACCACAGTTTACCATGGATGTATTTAAGGGCTTTAATCATTTTCATTATCAATTCATCCAGGGTTTATTTGATCAAATAACCAATTCATCCATAAGTCCATTATATGTCAAAAAAATTTCCAGAGCCCAAAGGGTATATATTTAAGTTGCTTGTTTTGGGGACTGGGGTGGAGGAGGAGTTCCTTGCCTTTTCTGTTACCATATTTTTTTTACCAAATATTTTCTGATTGTGCACACAAATCTCATTCAATATGAAACTTACTGTGTTTATTTTTCTATTGCTTAATGGCATGTAACAAATGTCATTCATTGTCAATGAAAAGAAAAAAAGAAAAGAAAAAAAACTAATTTGTCCCAGTGGCCACTTGTGGTACTCAAACAAAAAAAATCCCCTGCGGCCTAAAAACCACTTTCCCAAAAACTACTATTATAAAAGAGACATCAGTCAATTTGCGTTTACTCACGCCAGGCAACACATATGACAATCACTCAATCAATCAATCAATCAATCAATCAAACAATCTCAGGAGCTCAAGCCAATAATGTGCATGTCACTGGGGTGGTGATTACTGGGCTGAGCGCAGGGGCACAGCCGCTATTCAGCTACTGAGAGCCGGCCAGCTTTGGAAGAGAGAGCCGGGGGGGCACAGCCAGATCTTTTGGAGGACTTAACACCCACGGTCACATTGGATTCAGCTCCTATTTGGGGTTCACTTTTTAAACTTTTGTAATTAAAAAGTGAATTTATCTTCATTTTGCTTATCAACTTGTCTGAACCAACGAGTTGACTCTTTATGAATGTACAGAGAAGGATGGAGGAAAAAGGAGAGAGAGAACCGGAGTTTCTCGTGAGTGGTGACTTTAGACAGTGGCTGAATTGAGGTTGCTCGATAGCTTATGGCTAATGTTGCAGCCCGCAACGTCAAAATGTTACCATCGGAAACACTGAGCGAGTCAGACTTGCCTCCAGCCCTCTTAATACATCTGTTATTTACAGACCAACTTCCTGTTTCAACTTTGCCCTACTATACTTTCTGTAGTAGTGCATGATCAACAGGAAAATCGTTTTCATTTCACTAACAAGCAACAAATTGGTGCTTAATGTTGGAAAAACAAATGCAATAGGATCAAGTTGAAATTAAATACAAAACAATATACCTATTGAACAAATAAAAGAGACAAAACTTTTGGGTATAACCTTGGATCAAAAATTATCATGATCTAGACATGTTGATAACATTGTGAGCAAAATGAGAAGAGGTGTGTCAGTGGTAAGAAGAGTTTTAAAAGTTATGTCACCAGATGTCATTAGACAAGTTCTAAATGTTTTAGTTCTGTCACAGCTTGATTACTGTTTTGTAATTTGGTCCAGTGTTTCAATGAAAGAGATAAAATAAATTACAAGTAGCTCAAAATAAAGCAGCATGTTGTGCTCTGCAGTGCTCTTACAGAACTAATGTAACAGATATGCATGAGTTGGTTAACCAAATGAAAGATCCACTTATGCTTTGTTCAATTTTGTCAGAAATATGCTGGTGACACAATCGCCAAAGATATTATACGGAAGGTTATTTTCTCAGTTTGCTCAACACAGAAAAAAGGTTCATGCTGCATAGAGTGAATACAAGTAGGAAAAACAAAACAGGTCTTTATAGAGTCATGGTCTGGTGGAATTCATTGCCAGTGCACATTATTCAAGCAAATACTAAAGATTGAAGAAACATTGTGAACTATAATTGAATTATGTGTAAACTAGAAACATGGTGTTAGAAATAACATGTGAACCTGGGTGAAAGTAGAAATCTTCCTTGGCAGAGTATGTGAAATGTATTCCCATACCCTTTTCTTGGAAATAAATACTTACAAGAGTAAGATGGATAAATATATACAGTATAAATATGTAAAGCCTTGGGTTGAAACTCTGTTTCTAGATTTTTTTTTTTAATAGCTTCGGTACTTTCGATACTATTGAACGTGGATATCGTCTCACTTTAAACAAGTGATATACATGTGAAAGTTCTGATATTATAATACTTTTCACAACCTTATAATAAGGCTAAACTGTTGGCTTATTTACAACCTGTCTGACTGCTAGTGTTTCTTGTTCCACACAATGTTGCTGCGTTCTCAGATCTTAACAATAACTTTGGTGAGCTATGAAATTTGAAGCCACGCTGTAATAAATTGGAATCATCTTTTAAGGTTAACATGAGGAAATAATGTCTGGCTGGACTACAATTTTTATTGGAGTAGTGGTTCCTATAATGGGGCCCAGGGACTTGTGAGGATCCTTGAGCATATAAGAAGGAGTTACCAGCAACATGAGAGGCACTTTAATGTCACAACAATTAAATACGAAATTATCAGATTTGAGACTGAGAATTTAGAAGTACGGAATGTTCTAGTCCACTCTGACTACCAAAGAGCTTGTCTAGATGCATCTACAATTCAATACTAAAGTCAACCAAAACGGTATGTGCTCCTGGGACAAAATCTCATTAAACACACTCCGTCACCTCTTATCTGACAATTTGGAGAACTGTGACATGCAAACAGTTCAAACTCCCTGTATTACACTGCTATTTCAGCAGCCTACATTTACCTTTACCTACAATAGTTAAAGTTTTTGTGTACTTCTCTCAACAGCAGCGAGCAGACAGCAGCTATGCAGATGAGTGTGGGTGTACTGGTTTTCTCTATCATGCTGAGGTCTATGTGGAGATGTTTTATCTGTGCTACATCTCAGTCACAGTGGGTTATCATGTCTCCCCACACCCTCTCCAGTTTGACCTAGATTTAAGGGCGCAGATGTAAATCACTGATTTGCTATCAGCAAATTGAACATCCCATATGCATTTGGGGAAGTCGGCCTGTTTGGATTTAGATTGGGTATGGGTCAACATCAAGCTGTAGAGTATTCCATTTGATGATGCATAATTTTCAGTGTAAAAGTGATCCAATGTGTTTGTGTGTGTGTGTGTGTGTGTGTGTACAGGAGACAACGTGTCTTACCTTAGACTTGAGTTTAACAGTGAGGATGTGCTGCCTTCCAGATGAGTCCTCTGCCTTCAGTCTCAATGTTTGGAACTCTGTGTCGATGAAGAGCAGCCTGAAAATGGAGGCACATAATACAATAAATCAACATCCATTCACAGAGAAGGGTACACATAACTCTGTAAACTGACATCAGCCATCAGCCATCGTTAATCACAGCTGCAGAGAGCAATATTGAGACATCAACTCTGCATTTAGATTTATCACTGCGGGTACAAACGCGGTGACATTACATCAGGCTGCAGCTCGACATTCACGCCCCAAAACATACAAGACATAACTCCAGGCTTTTCTTCTCTAAAGTCTAATTTGCATTCTTCTCCAGCAAGTGCCTTTTTAATGCTCAAATGGAGGAATACAACAAATCACACATAGCTAATCCAATCGCGCCGAGTAACCGCAGACAAATCCTGGATTTTATGCTTTCTAATAAAACTGTAAGCAAAAACACACTGACTGTATGTAAACTTTGTTAATTGCAGAATAGTAACCAATCTGACATCACATTACCTGGCTGACGTAGAAGAACGGGAGTGAGTACTTATTTCATGATGCAATAAAACCTTTACACTAGTCAACACGGACATGTCCAAATAATAATTGTGATGAAAAGAGGGATATTTGAGGCCTCAAATTCAGATGATTGGATTTTAGATTTTTTTATGCGCTTGCAGAAACCTTGCAGTTCCCCCCTGCTATATCAAATTGTCTGTTAAAAACCCCTTCCTCAGTCTTACCCATACCTTACACTATAAATAAATACTTGCACATCGTACTGGTCCCCTTTAGAGTATCTTACATAGATTTCTGATGCACATGACATACAGTAAGTCTGCCAGCTCTATCGACACAATTTGCATATTGAAATCCAATCACAATGCAAGCAGAATCGTTAATGGGGAAATTAGGGCATTAATGTTGTAGTCATTTTGTCAAGGTTAGCTGATGTATGGGTTTACAGTTTGATTAAGGACACTCTGACAGGACACATGACTGAACGACTGAGTGCTGACAGGAACAAACCTCAGTCAACATCACTCTGCCACTATTTGAGCAAAAAGAATGTAATACTAACACTACAAGGACTTTAGGAGTCAGATTCAAGCTCTCATAAAATGATGCGTCTCCCAGTGACCTTAGGATGGGTTCATATTTTCAAGCTTGAGTTAACCTGTAAATCAGACCCACTCCGCCCTGATCTAATTATAACCTATTGAGGCTGAGGACAAAACGCTGTCAGATTTACTGCTGCTCCAGCACACTATAAAGAGGAGTCAATTCCTCCTCCTCTGTGGTCTACTGAGACCTGAAGACTAAAGACTGATCTGAGACAAAGGACTTGGACGGTCCTCCTCCAGATTTATAGCATTCCGATGGACGCTCTGTGCTGAGGCTGACATGGCTGTATATCTGCGGAGGATTTATGGAGTGTGTTAGTAAGGAGTGATGTGAGCAGTGTGCTTAGGGAAGCGATAGAATGATGAGAGAGACGGTGTTGGATGTGCCCGATTCATAAAAGTGTCTGCTCACTCAAACACTTGCAATCAAATGCGGGCGAAGGGCATCGGTGCTGAAGCACCACATGCATACTAACATGTACACATACAAACACACAATATCATGATCGCATCAATTCAGCTTTGTGTCACTTTCTTTCATGCTGACCTGACCTAAATTTATGCTCTCACACTTAGTCACTTTCACCGCCCCTCATCTCTCTATCTCTAAACCCCATCTGCATATTAAAATCCCCCAAAGAGTGCCCTATCTGCTCCCTGTTACATACGCACACACCCCTCACTCTGCCACATTTTAGGGACGCATCAATACTGATATGGGATACATGTGTCACAATGATCAAGCAGCAGCTCAGAACTTGAATAGACAATATCCAGGTTACTTTAGATCAACTGATCAACTGTTTGAAAGAAAATTAGTTGCTAGCTATTTTGATAATCGATTAATCATTTATCAAAATAGTTGGCCAGCAAAAAGCAAAAATGTCAAATATGTGCTGGTTTCAGCTTCTTAAATGTGAGGATTGGCTGCTTTTTCTTTGTCACTTATGATCGTAAATGACGAGTCTTTTGGACCGTTGATTGGACGGAAGAAGCAAGGTGTTCACAATTTTTTTTTAACATTTTAAAGGATTAATCGATTAATTCATGAAAATAATTAGTAGATTAATTGATAATAAAAAATAATTAGTTAGTGGTGGTGCCAATTAGAACTAAAAGAAATAAATACACAAATCTTTCAAGATAGACCAGTTAATATCCCCTGGCAAGAGAAGGAAGTGACAAGCATGCAAATTAACAAATAAATAAGAAGTTGAATGTTTCAAATAAAGTTTTGTGTGATTTGCAGAGCGCATGAATCAAAACAATGCCAGTTCTCTCAAAAGGAAAATCTGTTTCTCTTCAATCCTATTTCAGTCATGACACCTGATTAAATCACTGCATATTTGTATTTCTGCAGTTATCCATCTGTTAGGCCTGAGGGGCAAACACACAGTACAAGGTTTCTGCACAGTTTTGAAAGCCAGATCTGAGACATCATAACAGCTTTTTTCTAATGAATTAAACAAATCTACTATTACCCACTGCTCTACCTGCAGGACTGTTATCACTATGAATAGTTACATGCCATGACCATGTATGTACATACTGTATGAACTGGTAGCAATTTATGCAATAAAAATTAAGTACAAATCTGCTTATTGAAACAAAATCCTTTTTTATACCATATCAAATTAATGTTAGATTTCAATTTTGCAAGCAAATACAGTGGTGTCGAATCAATATGGGATACTCTTCTGAAACTGATGTAACACGATCACTCGCGACTGTACAGCGGTGTTGTAGAGAAATGTTTCTCCTAACGCAAACAATATTTGACTGAGTACAGACAACCAAATAAGCAAGTTCATTAAACAGAAGGCTTGTTTTATGTCAGCCATTCTGGGATCTGCTGCCGTTTGTCATTTTAACCAAGGTAAGCAACGATCAGCGACAATTAAAAATGAGAAGCCAGCGACTTAAACGTATTTCACATTGCTCTTAATTAATAAAAAATTAAGATGATGAGAGACTGGACCTTACCATGTTTGACAGTCTGAATTAGACTTTGACCCTGGGCTCCCACACTATCTCAAACATCAAATTCAAGGACTTTTAAAGCTGTTGCAGGCCCAACTGCCTAAAATTTAAAGACCCAACGCAGCATAGTTTGAGAAATGGATCAAGTTTAATTACTGATACAACACTGAGAATTTTTATAATGAGAAGTACCAGGCTTTGTAGAAGCTCACAGACAACAATTACGAGAGAGGCTTGAATGTGTGAACACTTCTCAGTTGGGATGTTTTACAGACTGGCATAGCTGAAGGTTCTCTTAACTTTAGCTTTCTTGCCGTCACCTTCATAATTCGACTTCAATCACTCACACATTTGAGTGTTGCACTTTCTCAAGGAAGGTGGCACCTGAATCAATTCCTAATGTTACATTAAAAATGTCTATTTCTGTTCTGGCACAAAATTTGAGAGCTGCAACGATTACATTAGTAGATGTATCGATTAGTTGTCACCTTTAAAATTAATCTGCAACTATTTTCATAATCGATGAATCATTTTGAGTAATTCTTTTAAGAAAGAAATGCCTGAATTCTCTGGTTTCAGCTTTTTAAATGTGAATATTATTTTCTGTTTTTTTTACTCCTCTCAGACAGGCAGCTGAATATTTTTAGGCAATGTTCAGAACAGATCATTTGAGGACGGCTTTGGGAAACACCGATCCACATTTTTCACCATTTTCTGACATTTTATGGACCAAACAACTAATAGATTGAGAAAATGATCTACAGATTAATCATTAAGGAAAATAATTGTTAGTTGCAGCCGTATTGTATTTATTTCCATTTTCAAAAACTTCCCAGGCCTCGATTTGTTTTCCCTCAAATTCACAAACCTTCTAGGGTTTCACAGATCTATGGTCATTTTTAAGAAGAAAGTCTGTTGTAAAAAATAATGCACGCATAATGCATGACAGGGTATACAAGTAAAACAAGTATGGTATCTCCAGGAGAGCGGATGTAAAGAGTTAACTGAGGAAAAGTCCGACCTATACTCAGCATCGATCAACTAGTACAAACTGGCTGCAGTGAAAAAAGTCGGTGCATCGGCAACACACATTTCCATCCCCTCTCCTCTGAGGTCCCACACCTGAGAAAAGCAGGCACGAGCTGCCACCCCTACTTGGCCATGATGGAAACAGCGTGACAGTCAGACGTCCTGCTGGGAAGACTGATGAGAGCCTCCCTATTTGCAACTCCACAGCCAAGTGAGCTGCTTCCAGACAGTGCACACACACCATGCCGTGTGTGCGTGCGCATGTCTCTGATTTTTTTTTGTGTCAACAAAGTGATTAATGAACGGTGAGATCAACACATATGTAGTGCTCGCATGTATTGCATGAGAAATTCACATGCAAAATGAAGGCATACACAAGGTACCAGGATGTAGAGAACGATGTGAGTCGCATGCACACACAAATTTATTAATTTGCATGGTTTGCAGTCTAACTGTGCTTACCAGGATGCAAATGCATAAATCCTAATACTATTTGTCATCACATGACCATAGGAGTTGTTTATTTGCTGGCCTAATAATGTGACAAAGTAAATGAGATTTAAAAAAAGTCCATATTAGAAAGAATCTAATCCCTCAGCCCGGGGCCTGGTTGACCCAACAGAGGCCTGCAGTCACAGAGCCGATATACCTGGCCTCAGAAGAGCAGCAACAGTGTGACAGAGTGATAACACTGTGAGAAGAGACGACGCTCCATATGTACAATAAGAGGCTGTGAACATGGAGTGCCAGCTGTGCCCGTAATGAGCCCCGGGGCTTCCAGGGCTACGTTTCGGGGGGCCGCCGAGTGATGGCGGCTGACCTACTTGACCTCATTTTCCATTAATTAACACATGGAACGCCATCTCCAGCCAATTAAGATGACCACACTCTCAGATGCAGAAATGGAGACACATTGGGAGAGAGAGAGAAAAACGAGGGAAAGACTCACTTACCTGGCCCAATCAGCAGACAGAATTACAGCTGAAAACCCCTGGTGGCTATTAGCACGGCCCATACCAATTAAGACGCTAAGCGAATCTCGAGTGCTTTGGAGATTGAGGCCCACTGTGTATAATGCCTCCTAACCGTAACACGACACTGAAAATGATGTTGGTCCCATTTTCTGCATAAAGCATACCTTCACCCCCCCCCCCCCCCCCACCCTTCTATTACAACCTGAGAGTCTTCAATTAGACCCATTTGCATTTTGCTAATATCATAATTGTAGCCACGGTCATTAATAGGAAAGTGGAAAATGAGTGTAGTAGTCAAGGCTTAATCCGAGCTCGGGGAGAATAGCCATCTTCCTACTAACCGCTGCCCCCTCCTCCTTCTCTCCTGACGAGCGGAGAAGACAGTATTAGCCGGGCCTGTCACTGTGCATGGGGCTGAAAGTTATTAAATGTGACCTGGATTTAAGTATAACTCAATAACTAAAAATAAGGAAGTCATTAAGAAGCATTTGTTAATCTGGAGCTGTGTTGTTGCAGGCTCTCCAGTCACTTTAGACTGCTGGGGGGAAAATAAGCACTGCTCTACATAGTGGTTTAAAACAGCAGAGGTTTATAGTCATACCCCTGGGGAAAATACCCAAAAATCTATATCAATAACTTACAGTTTCAATAGTATCTTTTCGTTTTTTGTGCCACAGACTCTGAGCTTTAAAGTAGAAGCTACAAAGTTCCTTGTGTAGCTTCTATGGAGATAAAGGAGTTGAGATGTAGATCACTGTGAAACAAGCTCCATTAGCCAGCAACTCTGTAGGCAAATTACTTTCAGAGTATCCTGGGATCATGTAAGTGGGGGTGGCAACATTAGCGTGCTGTTCATTAGGAGAAAATTATTATTTGATTATCACTTGACTCTCACTGTAAGCCAATTGAAACAACTGCTCACATTTCGTGACGATTCATTCAGCAGCACTGCAGCAGAAGTTTACTGTGGAAACACTTTCAGTTTCAGCTACTTTGTTTCTTGCATGACCTGCAGTAAGTGAAGGTAAAACATGGCTGAAATCTTCACTTGCACTCCGACCACTTCATGGTCTGCAGTGTGCAGATTGTGAATTCTAAACACTGCTAGGAGTCTTAGCATCCACACTGAAATAAAGACCCAAATAACACTATGTTTAGCTTCACTCTCTCGCTCAATTGCTCTCATGTGCTCTCGCTCTCTCACTTCCCCTCCCTTATTTCAGCTGTGGGTTGGGGAAAGATAAAGATACACCACTTCTGAACCAAACTATACATGATTTATGAACATGCATGTGGACCACTTAGTTAACTGAAGACTGCAACAACTGCAGATTTGCAGTCGTTATAACGGTTTTGAACATGTAGAGAGATACTGACACTTAGTGTTAACAGAAAGCCACAAAAGGGTTGTATATACTGTGCATACAAGGACATAAATGCAATGAAGACTGGCCACAACACAGTCTGCAGGGGACAGCATGGTCTCAGCTGGATTAACCTGATGCAGACTCTACTTTAACAAAATATCTGATGTCATCCTCTCAAATTGTAGGAAACATGAGGTGTACATTGAAGCTCTGGTTAGGCTCGGAGCATATCACATTAATGTTTTTCTGACTCCAACTCTGATTCCAGAAAAGTTACAACTCTGTGTAAAACAGTATATTTATGGGTGTATATAAAAGCAGAATGCAATCATTTGCAATCAAAGTGTCGTTTCTGACAACACTTTTATGAAGTGTTTGCAAATTGTCACATTGTGTTTTATTTATGTTTTATACAGCATCCCAACTTTTTGGGAATTGGGGTTGTACAGATTTGCTGATTGTCTCTGTTTCATATCACTGTGAACTGAAAATCTTTTGGCTTTGAAAAAAACCCATTTCCATTCTGCTCTGCAAAACTGTGATGAGTAATAGTTCAGTATGTCCTGATTACTTCACAAAATGATTCATCGCTAATTGAAAAAATAATCTGCATATTAATCAATAAAACAATCATTTGTTGCACCTCTAATGTGAAAGCAATGGAGGGCTAGTTTAGAAGGCTTAACTTTATGTTTTAGTTCTAAACATAAAACAAATACTAAGGAAATTACTTGTGTATTACCACAGCATAAATGCATTTTGCCCCACTGGCAGAAAAAATGAATAAAGAATAATAATTTCAAAATCAGCATGGGAATCAATCATCTCTTTAACTGTCAATAATCAAATTAGTCGTCATTTAAAACAAAAGATACAGGTAAGCTATACAATCAAGAGACATGTAGAGCTGGCAGACCTGGTGGTTCCAGATACAGTGTTAGTGCTCCTAGTAGTCACTTACTTGGCCCATCCAAGGGTCTCCATCTCAGAGATGAGCTGAGAGTAATATTGTGGAGGCGGGATGGAGTGGCGCTCAGGAAAGCTCTTCAGACCCACTTCCTGTAATGACAGAGAGAACACCAGATTACTATGCACATCCTCAAAACCTCACCACACTGCGCCATCATCTTTCTACTAAAAGCAAACAACGTAAATGCAGCATAAACTGAATCAGGGCCAAGAAGTGTTATGCCTTTGTTTGGTGGCAAGCAGAGGCTGATACACTTTCCATTAATCTAATCGAATTTTAATATACATGTGCGCCTCACAATCAAGACTATTGATAGTGCCTGAAGGTTCCCATTTACTTCCTGTTCATGAAGCAACAATGTCAAAGTGACCGTGCTAACCACTGTGTCATTCTCCTCCTCACCAAGACAGTCTTCAGCTCCAGAATGAAAGTGACAAGATCAGCCGACTGCTGCAGCCTCTATGAGAAGTCAAACAAGAGAGAAAAGACATCCTTGAATGGAAGGATAATGAAGTGACACTGTCTATTTTTTTTTACTCTAGCCAGCCATTCAAATCAAACACACTGTTTGTGATTAATGGGGGCTGCCACCAGCTTTAATAATTAATGATAGCTTAAAGGCTGTGAAAATAATGAACTTTGCAGCCCGGGGTGAAATATCAATCTCATCCAAATTACCCTGAGGGGCCACATAACAAATAGGGACATTTTCCAGGCGATGTTAATTAAACAGTGAAAAATATTTTTCTCTGCTTGTGAGTGAGGCGAGCCTGATGGCTGACAGAGAGTACAAGAATGATGCCATGCACGATGCACAGAACACAAAGGAGGCAAAATGACACGACAAAAAATATGAAACCCAGAACAGTCAGGCTGATCTCAGTAAGAGCTGGCAGACACAACACAGCAGAAAAAAAAAGATGCAATTTGCAGCAAAAATACAATTCAGGGCTTGGTACTGCATGTAGAGTTTACCTGCTTCACTATGTGCTCGTAGCCACGCAACAGGTGCTTTAACTGCCAACAGCAGTGCAGCCTACAAGAACAAAGTCATGCATAGTTACAGCTAAAATAGTAAGTAAATGACATATTCTGTTTACGTAGCAGCTTAGAGTTGGGAATACTCCTTAGTGTCATACTTGCTTGAAGTTTGGGATATCAATCTGTAAAAGGAGCTTGATTTATGACAACATAAATACATCTGAGCTAGGTATCTTGTAGATAGAAGGTGAGATGATACCTGGCCCGTATAAGTTGGCGATCTGGCGGTAGTAGTATTCTCATTCTGAAGTCTCGTTCCTGTGAGAATCACAGCATCAGTGTCAGTCAGTGTTCTAACGTTAGCCAGCAGCCATGTCTAATAACCTCTAAAACTGAAGAAAAGGAGCACCTAGCCTGCCAAACTCCACTGAGAAATTCCACAATATAACGTTTCTGTGCTTCTTGGCAAAGCTGCTCATAGGGTGTAACATAACGCTGCACTCCATCTGGATCACCAGTATCGATTCTTCAATTCAGCATAAATCATATGTAGAACTGAACAAACATTCTACTTAAATGTGGATTTTAACTTTTGTTACGCTTAAGTTAGTATTGCTGACATGTTCGGCTAATGCTAACACAGCATGACTGCAAACTAGCAAAATGCAGCAGTGAAGTTAGCTATTTTGACAGTTTTCTACAGTGCCCGAGTATTACACGTATGCCGAATTTAACAGCGGTTTGCAAACATTCGAGAAATGTCTTTAATTATTATACTACGCATATAAAATTGTCTATAACGAGGAATCATTAAATTGACATATTTTTGAATGTAGTTCGTAAAAATGTTGTTTCACCTATGAAGAAGACACCACTGACACAATACCTTACCTGGACTGTGATGAATCCGTCATAGACAGTTTTCTTCTTGTTGAGAGGTAAAAGCAGTGGGTTGTCTTTTACCAACGAACTCTCCATCGCACTAACGTTCATTTTGTAGCTAAGTTAGGGGCCGAACTTTTAGTCAGTTGTCAAACCAGGATCCTTAGCGTTAACAAGCCTAGAAAACAGAATAGACTTGCACTCGGTAGCCTGAACTAAACATTTGAACTAAGACATGTCGGTTAAGGCTGTTAAATGGCAGAATTGACCGAGAAGTCAGTTGGTTTGAGCCAGGACGCAGTTTGCTGAGTTGAGGCTGAAACTTCACATCGCGCCATGAAAAACAAAACAGGCAACGTCTTCCGGCTGCCTTCACTGACTTATAAAAATGTCGGAATTACGATGCAGACATATGTTGGTGTGGCGTTTAAATGTCTAAGTGTGTAAATGATGTAGGGTATCAAATAGTTATGTATATTCATTCTGTAACTGTTATTTTTCAATGATTACAAGGCCCATTTCGTCATTATCTGTAATTGCTAAACGATTTAGAACTTGTGAAGAATATTGTGTTATTGACATCGAGCACTTGAAAATGATCTGGAGAATGATTCTCACCTTTGTAAGCTATTGGTATTTCTAAATTCATTGATTAAATATGACTTCAAAAGTATTTGTTAAACAAAACTAGGAGACAGGTAGCCCAGTTTGGTCTCACTGTCTCATCCACTGTAGCGCAGAGATGCCTACTTGGGAAAGCACCTCACTACTCTTTGTCAGAGATGAAGTGGTAACCATTGACTGTGTATAAAGAAGGACGATGTGAGAGCTCCCCAAAAGTGAAGCCAAAACACCTCGATCGCCCCCTGGTGGTGGGCTGCAGTATAGGTCATTAACTCCTCAATGATTTCAGGTAGGACATGGGCCAAACTAAAAACTCAAGTAGGCCAACACATCAAATAAATAAACCATCAAACAAAGATGGTTTCTGTCATTTTAGGTAGTTCTCATCACGCTGATGTACAGTATGTTCAAGTGTTCATTTTTCTGATCAGTTTGGTTTGGCGCGTACGGGCAGGAACTCGCTACCACGGGTCTGCTGCGCAACCTCTGGCTCCAAATGATGATGGCAGTGCTTGTATTCTGGATATTTTGGCTTCATTTTTGTACAGTGGGAGGAAGTGGAGATGCGGCGTCCATCTTTATTTATGTCAGTGGTGGTAACCCTATTGCCAACCAACCACTAAGTCTTCATCCTTGAGGATTTAGTGCTAAATGTAGCTATGTCAGGTAAACCTCCCAAAGTTTGCAAGTGCACCATAGAGCCAGTGTCCTATACTTATAAATGGGAAGCATCCAAGACTGTCTCATCCACTGCATGGGGGCCAGGAGACTGGCAGTTGGATGTTGCAGGGTTTAGTTGTTAAAGTAAATAAGGATTTGACAGCTTCAGTTTCTCCACAGTGATTTCTTGGCTGAACCTGCCACCATACTGTGTGTTTGTTGTTGGTCTAGACTTTAAATTTACCATGTTTCTTGTTCCAATCACATTTTACACTGTAAACAATTTTCTTGGATATTTACAGTAAGTTGCTGGCAGCACAGTTACCAGCAAGTTGTTGTATTTCCATTTACAATAAACTACTGTAACTGTACTATAATTCAAATTATAGTATGTAGAGCAATACTGTATGACTACAAAACAGTATTGTATTGTATTTTTTTCTGTATTTTGTAATTTTGTCTATTTCTGTTGTATTTTATTATGTTGTATTGTACTGTAAAAGTTCTATTCACATTGAAATATTACTGACTGTATTGAGTGACGCCCACTTAAACTGACAGGGCAGCTGCAAGGTGCAGCTTTGCTGCTGTGGACAATAGCTATATCTGATCCTATTATACCATACACTATGGGCTGCTGCTATCCAGCTACTCTAATCTCAGCATGTAATAGAGCAGAATGTAGCTTAAAATTGAGAGAATGGTTGGAAATATGACTTGAAGCAAGTTAACATAACTAATATGGTTAACATTGCTGATTGCCAAAGACTGATTATTGAACTTCAAATCTGAATTTAATTTGCTCCAGGATGTTCATTAATATGTTTGTTCACCAGTAAAGAGATGTATACATATCATTCTTGGAAGTTGAAAAAGTGTTAATCAATATTAACCCAGACAGCAGCAGAAGATAGCTGTATGTGTTCAAAAGAGCTGCCACAGACTTCCTAGTTGTCTGAAAGTATCTTAAAGGTGCAATGGGTAATAATAGTAATGATAGTTGATAAGATTGATAGTTGGGTAAGATTGTCGTCAGAAACTGATGCTATGGGTCAATAAAAAAAAGTCAAAAAGTCTGTATCTTGCGTACCTTTAAAGCTAATTTATTTATTGTCAATTGAGGGCAGTGGTACAAGCTGTAAACACAACATTGACATATTATCACCTTACCACTTTCACACTGGACAATAAAAACCCACAAACAACCACTTAACATCTGGCTTTTGTCTTCGGTGGAAAGGGCACAATTGGCACTCATGACTGTGCAGTGAGTTCAGATATTATTTGGCTCCAGCTTCGATCGGTAGTGATGGAAACATGACACAGGGATGGACAGGATAATTTTCACCCCTTTTCCGGTGCCATGCTATGATGCAGTTTCAAACATTGCCGCATAAATATGTTACCATCCGAGGCAATGCTCCAACATCGTCCAGTCAGTGTTGAGTTTGAAAGAGAGGCTGAAGTAAAAGATATAAAAGAAAGTAACCACCATAACATTGTCACTGGCCTCCATGCTACTTTCTACAGTTCCCTGTTTTTTTGCGTGTAGAATTTAAAAAAAAAAAAAAGCAACAGAAAGGCAAACTAATCTATTGGCAAGGAGTCAATCACCTATTTCTTGCAGGTTTCCCCTGTGTTTAAAAAGTGTGCATACTGTATATGCACTAGTTTTGGTGAAAAAAGGCTTTGGAAAGTTGATATGGCTAACATGTTAGCAAACTGTTCTCTGGTTACACATCCAGCACACATGGGAAGTAACATTAATATTTATCTGGGACTGTGTTTCTGGAGGCCTGTCAAATTTTAATCCAATAGTCAGTATCCTCTTTTGCTCTGTTTTTGGTCTACACCAATAAAGATGGACAACGCGTCTCCAGTTCCTACAATTGTGCAAAAATTAAGCCAAAATATCCCGGATACGAGTGTTGCTATCTTGCGCTGGTGATGTCATTTGGAGCCAGAGTCTGTGCAGTAGTGATCGTGCGGTGGAGCTGCGGTATTGAGTTACACCCATACACCCGCCCGACTCAATCGCAAGCAGGGCTCAGCTGTCAGTCATGATGTTTCACCCCCTTTCTATAGCATTAAATAACTAATTAAAACCAAACTGATCAGAAAAATGAACACTTGAACATAAAACTACCTAAAATGACAGAAACCATCTTTGGGAAAAATGTATTTGACGTGTACTTTGAGTTTTTTTTGTACTGCAGCCAGCCACCAGGGGGCGATAGATATGTTTTGGCTTCACTTTTGGGGAGCTCTCATGTCGTCCATCTTTATAAACAGTCAATGGCTTACACCCATTCCTTTTAAATGCTCTGCTGTGTTCACCACAATGTTAACCAGTCGTTAACATTGTCTTTCGTTGCTGGGCAGATAGTGTAGCCTACAGTCCTTGTGTTCATCAGCTGCCTGCTCACAGCTAGACACAAGGTTGAGTGATCTAAAAGTTGCAGGACCTATTGACGTAATGAGCTGAGAGACCCTAAAACGACCCGTAGAGCTGAGGGAAACTGCAAATTTAAATAATGATTCTCCGTGGATTCATAACAAAGACTGACACCTTTCACATCACACAGTCATTTTTATTGTTGAGAGCAAATATTAATGATTGCAGCTTTAAGACAGTGGTATGAACAATTACATGGGCACTCTTTTTGATCTTTGGTCTTGACTCAATCTGGAGTCAGACTCAACCCCCATTTCAACTTGACCTTGAAACTGCTCAGACATGTGTCAGGCTGCAGACTACAGCCGTGCTATTTCATTATTAACCAGCAAGTTCTTAATTAATGCTCTACGTCAATTTAGAGAGGGAAAACAATCAAATGGATACCTTATGATTCTGGCTCATGCTTAATGCTAACTTGCGTTGTCCTCCCTTAACCAGTGTGCATAAAATTACCTTAACGTGGCAAATGGAACTCTGGAGATATAACAAAATTCCCATTCTAATCCAATCAAAACATGATTACAACAAAAGCACACTTCAACAATGCACACTTGTCCTTCAGCTTCCGTTTGAGCCCATATTCATTCATTGAGCTGCGAGGAGAGAATAGGAATGTGTGATTATACTGTATAGAGCCAGTGAGGGGAGTGTGTCAAAGTGTGCATGCCACACAATGTGCCTGGAGAGATTGATGTTTTTGTCATCCACCTGCTTCAAAGCAGTAAAAAGCCGGCTGATGCAAATAGAGAAACCTAGCCAGGCAGGCTCACAAACAAAAGAGGGAGAACCTCACTGCTCCTCTTTGCACATCTGTTTTGGAGGAATATCTGAGGTTTCTGTTGAGACGCATACTGAGCTCAAATGAACACTAAGTCTTGTGTCTGGGAAAGGGTAAGTGTTGAATGCCTTTTTTTTTGTTCTCTTAGGGAAATGGGAACAATTGGATGCTTTTTATGCTTTTTGAATGCATCGGCACAGTGTCAGTGGGAGAAGGAAGCAGCAGCAGCAGCAGCCTCCCTTCCCTCCCTCTTCCTCTCTCTTTCTTTTTGGCTCGTTCTCTCTTCTTGTCATGGCGAGGCAAACGTGCAAGCGTGCGGTGCGGCCGGCTTTAATGGCATTCCAGTTGCAAAAAGGGCGTCAAAATGTAGCATCAGAGGATAGCAGAGGGACAGATGCATACAGGCGGTGAGCTCTCTGTCGTCTTCTGTCTCTGTCTGCTTCTCTGTCTGACCGCTCTGCCTTCTGCTGCCTCCAGCGCCGGGCTCCGTCTGGGAGAGGAATGATCTATGGTGCTTTGTTTATCACTGGCCATGGTCACTTCTCTGGAATGCAATTGGCTGGAACTACACCGTGTGGGTCCTGCACCCTGCGTCTCTCTCTCTCTCTCTCTCTCTCTCTCTCTCTCTCTCTCTCTCTCTCT
>JBBPCS010000573.1:7484760-7498224 GCA_037974645.1 Hollardia meadi | reverse complement strand
CCCCCCCCCCCCCCCCCCCCCCCCCGCTCCTCCCCACAACATCATATCGCCTAATAGGGCCGTCGGCGAATAAATCCTTGCTCTGAACAAGGAGCTGCTGTGAGTTTGCTTTTATTTTGAAGATCAAGTCCACTCTGTGACATGCACTCGTGGCATAATTCAATGTGTGCATGCCCTGAGTTGAGTTGAGGTGCCCCCTGTATAGTCACTGTATAACTCTGATGCAGTAATCGCATGTAAATGACCACTGCATGGAAATGTTCTCTCTTGGTTTACATGATCTTGTAATGACCTCTCAACATGCTGTGATATTGGCCCTAATAGATTGTTTCTGCTTTTTTTGAACCCAACTTATGTTTTAGCAGCGTGGGCCTCTGGAATTACATGGTGAGTGAGGCTGGCCTATTATCACTGTGACATGAGTGAATTAATTTACCCTCCGTCTCTCTCTCTCTCCTTTTATTAGCATGCGACAGGCGTGGACAGTAATGCATGTGTGATTGGGCTGCGCCGGCTGATGATTTTAATAAACACACACACCGAACGGGCAGGTCAGCAGTGTTTGGATTCATCAGCCCCACAGGTAAGATAGAGCTGTGAATGATTCAAGAGTATACATACAACCCCCCCGCCCCACACACACTTTCACCAGATGCACCTTACGGACTGGAACAACCTGAACCAAACTTTAGCTCCATGCTAATGTTATTTGTGCACAAACTCTGTATATTTGCATGTTAAGTGTAAGCATCTGTGTATCCTGTGCGTGTTTGCACTATCACTGTCCACTGCGTCACAGTTCTCTGCGTACCCAGCCCTCCGTGCAGGCCTTGTGCTCCTCCTCAGAGGAACGTGTGGCTCAGATCTTAATTGACATTTATCTCATGAAGGAAAGTTAAGACAGAGAGAGACTCATAGGACAAAACGTAGACAAAGAGAGGGCAAGGCAGACGGAAAGTAAGAAAAAAAAGAAAGCTTCAACTTTCTTTAATTATGTTTACCCAACAGGCTTTGCTTCCTCATTTAAATAGCATAAACATCTGGCCGTGGCGCGCCACTAGCATGACGGCAGTAGTCAAGCAAATCTTGTGGAAAATAATGAAATTAGATCCCTGGTGCTGTGACAGTGGAAGGGCAGAAGACATCCGCTCCATGTTAATAAAATTGCCATGAATGAGTGAATACAATTAGGAAATTGTCAGTGGTGGCACTGAACTTTTGTAACTCACCGATGTTTGCATCATTCGATTAAGGCAGCAATTTGGACTTATTATTTGTGGCTGTTGTGGCTTTTATTAATTGTGACCCGGCAGTGATTGGCCTGCGATTAAACCAGTCACATGTGATGTGGCTGAGAGTGAGGGATGGATTGGTGGGCAGGCTGATGGAGGACATTTTTTTATTTTTTATTGTTGTTTATCTTTGTGACTGCAGAGTGAGGAAGACAGAGCTCTGTGTATGTGTGTGCACGCGTGTGTGCAAATGTGTGGATGTGTGTTTGAGAATGCATGATGCTCAGACTGAATTAATGCATTGAGGATTTATTATGGCTTTATTTTTTTTTCAAAATAGATTCAATTGATATGTTTGGAACGTCAAATTCATGTTTTAGTTTCAAAGCTAGAGCCAGAATGTGTAACGTTATTTGGACATGCACCAAAGATACCAGCAGACTACAATGCATTGTAGACATTCGTTTTCCTTAAATATGGAAAGCGAATGTCAACTCATCTGTGTTTTGTACCTGAGGGTGAGACATTGCTACTGTTAGCAGTGATAGCATCGTTAGCTGTATCTGGGGCTCTATTGTTGCTGGGACTGGGAGACCGCAACACATCGAACACGGTGCATTCCTTTACATTCACGCCGTGTTGAAGTAAATGCTTCATCATATTGGAGGTGCTTCCTCCCTTGCACGAAATCTCCCTGCTGCAGGTGTTGCATTTAGCTGTGTCGCTGTCTTTTCTTGTGAAGCTTAGCCAAACTTCTGAGCGTTTGCGGTCAGTCATTGCTCAACATGAAAATCGAAGTATCTCTCCTTCACGTTTTGTTGACGTACTGCATAACAAATTACGTCACTCATGTAAGGTCCACGTAGCGGGTCCTGGCAGATAAGTAAAACTTTTACAGACTGAGAAACGCTCACTGCAGTTCATTCGGGAGCGAGTCTGAAAAGTTCGGAACCGAAACGGAACATCGAAATGCACGTGTCGAAATGAATCCACAGTTCTTGGAAATTTGGAACCGGTTCCAAATTAGAACCAGTTCTTGATACCCAACCCTAGTGACATGTAGATATAGTCTGAAGTTGTTTCTATTAATTGCCGCCCACTTTTGGGTTGACTTCCTGCAAATTAATTTGGGCACTGCTACTTCCGTGCACTCGATGCGTTCTCATCCCTCCTCGTCACATACCGACGTTTTGTCATGCACCCTTCGCGTCATATCCAGATGCGCAAGGTACTCTTTTGGTGTCGCCGGACAATGTGCTAAGCCTTCCCTTTAGCGTCTCGAACCATCGTGCAAAGGGTTCCTGACGCACAAAGTCTATGATACTTTGGTTAAATTTAGGCACCAAACAAACGTGGTTAGGTTCAGGAAATGACTGGTCACGCTTGATTTCACATGTAACATGAACTCCGGTCTCCTGGGTGAAAGTTGTGTGTGTGACCCCGACCTCCACCCCTCTTGGTGCTTTGCCGCTTTGGAAAGTACAGTACATCACACTACATCATCTGCTCAAGTCGTCTGATACTGACGCGGACGGCTTTACATTGTAGGTAAATTAAACTCTTGTGCGTCCTTGCCTGACGTCAAAGGGTACCTTGTGCGTCTGGATGGGACGCGAAGGGCTGTGACAAAACGTCGATATCTGACGAGATGGGCACGAGAACAGGCTGGTGCACTGCTTTACAGTGCTGTAAATCAGGTTTTGTCAAGCAGATGCATCATCACAAGGATGACTACAACAAACACAACTGCTGGCATCAGGCAGAAATGGGAATAGAGCGTGCATGCACAAAAATATTTTAAAATATTGAGCAAATGGATCTTTCAGTTTTAGTCTGTTGAGAGAGAAAAAAGACATCACCTTGGGGTTTGGGAAATCAAGAGAAGCATGCTGCACAGGTTTCTGACATTTTACAGAGAAGAGATTGATTAATTAAAACAATAATGGACAGATTAATTGGTAATAAAATAGTCATAAAGGCAGCCTATAATCTGAATAATATAACAACTTCCATTCATTACAGTAGCATCTTAATGAAGGTTACTTAACCACTGTCATCAAATTTACACTTGATTAAAAAATAATCTTTAAAACACGTTTATCTGGGCACCAGTGGAATTATGAATGGCTTCTCCCAGATTTCTGATTTTCTTTGAGAGTTTTGAGATTTTGACTTTAGTGCTTCCTTGCACTTACAACCTGTTACTTTCAGAATTGATTACAAGAAATAAATGATTTATGAACTTGCTTTGAGAGGCCTAGCACCAACCTATACATCTAATCTCCGACTGCCCAATGAGGGCATACGGAACTGGGTGGTGTTAATTGTTAATTTGAACCTGAAATTGATATGAGTTGATCAGAAGTTGCTATTATTTATTAGAAAACTATTTACAGAACAGCCTCAGAATTCAGCTCTAGAGCAATGTTTTTGATCACAAGAGTAAGAGAACGAGGATTTTTACTTTATCACGAGTATAAATACAAGAATGATACTCGTACTCATTAAAAGTCTCACACCTATACTCACTCAAACCTAATAAATAAAGTTTATCATTATTATTGTCTTAATTGACAACAATTCTCATTAAATACTAGAAAAAGCCTTTGCACATGACCACATCAGGTACTACCTTTTCTTCCCAGAAGACATATGAATGTATATATGTGCTTTTAAAATAAATCCCTTCAAACGCTCTCAGCCTTTATCATCTTCACTCCTGGGGTCTGACGTTCACCATTCCGAGTCCCCTTTGCAAATTTGAAGTAGTCCCTACCCTCCTTGCTCTGCACTTTCTAGAAAGAGGACTGTGTTTACTTTACAGCCTCACGCAGGCAAGGGAAGGGATTACATTTGTGGAAATGAGTTGTCATTTCAGGAGGTAATAATGGATTTAGGCCTGAGAGCTCGACAAACACAACATGGGGAGAGCGGAGAGAAGGAAACATGGGAGCTGAGGTAGAGAATGTGTGTGTACATAGTGGATTTGTGCGCACATAGGAAGAATGGGAGGGACAGACACGCACGCGTGCGGGCGCTCGCACACACACACACACACACACACTATTTGGCTGGACATCTGTACAAATGAGAGAGCACTAGTGGATTCAGCTGGGATGCCGGGATGGGGGGTGGATATCCCACTACAAGATTCCTCCAATCTTCAAAGCTCCAGTCCGGTTGGAAGTAATGGTTTCCATCCTTGTTGCCAGATTGGGTTTGTCCTGTCATCACCGCTGTATTTACTGACAACCACGTTTTATCTTTTGTCTTGGCCGCCCTCGGAATTGCCTCCCTAGTATTTTAGACTGACTTGAAATGTCTCTTTTGTCCTTGGCTGCAGTTCTGGAAGTTCCTTTCTCGCCTGCCAGTGGAAACAGGCTCTTGGTTTTACCCTCATGTCTGTAACAGTGACCTTTGGACTGCACAGTAGTATGCCAGTCTCATTAAGTCGATCATCATCATTACATGGGCCCTCTTATTCCTTCCCACATCCCATATGCAGCCATGCCAAATATATCCGTCCGCTGCCATATCTTCACTGCTGATGGTGTGCCAAAATCAAAAAATGGATCAAGGTATGTTGGGTAGGATTATACCCAAGTAGATCACTATCAGCACTGATTGTGTGGTGCGTCATAGACATCACAGGAGAACGTTTTTTGACACAACATAGAGAGTGTTAATATGAAGTTCATGGAAAAATGACATGTACTACTGCCGAATTTGACTGTGGTAGCTTATGAATTTGTGGAGACCAATGTGGCTGTTTTCTTTCTAATGCAGCCTATTTGTTTTGGACCATGTATTGAATCGGGTCTTGTCATCCTCCTATACCTGTTTGGATTGAGATAGTCTTTTGGTTCCTTTAGAAGGGGTCACTTTTAGGTTTGGTTTTAAGTTTGTCACGATACCACAATTTTAAAGTTTGATATAAAAAAAAACAATACCCGATACGTCTTTCGGTACCACAGCAAAAAGAAATGTTCAAGGCACACAAAATGGGACACAGTGCTGGTAAAGAAAAAGTCACTGAACACATACCAACTCATAATACTGTTGAATCTGCGCAGCTTTGGGTTGAAAATGTTTGTAGGTATCTTGAATTTGGATATCATATCATTTTAAACACATGGTATTGAGCAAAAATATCAAAGTATCAAAACTTTTGACAACCTTCGTCTGTTTTTGGTCGGCCCCAAAATTTTGGACGATGAAGACCTTTATTCATGTTGGTTATCCCACATATCCTTCGTTCCTTTGATGCATTGGCTGTATGAAGCTAAAAAAATAAACACTACACACTGGGGAATATATGAGAACGGTGGGGGCAGTATTGCAAGGCTAGCAGCAGACTCGTTACAAATGACAACAATAAAAGTTTTGAAGAGCCGTTTGCCACTTTCAGTGCCTCTTACTCAAGTTTCGCCATGTTTAATTAGGTTTAGGCTCTCATGGAAACTTCGGTGGCCAGGGATAATTTGACTTTGATCTGCCCTCTCGTGAGTACAATTTTTAGTTTTCCAGGTACATACAAAGTATTAAAAGCAAGCATTTAGGCATTTTCACTGAATTAAACTGGGTTATTCACTTCTAGCATATAAAAAACTATAAGTTGTAATTCAGCTATCATCAATGCTAACCTTCATGAAGGTATTGTAGGAACAAAATTACATTTAAAAAAATATCATATCATATCTACCATTAGGTGTCCCAGACAGATTTTTTACAGGCTTTGCATGTATGTCTTAATGATGGAACCATATGCTTGAGCTATTGACAATGTATGTGCCTTGATGTGGGTAAATTATGGTTCCAGGTTATGCAGAGGTCAGGGGCAAAGGGTTTTGGCTATGACTAGCTTTGTTAAATATTCTGCACATACTAGCAAATACATTTTGTCACATGCAGCTGTAAAATCACAGGTCTTGATACATAAGGTAAGCCACAGGGCTTGGGGTTACTGCACTTTTCATAGAAAATATCTTTAGCCTGAGTCTCTCTTTAGCCTTATATGGGGATTTTCTATAGTTTAGGTGATGGGGGTAGTTATGTATGCATTTATGTTTGTGTATAAGAATGTGTGCATGCTAGTGTGTGTGTGTGTGTGTGTGTGTGTGTGTGTGCATTTGCATCTGTGAAGAGAATGAATTTGTGTACAAGCATCTATTTGTGCATTTGTGTGTGTACTTGCATGCTTGCACACATATGCGTGCATCTGAATGTGTGTGTGTGTGTGTGTGTGATGAGACAGATGGGTAATAGCCCCTGTGCTGAAAGCGAGGCCCTGTGTAACGTGCAGCCCTGATTGCAGACCTGATTACCTGCCATATGCTAGCTGAAGGGTTGAGGGCCGGACCAAATGAGAACAGTATGCAAACGTTAAGGCAGCGTTTTTATAGAGCAGTCATTATGCCCCCGCTCTGGCAAATGAAAACGAGCGTGGCGGGGAGGGAAAATAATGAAGTCATAAAAAAACGGACGGGTCATGGTGCGTGATTGCCGCCGTCGCCACCTTCCATCTGTAATCCCATTGGCTAGAGGAGAAGGGGAAGGGTCCCCTGCTAAGATGATGGTAAGGCGTCGCTTGACCGCAGGGTGGCCCTATTCGATTGAAAAGCCTTCCAGAGAGGAAAGATGGCAGTTAAAGATCAAACTGTATCTTTTTTCCTGGGTGTATCACCTTTAGTTGGGGAATGAAACACAAGTGTGTGTGTGTGTGTGTGTGTGTGTGTGTGTGTGTGTGTGTGTGATGTGATTATGTTCCTATTAGCCTTTGCATTCCCCATTATGCATGCAGCGTGCAGGGCTAAACTGACCTTGTAAGATGATCATTGACTCTCCTTGGAAAACACTTGTTATCCCAGGATTAACACGCACACCAATTACTACCTGCTTGCCACATGAGCTCAGGAAATAAAATATTTCCTGTCTGTGTCTTTTACAAAAGGGGAACTCCAGGCCTTCTGTGTACACACAGTAATGTGGGGTCACAAGTGGGTAACTTATTTGTTGTTGGACTATGAATGTATAAATTAAAGGCAGAAACTGTTATCTCAATGGCAGGAATCTGAATGGGCTGGATTACTAACCAGGTAGTTGAAAGCCATAATTGAGATTGTACAGCATGTTTTATAATGTCACGTACATTCATGTTTCGTGGGTGGGCATGAATGATGTTCTGAGTTGCCACTTCCAGTAGTCGGTAGGTCTCCTTCAAAAATATGCAACCCGTTTTTTCATGTGCCCCTTGCGTCTTATCCAGACACACAAGGTTGGTAAAACATGTCTTACCAGTTCCAATATAGTATATTTATATTTTTTGAATAAAATATTAAAAGAGTGAACGTTGTGTTGTCCTACAGAATAAAACATGAGATGACATTTGTGCAAATCACTTTAAGAATAGCTATAGACGAGGTAATCCCTACCCAGCTCCCAGTATGCAAACTTATTATAAGTAAATGATAGTAGTCTGGGTTTTTAGTTTTTCAATGCAAGTGCTTTGAGCCACCTACTGTAAATATGACCATCAAAACATTACTCATGCTTTATTGCCAGGAGGATTTTGTACAGAAAACAAGAACTGTCTGCGCAGATTACATATATATGAGCTGACTTTCTGATCAGGAGGAGGGGATGATGGTGGCGAGAGACCACCACTGTTAGAGACCACCTAAACCGACAAAAGCGGATATTTCCAGCGAGACATTGGGTCATTTTAATGTCAAACATGATCTTTTTCTAACCCTAAGTGTTTTTTGCCTAAACCTAACCAAACCTTAAGCACAGTGTTGTCACAACGTAAAATTGAAATGTTGAAACATAACATAAAGAAACATAAGTTCATATCCATGGTTTTTACAGAAAAATGTCACCCTTGTTGTGGCCATTGGGTTGTTTCTTCCTGCTCTGTCTCATCTATGCTAAGCTAGGCTGGCTAACGTACTTAATGCACAGACATGAGATTGATATACTGTAGATCTCGGCATCTCGCTCTTGGAAATAAAGTAAGAGAGTGCATTCACCAAACTTTTCTGAACAATTTTTTCAGGATAAGTTTGAAAACATTTTCCAATTTAACAACTCTAAAAGATTGAATACCTTTTTCATTGGGAAATGCAAATTACATTAGGATTTGTCTATTCTCTTTGATGTGGTTAGAGAAGGAGACTTCTGCTCTGGTTCTGCTCTAATAATGTTGTTCATGGAATATTAGGCTCCATATAGCATTATGAGATTCTATGTTGTCCATGTACGATGTCTTTTTCTGCTTTGCTAAAGAAAACTGATTCCCATTTAACAAGCTGTGACTCCCACCTTACTACAAACTTGTTAGCTGTGTGTAAGGGATGACTCCTGTTGCCAGGGGCTCCCCATCACTTTTCCCATTTCCATCCATCAGGAGAAAAAGGGGAACTTGCATAATCCTGAAGCCCATTGTGGCCTACTTAGTAGGAAGGGAACATGTCTTTCCGACTGGTTGTGCCTTTGTATGTGGGTCAGCTTCATTCAAATTCTCTTTCATTCCAGCTCTTCTTCCGACACTGTGGCCCATCATTAGCTGTAATATAGGTCACCCCAGGCTTTGTGAGGCTCCAGCCCCATTTGCATTCTTAATTCACATGGAGCACTCATGGAGTGACTGTAGGTACGGAGGTGGGAAGCTAGGGGGGGAGGTGGCATCAGAAGTAAAGGCGAAGCTTTTATCACTTTTGATGAAAGGATGGGGTCAGTCTGGATACATGCTTAAAAGGATCAGGGTGTTTTCCCAATGGTGGGAAGATGAAACTCCTATAGATTCAGGTTGTACCCTCTCTCTCTCCTTTTCTTCATGGTGCAAAAAAGAAAGAAGTTTAGTCACTGCATTTGCACTTACCGTAACATGTCAAATTCCAAGAAATAATTATATGTCAAGGTGAATTGTTAGATTATTCAATGAAATCTAAGGCTGTTTAGCAGGAAAGGAGACCTGTAGTTGAGCAGTCCCTGCACTTGCAATTTCATTAAGTTTTACAAAGGCATTACCCGCTCTACTCCTGCATTCAATTCAACTCAATAACCTTTGTTTTATTGAGTAACATGAGGATGTACTTACCTTACACACCCCCACATGCAAACACAGGTGTAGTCACAGAATAAAAGCTTCCCTGTGAAAAACTAAGCAGAGGGTTATGACAATGACCTGAGAACCAATGAAGCTATTCTGGTGTTTGGTGTTCTGCTACATGCTGCGACTTGTGTGACTGGTTATTCTTCGCAAGAGAGGAACCGTGTATTATTTGTCATTACATGTCAGGGGCATTATGTAGAAACCTGATCTTACTTCTATCTTCTCATTACTATCTTACTTTTTTCCCCCCATGATAGCAAAGGCAAGTCATGAGTATTTAGTGAGAGTGAAATGTGAAAACTAAAACAAATTCTCGGTTTTAACCAACTTTTTACCAACTACAAAAAAGCACATATATCTCCAGTATATCACCAGTATATAAAACTCATAAAGTCTTTGAAACATGACTGAGAAACATGATGTTCTGATGCTGATCATGTGATATGAATGAATAACCTCAACAATTGTTTATTTACCATAACCGCAAGCTTCATATAACAATAACTGTACTGTGCTGTAGTTGCCATGCCAAGATATTATAGAAAGTTTTATACAACTGTAACCCACTCCTGCGTACACGTCGCTCTAGGTTCAGAAGGAGCTAAGTTTGAGTATAATAACCATAAACACAACACAAATGAGTTCGGTTAACTGCTACTTTAGTTTCCTTATGAATAGTGAAACAATAACATTACATTTACACAAGTATGAAAAATAAAAACCTGGGCCTTTTAAACCAAAATAAATAGTCCTTGTGTGAGATTTCTTCACAGTTCAATTAACTTCCAAGTCAGTGTCTGATGGCCATAGAGAAAAGTTTGTCAAAGTCAAGTTTGAGTTCAGATCAGATGAAGGTCTGATCTGTCAGAGTCTACTGAGTCAGAGTGCACTCTATGTATGATGTGTGTTTGAGCTGGTACCAATCCAGGTGACTGGCGCGATCCTACCACAAGGCAGATAGTTAATCCACTATTTCAGTAGAAATGTAGCTCCGGGTTCCTGGGAATCCACTGGGAGGCTCGTCATCTACTGGAATCGCTGGATCTTCTTCGCTGGATTTTCTCACTCAATAAAAGACCTGACCTGCATTCACAGGCTTATAGTCTCTGTTCTGCTCACTTTATACTTCTTCTTATGTTTCTCTTATGTTGTACAACATCATACTAGATCATAACATCAAAGTAAACGCTGAGTGCTAATAATTAACATATTGAAAATGATGATACATCTGTAGTTCAATTTCCAAATTCTTAAATGATATAAGAATTATTTCGTTCTAACAAAATACGCTTAGCATACATTAACACAATACAAATATCAAACCTGAAAATTAAAACTAAACTGTTTCAGCTTATAGCCAAGATTTGAGTAAGCAATAAAACATATATCACAGTAAACATTAACTTACAAACCTTACTTTCTCAGTGAAATTTGTATTTTCCTGTAGAAACACAGTACCTGTTTCACCAATTAAATTAACACAATTTTCAGAGAAGCTCTTAGCAGTAAAATTAAAACTAAATTCCGTAGCTTACTACTTTCTTATAGAAAATACTACTTGACAAACCACTTAATTGCCTCGAGCAACATGAGGAGCAAATGATTAAGGACTCCACATTAGAAACATTCCCGTTTTTTTTCTCTTTTAGTAACATGGTCAATATTACAATGCAACTTAGATTTTAAGTATCAAATATGTTTCCCTTAAGACACATAACATTCACAAACCACAATAAAATGCTAACATGAACTCCACATGGAAATAATTTCGTTGCTAACACACAACAAAACTAGCTTACCGAGACATGTGAAGTGCAACTTAATTAAGATGAAACCGGCACTTCTGGCGATCTCTGGCTCCTGCAGAGCAACTGTTTCACTGTCATCTGACAGCTACTCGACTTCAGTAACTGTTTTGACTTCATTCCTGCTGTTTCTCAACTTTTGTGAAGCTCAACGTTGTTACATGGAGCAGCTACTTCCAGCTCAACATGGCGACTCGGAAGGATTCTCTCGTTTCTCTGTATCACGGACCCTCCCCCCGCTCACAACACGCACTGACAACTTCCTGTTAAGTTTAGTAAGGGGTGGGAGTGGGTGAAATGAGAGATTTTACCAAGTTATCACAACTGTAATATCTAGAACAGAAATTAAAAAAAATACTTAAAACTTAAGTCAATAGTTCAATTGTTTATAACTTAATTTCTAAATAACCCATTTTGTCCAGCTGGGTTACACAATGTTGGAACGTTATCCAGTGTTTTGTAGAATCGTGCAGTATCAGTGTTCTGGTCTGGTGATTTGGACGTTTAGAGGACAACACCTGAAGAGGAAAACAAAACTGAACCTTTGATCCTTACCGATCCAAATCAAACCAGCTTGTTTTTGTCAACTTTGAGAAGAAACACACTTTTCTCGACACGTGGCCTTTTTTCATGCTAACACTCCTAAACAGAGTTTTTTTGTTGTTGTTGTTGTTGTTTTTTGCTGTGTGATATCCTGTTTGGGGGGTAAAAAGGCATTAATCACAGTGCTGGAGTCCTCAGCATCACAGCAGCTCCATCCTCTGTGTTTAGTATGCGAAGGCAACAGAGCCTATTGACAGTTTTTTTTTCTTCTCCTTTGCAAATTACACGTTTCCACCTTAATTGTTATTGGAGATGTTATCAAGAAGCAGAGGCAGCCTTCGCTTCTGAACCGTCAGTGGTGTGAAGGGGGCAGAGGAGAGGAGTTATGCAAAATACAGCCTCTGTATAATTAATGACCCCCCCCCACCCCCACCCCCCCCCCCCCTGCACACACGCACACACACACACACCCCTTATATCCCCTCTTACGATGGACAGCTGGTGCCGGGGACTCTTTTTGACCTCCAAGGGCCACAGTGTTAAATTGAGATACTGGTGGCGAGGAGGGAATGTGAATTGGTAAAAGGGTGGAGAAAAGACAAACACACACACACTTACACACACACACACACAACAGGGGTGGTGGGTGGCAGTGAAAAAGTTTAGTACAGAACAGGAGAAAAATTATTTCTCTGAAAATGAATTTTTGATTTTTTTCAATTCATCAAGTCCATAAAATGTCAAATAATTATAAATATTACAACAGGGTAACTCCGAGATTCTTTTTGCAAGTTACCCACCTGCTTTAAAGGTGTAATATGTAGCTTACACATCTCACCTTGGTTGATTGTTGAGTCCTATTTCAAAGTTGTCAAATACTGTGAGCCTGGCGCTGCCAATGTTGTATAGTCGATCTGTGCACCGAGATATCAACAAGGAGCCAAAAAGTTGACCCCATGCCACACTTGAATGACAGCCCACTCATTTGCATAAGGAAGCAGAAATGCATGAAGAAATGTAAGAATAAATACAGAAATAAATAAGTGTGAGGAAATAAATAGGGGGAAAATAATTCACAAATACATACATACATAAATAAGTAAATGTAAAAATGAAAACATTAATAAATAAAATGAAAAATTAAAATAGAAAATAGGGTATTTAATACGAAGGTAAATATATACAGAAGCAAATCTGAAATACCAATTTATATCACAATTTATAAATTAATTAATCAAACCAAACCATATTTATTTTTAATTATATATTTAGTGCATTTCATTGCATATTAATTTATTTAATGCTTCATTTATTTACTTTTGATTTTGGCACTTGGTCTTCGGTAATATTCTGCACACTGGACCTCTCATTTAACATGAGTCTGTTTCGGATTTTTTTTTCGTATTTTCACTGACATTCAGAAGTCACACCAAATTACTGTCAAATAATCCAGTCTAAGAGCAGCGTAGCTAGTATGTGCTGTATGTCACTGAAATCTTATTTGACTTATTTGTACTCATGTTCATTTTAACCCTACCACAACACACAACCCCTGACCTGACAGTTGCCTCCTGTACAGCTAAAAAGGCAAAAATGACATTGCCATGGCTGATTTTTACTCAGCTTTCCATCCTTGTGAGGACATTTGTTGGCACAGAAATACCAGAACACACACACCCAAGCACACACACACACACACCCAAGCACACACACACACACACACACACACACACACACACACACACACACACACACACACACACACACACAC
>JBBPCS010000573.1:7441973-7476847 GCA_037974645.1 Hollardia meadi | reverse complement strand
CACACACACACACACACACACACACACACACACACACACACACACACACACACACACACTCTCTCTCTCTCTCTCTCCACCTCTCACATACTCTCTTGCTCTTTTCCATGCAAACATGTGGCCTCCTTGTCCGTCCGTCATTATCCATCCCTTCAACCTTCATTTTTTTTTCTTTTTTTTTTTTTTTCTTCAGTACGTCAAGCCGAGACACAATTCCACACTCATGTGAGTCCCAGTTGTGAGCTGATACGCAGCGAGACAACAACAATGGGCTGTGGGACAAAAAAAAGAGAAAAAGAATATCACTGTACAAACACCACCGCTGTTTAGTTTGATGAAAGAGCAAAGCCACACTCACATGGCGCCAGGGAAATATTGGTGACAAGGCTGAGGATATGTGCACACTCCCGTGTTACTTCAAAGTATTTCCACTGTTGGCAGGACACTAGTAAGTAGCTGTAATCACGCCAGCTGCTTTTTCGTGTGAGACAATAGTTAGGAAAGGAGGGTTTTTTTCCCCATTACAACCTCACTTCTGTTGTATTTCATAGAAGAGATCATACAATGCGACGACCAAGAATTCATGCACGTGCTAATTGTCACTTCGGCAAACACCACCGTACGTCCCCCATCATTTCGTCTCAGGCTGTTTCGGGCAAAGCAAAAACATTCGAGCTTGCCCCTAAGTGCATTTCATGCTTTTAATTGACATCATTGCATGATAATTCGAAGCATGTCACGGATGTGTCACACCAGTAAGCTGCCAGTGTCCGACCTCATGTAATGTCGAATTACATTCCTCCTGCTCATCGCCGTGACAATAGATAAGCTTCTCCTAGGCAACGGCAAGCGGTTCAAACAGTTGTGCAGCTGAGGTGTTTTTTGTTTTTTTTTCTTGCTTGCTGTCCTCTTAACTTAGGAGGTGGCCAGTGAAAAGGATGCATATTGTTGTTTTTTAAAATGTCCCTGCTTCTGATTGCTTTCTATGTCTATCTCTGAACTTGAATCTTCTTCTCTTGAACTACATACTGTATATTGTAGTAGGTATGGTTCACCTGGACATTGAGGCAAACGGCTACTCTTGAAATTCTATATATATCTTCTGTATTTTTTTTTTCAACACACTTTATTGAAGGGAAGATATGGTGAGGCTTACAAATGAAAGGGTTCAATGTTCCCAATTTTCTAAATTTAACAAACAGGGTATATCAGAAAAACAACAGCAACAACAACAAAAATGAAACAAAAGACAAAAAAAAAAAAAATATTACAGCACTTTCAATATAAAAGTACAGTATAACATCAATCAGACAAGGGGAGGACAGAGGACCAGCTGGACACATATGCTAGACCAGACTCAGTCTTATTGAGGAGAGAATACAGGCAGGTTAATGAAATATGAAAAGAAAGGTTGCCATTTCGTAGTGAAATTATTCCGCCATATCTTCTGTATTTCTAGTACTTTCCTCTACTATATATAGTGGTTGAAAGTGGTGCTGCAGTCTTTACCCCAAGAGAATGGACTGCTTTTCTGGTCAGCTTGACCACTCAAAGTGCTTTACACTACAAGTCAGCATTCACCCATTCACGCCAATTCATGGTGGCAGTGACCCAGCCCTTGCAGGGTGCCACCTGCTCATCAGAAGCGGTAACCATTCACACGCATGCACTCAACACACACACACACTGATGGCGCAGCATCGGGAGCAATTTCTGGTTCAGTATCTTGCTCAAGGACAGGGGCTGGGGATCGAACCATCGGCCGCTGGGCGACCGCTCTACCCCTGTTCAATAATGCTTGAAATCAGAGACGTGCGTCAGAGATAATAATTTTATTAGAACACATAGGTCACTGGGGGCAGAGTGAGCCAATGCAAGGTCCATGCCAGACAAGGCACCCATGAGGAGTGTAGAAAGCAGCATACATATGTGACAAAAGTGGTGTCTCTCTTTTTTGTGGTCTAAATTCGGGTCATGTGGGGTATTCCTTCTTTGCGAAGATAAGTAGGGAAACTATGTTGATTTGCCATTTGAAAAGGGGCATCAAAACGCAGCACGGCACTGGTTTGAATGCTAGAACCAGCAGAATTTTATTAGTTAACAAACCAATTATTTCTTGATCATTTAACATGATTTAGTAACAATTTAGTTTAATCTTAAATACATTTTTTATATAGCCAATTCCTAATGAACTAGCCTACAAATGCTATGCTAACTACAACTAAACTGACCTCGACTTTGGAACTTTTAGACCTGAGGATCTAAGGCTGCGAGATGGCTCATATGGGGTCAACATTTCTGCTACGTAACTTGGAGACAGACCCTGACAAGCTTTAAAAGTGATCAATAAAATCTTAAAATCAATTCTAAGTTGAACAGGGAGAGAATGGAGTGAAGCCAGGATTGGGGTAATGTGATGTCGTCTGTTCAAACCAGTAAGAAGCCTCGCTGCTGCGTTCTGAACTAGTTGGAGGCATGAAAGTGACTTTTGGTTTATGCCAGAGTCAATAGACTCTCCTAAATTCCCATGTCTTTCAATCTCTGTGGCCCCAGTTGCTTTCTGTCATAAATTTGATATGCAAAATTTGTGTAGGGTCCTCATTTACAGGCCCTATACAGTGTTCAAAACACTTGTGTCACTAATAATTAAACATATATAGGATTTTAAATATCACATTGATCTTAAAGATGTTGACATTAATTTTGAACTATAGCTGGCTAATATTGCCAAATACCACTGTCTATATGTTACACCTTTAGTCTTACTTGATCATTGATCAATACATGTACAAAGATGATGAACATCAATTATGGATTTACAATGAAAAGTAAAGCAGGCCAATGTACAGCCATTTAATTCTGAACTGAATTACGACACAATAATAAAATCAAAGAAAATATGAAGATGTATGAAGATAATCTTATGAATGATATTCTAGGTATAAACAGAGAAGTTGCAGAGAGAGATGTGTGTGTGTAATATAAAATATGTTAGATACTTTGCAGTAAACTATTTTGCTAGTTTATATTGATGATTTAATCGACTGCCTTTTTTTATTGTTTGATGGTTTAACAAAGCATCACACATTCAACAGAACACCATTTAAATAAACCAGTATATCTCTTGTGTCGTAATGACATAATTGGTGGGAATGATCACACTTTTCAGACAAACTCTCCCATCTTGCATTGTGTTTACGCCTCTTATTGTCGAGGTCACACAAACAAGGCTGATCTCATTTTGCACCATTTTACACTTCCAAGTGAATCAAGGTGGATTCAAAATGGCCACTGCAAAATGGCTGCAAGATGGGAACTGCAAAAAGGAGATGATTTTGGCACCTCCTAGCCTGTGTGTCTCACACTTCTGTATCTGGTCGAAGAGTGATAGCACTGGCCCCAAGAATAGCTCCAAATTATTCATAGTGAGGTATGACAAGCTCCAGTGAAAAATATGTCCATTGCTGCAGGCCATGGGAAGAGATTAAATATAAAGCTGTTAACCAGTAAGTAACACACTATCAGGTCAAAGGACAGAATCACTGGGCAGCAACTCTGTGACACAGGGACAATAACTTATAAACGTATGGTCATCACACACCTCTCAATCCATCCATGGACAGACAATCACTTCTGCAAGCTGTACTAAGTGGCTTCTACTGTAACAACTCAAAGAATACACATTAGCCAACCAATCAGAATCAAGATGTGACAAAAAAAGCACAAATGTTAAAACAACGTCATCATATTCTATGTTACTCATAGAATACTGCTTATATAATATTCAGATTTTTTTTAAAAAGTGATTATAGTGATAAAACCGCAGAATGAATCAGCCAACTCTACAATTTCTCTCAGCTCTTTTTTTTTGTTTTAGCACTCAGATACGACTTTCATCATCCCGATTTCCAGAAAGCAGCCGTATTCAGTAAACAAGACAAAGGGCCCGATCAGACAGACCGCACTGCCTTTTTTAGGGGCCTTGGTGCACACACACAAAAAAAAATGTTGCGAGAAAACAACTTACTCAAAATCTCAAGTGCCACGCTAATTTGCCTCCAGGCTGCTGTTTTTTTGTTGTTGTTGTTGTTGTTTTTAATTAAATCGTGGTAATTACAGTAGGTAAAGCCATTTAGCTCTCCTCCAAAAAATGGAAATGACGTTGGGCGCTTCTCTGCCCTCAGATGAAGTTTTTTCAACTTGAGGCATTCAGAGCGCTCCTCCAAACATGCGAGGCACTCAGAATGTCTCAAAGTTGCCCAGGGCGCGTTAGCAGCATGCAAAACCCTTACTGCCCATAGAAAACAACTGGAAAAAGATGCTTCTGACGCAAAAAAGTCTGATCGGGGCCTAAGAGTCTGCTGCCATGCTAGCTGCTCTGTGAGGTGCATGCTAACGTGCTCACAAAAAAAAAAAAGAGAGGAAATTAAATTAAGAGTTAGAGCAGCACAGGGACAGAAAAAGTACAACTTAGAGCAAACATAGAATTAAAAGTGTCTAAAATAAAAACAATAAAATAGAAACTATACAAGAACAAATGCACTCAAACATGCAAAATTAAAGGCAATAGCAGTACAGATACAATACCCACAACTACTATACTAGTACTACTACACAACTATAATATAATATACTTACATAATGGGAGGTTGGACAACTTGTTGGTCATTGTGTGGTGACAGTCTGTGCTCTCCACTGCTGTTGAACAGTCTGATGGCAGCGAGCACAGAAGCGCTCCGTTTGGCCCGCCTGCCACAGCTCGTCACACAGAAGGTGAGAGGACAGGATATCCAAGGTGCTTTTGATCTTGTCCTTCATTTTCCTCTCTGCAGCTCCAGATCCCTGAATGATAACCTCTTCACTCTTTGTTGATGCATCCAACAAAGAAGGAGTCATTAGAAAACTTCTGAGTTAAAGCATTGTAGATTGTGAAGAGGAACGGTGCCAGAACAGTTCACCACCTTAGAGGCACAACTATCCACTCTGACATACTGAGGCTGGCCAGTGAGGTAGTCAGTGCATCAACAGAAGCTTTTCTCCTCGAAGGCACGACTGCATGGCGTTAAAACCACTGGAGAACTCTCACAGTGTGAGAGGCCCTTGTGTGTCATGAAGATGATGGCGTCCTCCGCTCCGATGTGTGGCTGGGTCCAGAAAAGTGTACGTAACTCCTACAGTGTTGGAGAAACTGTGATTTCAACCTGATGATAAAGTAAAGGGATATCCAAGGGTCATTAGCATTCATCCTGAGAGAGATGTGAATGTGTGTACCAAATTTCATGGCAATCATTGTTAAGACCTTTACCTAAAATCCACAACTTCATGGTGGTTCTAGGGGAAATTTTAGTATGATACGCCTTGAAACAATCTGTGCAAAATTTCATGGCAATCAGGCACACGCCGCACACACACAAAAAACATTCAGAAAGGCACTTTATTGTCTGTTCTATACAGTATTATCGAAGTAATGTAGTGTTTAACGTATAAATACAAACCATGAAGCCCACACTTCTAAGTAACCAGTAACTAAAGATGATAAATGTAGTCAAATGTGACACTTAAAATGGGAATACTCAAGCTAAGTAAAAGTACTTCAAAATAGCATTTAAGTACAGTACATGACTACAGGTACTAAGTTATATTGCACCATTAGTATTTGGGAGTTTGCACCCCTTGTGGAAAAGAAGCTCTGGGGTGCAAATACATAGTAAGTTAAATAGTAAGCAGATAGAGACAGACTGACTAAACTTCAATCACCAGAAATTTCAAGTAACCGCAAATAAGTAGGTCAAAGGTCAGGGTCAAAGTAGTGTTAGAAAAATAAAGATAGCGAAGGACAGAAGTAAACATTTTGTGTTGCTGTTGACACTTCTGCTATCAATATATATACTGTATATATTGATAACAGAAGTGCCAACAGAAGTGGTTTTATACAGTATATATATATATATATATATTGGGACGAGATACACAACAGGTTCAGACACACACACATTCTCTCCCGCCCACACACAGAGCTCACTTTAAGCCCTCAGGCGACGCATTTGAGAGTTTCATTTACTTGATTAAATCATATTTGCATATGGAAATTGTTGGAAAATGATATTAATTTGTTATATTCAAAGGAGAATTACTTTCTCATATTAAAGCTAAATCAGTGGCAGGTGATGATATTGAACTTTGCCAGTTGGGGCCTGGCGTTGGAGCCACACACACGTGCACACGCACGCACGCACGCACGCACGCACGCACGCACGCACGCACGCACGCACGCACGCACACAAATTGGAAAAAAAGAAGTGTTTTTTCTTGGATATAAATCAGTTTACAACTCCTTATCTCAGGTGTGTATGTGTCCAAATATTCCTCTTCCTCCATTTCAATAAGGACGAAGGTCATTTGCTCAGCGGTGAGCGGCAGGATTTTCTTCAAGCTTGTATATTGTGTCCAGGTGTGTGTGACTGATGTAGCTCTGCGAGACGCCACCGTGGGACAGATCTCCTCCTGAGCCAACTTAACTTATCAGGAACATGGACCAAAAAAATCAAGCTAATTAATTAAGAACAGTATTAGAAGTAATGGGATATTATAATATAAATTGCTACATTCTGGAACCAATTTAATCCAATTACTGGAACCCCTCATGAATATAATACCTCCAAAATCACTCCGCCAGAGTCCAAAGGGAGACGTGTCTGACTACTAAGACTGAAAGAAAAGAAAAGGGATAGAAAAAAAGATCTGCTCCCTTTTAACTGCGAACACCAATGATGATTTAAATGGTTGAGAGGAGCTGTTAATTTGAGTAATAAACCTAATGATGATTTTTTTTCCCTCTAATTGACATTTTGACCATTTACAACCTGAGTAGGTTTTTGTTTGAGCTCCCTTGTGTTTGATAAAGACGAATGACTAGAAAGGCTGATTGGTGCTTTTTCTCTTAATGGCCTCTACCCAATTTAAAAACATGTCTTAAAAGAGACAAAAGAATACTAATCTCTGCAAGTTAAAGTGGAGTGCATTTTAGAGGAGTGGATGGAATGAGTTGGCGAGAAGAATCACTCCAACTTTAGAGGCTCAGAAATCGTTTCATGAGGGATAAATCCACATTACCCCAAATAAACAATATGTAAGTGCTTTGGAGAAGATTTAGAGGTAGGTGGCAAGACTTACTGAGCTTCGTATAGATGGGAACAAATTGCAAAGCAGTCCAAGAGTGCAATTCCTTGTTCTTACTTATGATATAAATGTATTTCAAGAGTTCCTATAATTAGCGAGAAGTATTCAGAAACATACATTTTTTAATTAAGATGAGCCATACCACAATGAGAAAAGACGTCATGAAGTCCTGAGTTAAAGGCAAAATGTACTTTTAATGTTCATGACAAATCAGTTATGTTATTATTTATTTTTGACACTGGTGGAATATAATCACTAAAAGTACTGCACTTAACTTTTGAGGTACTTGTACTCAACTTAAGTATTTCCTTTTCATGCTACTTTATTCTTGTACTGTATTACTTAGAGCTATAGGTGCCGGTTTATGTTTTTGCCCGTGGGTGCCGACATCAAGTGAAAACCACCAATAATGACTATCACAAAATGACTTTTATTGCACTTGCTTTAGGAGGCCTAATCAACGGATCTGTGGTGCTATCGCCGCCGCCGCCGCTTCAGGTTACTCCTTGACTCCTGCTGTCCGTGTTGATGCTGCTGCTGCTTGAGGGATCATTGTTGGTGGAGACCTCAGTTTTACTGTCTTTACGCTTTTTTAATAACAAATTTGTCCATTCTCACCGGCCCATCACCAGTTTTTTTTCACATACAGTGAAGCTAGCTATGGAAACGTGGGTTTAGCTGAGGCTAACATAACATTACATTGGTAGTTGGCTGCGTGGCTACGCCCCCTTAATGTACACACGGGCAGAGCTTTAACCATTTTAATTCACAGTTAAAATGTACACCAATAATAGTAATAGTAGTAGTAGTAGAATTAACAGATTCACTTTTAAAGATGCAGTATTTATTAATTTATCTATGGAGGCCTATTCATTTATTTCTTGATCGGCCTTCCCCGTGGGTGCTCATGTGATCGGCTTCTATGCTCAGAGCTAAATATTTTGACATGAGATACATTTTTTTTCCCTCTGTCAGAAAGGTTCCATGTTAGTCACAAACATTTCAGGATAAACCCCTATGAAGCCAGATGCTGACGACCCCAATGACAGTGATGCAAGAGATGAACCAGTAACACCTACAGTATGTCATGAGCACAGGGGCTTGCTGTAGGATCTGTAGAACCAGGTCACACCTGTGAAGGAATTTTCCTTCATTTAACTATATTTGGTCAATTTAATTATATTCGACTCATTTAATACATGTTTCTGTTGTTTAATACATGTTTCTATTAGTTCTGCTCTATTTAATTAGTCTTTGGTTCATACAGCACTTGTTTACAGTTTAGAAGGTACAGCTTATCTTGGTGTGACTCCCATCTGCTGTACTCGAGGTTACAGAGGCCCGAGCCTCGACAAACGCCTCTCCGTCTGGAGACAGAGCTGATGTCCTTGGAGTGCAATTGGGGATGAAGTTTCACTTGTTGAACTGTTGTCATCTTTGATTCTCCTTGATGCATCAAGCTGCAATGAATACTTCTGCTTAAGACATCTTCAGTCTCCTGAGGCCTCAGTGCTTTCCTTCACAATACCTGCATCTCTGACCCATCTCTGAGGGTATCACTGACCATTTAGTTTTTTGCCGCTTGTTCATATGCTGAAAGCCCATCAGAAGCACTGATTACTTCTGCTTTCATTTGAGCAAACTGTGTCAGGATGCTATTATTAGATTTTTAGAAATCCAGACGGTAACCTCTACAGGCTGGGAACAAAGTGGTTATAAAACTTTTCGAAGAAGAAATAAAAATGATTTGACAGGGAAAAACAAAACTTGCTCTTTTAATCACCGACAAATTCAACCATGCCTTAATGCATATTTAATTACATCAACTTTCCCTTTTTTCATCAAAGCGAGAGGGAAGATCCAGTTAAACAGAGGCATATGGACGTTAGTGTGAAAAATTGAGAACTATATGAAAGAGGAACCCTGTATTCCCTGGTGTATGCCTCAGAGAGTCAAGCCAAAAAGAATGAATAAGGTGCTTGTTGTTGTTGTTGCTGTTGTTGTTGAGAAAATCCTCAGCTAACCAGAAAAGCCATTATCCCCACACTAGCGACTACACAAAAAGAAAAAAGAAAAAGAAAAAAAAAAATCAATCAATTCGGTTTTATTGACACTCTCTGACAGAAATTTAGCATTTGACTTCACAGTCTCACCTTATTCACATCAACAAACAACAGACAATGTAATAACACACAATGTAATTGTAATGGTAGATGCAGTGGAGAAACACCATACACCAGTGCTGCTTCGGTGCCATTATCATATGCTTTTTAGCCTCGATTAAGTCATTTTTGCTAAAGCGCGACACGCACACTTCAGTTCGGACTGTGAGTTGACTTGTTGGACATGCTGATATTAAAAATCAGTCTCATAAAATAATCTGATGTGGCACTTCAAATATACTTTTGATGCTGGTTCAAAACATTTCTTCCATTCTTCAGATTATTGTCTCTGTACATGTGGTAAAGAATGAAAGTGGTCATTTTTCAGTTAAACTGGATTTCCTGGTTTGAGCTGCCTCACAACAGCAGACACACTGCAGATGGACAGGACAGGCTCAGCAACATTAAAGGGGCACTCCACATATTTTACTAGTCAAAATCGACTAGTAATGGTTGAGTATTAGCTGTCTTCCTGGAGGAGCTTTATCAAATCTGAATAACCCTGGTGATGTCATAGTGATAACATTGGGGTTATCACCGCTTAGACTTGGTCAACAAATTAATAACAGACAGGTTTTATGCATACTAGACCCACAAGTCAGGGTATTTTAAGCTCCACTGCCATTGACCATTCTTCCTTTAATCAGTCTCTCTTAATTCCCAACCATGTGAAGGTGCCTCTTTAGAGCTACAAACAACCCATAATTAACCACTGTTATTGTAACAAGCTCACTCTATACCACAAGAGCCAGTGGTCCATTCAGTTCAAAGAAAATTTGAATTGCTGCTGTGAATACATAAAGTATAATACACATTTTGAAATGCAATTTTCAGGAACAAATGCTCTTGTATGTTGCCTAAGGAACACATTTTACAGTGTGTATTTGGGCAAAAACAGTATAATAACACTTTCCATGATGAAAAAGATACAACATAGTGTAAGTCAACTAACTGACCTGAATGTTCTAACAAGCTATTGTCATTTGAAGGTATGGTTCTTATCTCTATTTACAGCTGACGTTTAAAGATTTTTAATTGTACGGCTGTGAATGAATAAGTCCTTTCTTTGTATGTTGACTGATCCCAATCACCTTTGCCATACTTGCACTCTGTTAAACGCTGGCTCTGTAGACTCTGATGTTTCAGTGTTTCAGCCTCGAAGAAATCCCTCACAGAAACTCCACCAGTGCTTGCGATTAAAGTAATTTTTAGTTCAGGTCTTTTGGCACGAGCCAGAGGTGAATCTCTGTTTGAAGCTGCTGATCCTTGGCCACATCTTCAGCCATACAACGTTAATCGCATAAATGCACGCCTTTTGTTACTGTGTGCAAGGTGTGCACGTGTGTTTGTGTGTCCAATCATCACTCGTCCGTAAGCTGACTCTATATGCGGCTTCACTGACAATAGCACTGATGACTGTGTGTACTCTTGTAGCTGTGTATTTGATGATGTTTTATATGTGTGGGAGCGGATTTGGCCCTCTCCTTTGTGACTGTGACTTTATTAAAGGTGTTTGTTTTGTCTGGTGGCAGAGACACAAAGAAGCTAAAAAGGAAAGCACATAATCTGCACATTAAACACATCATGTGTCAAAATATAGAAGATTGATTTATGTGACAATCCCGATCCATGACATTTTGCTGCTTTATGGTATCAGAATGTAATGATAAATATAATTTATTATAAGCAGGGCATAAAATTACCACGAGCTAGTAGCCAAATGCTGCTGAATTGAGGATTTGGTTGTTTATCTTTCAATTCTTTCATCCCTGGGTACATTATAAAAATATCCAATGAGACATTTAAGCTTGAGTCTTAAGAAAGGTTAGAAAAATATGAGTGAGGAACATTTTGTTTATAGCACAAATTCACTTAGATTTCCTTATTATAAGTTCAATCACGTTGATAAATTAAGAGGAAATTCTGCAAGTTATTGAAGTGAAAATAGACAACAACTTTTTTGATTTGAATTATGAAGTAAATAATTAGTTAGTTAGTAGCATTGCTTTCATTATGCTACAGGAAACACTTTTGCCTTTTTACAACCAAAACAGGAAGAGGATTTGTTCTACCTGGTAGGTATGCCCAGGTAACAGTGGAACAAATGGAATAACTGTGGATACTCTACCCTGCAAAAGAAAATGAACCCTGCTGATGGAGAAGGCAAAGCAGGCGAAGAAGAAGAAGAGTGATAGAAACCGAGGTAAAACAAGCAAACAGACAGGTTCGCTCGCTGGAGAGAGCTCTGGTGTTGTGTCCAAGACTGTTATTCCATTGATATTTCCCTTACCACTGTGACTTGAGAGGGTTCAAAACTTACATTGAGTTGGCATTCGTTCTCCTCTCTCAGTAAGTAACTAAATCTGTCTGCTTACCTGCAAGACAGCCTGCAAACAGACCGAGAGCTGCAAGGAAGCCAGAATCAAAGAAACATATGTTTGTTTATGGCAGCTAATATCTAGTGATCTAGTTGTTTATGTGACAGCGGCGCCAACAATAAAACTTCTTGTTAAAGCTAGCGGGGTGATTGAAAAGTTGTCTGTTTCCTTTTTAAAAGAATATCTAAAAAGAAAAAGAAGCAAAAAGTCAAACGAAGTTGGCAGATTTTTTCCCCCTCTTCCGTACCATTCCAAATACATTAAAACTGTGCTTACATCTAAATTGGCAGCTTAATGCTGTAGTTTACAGTGTTTTGCAGCTCTGCATAGTTTCTGAATCATTCTCAGCAAATAGTTCTCCATATTTTAATGTTGGTCACAAGTATAAACAACTTACAAAGGTAATATGCTTTTGATAGGTTCATTATATCCAGTGCACACTCCTCATCACATCCAGATCTTCAGCCATTCTCTTCATCCCATGACATCATCATATTTTAAGAGGTGAGGTGAAGCCTTTAGTCGGATAGGAAACCCCGTGATGGAGTCACGATGGGGCCTAATTGCAGAAGACTCATTTCTCATCTTTATTATGCACATGGCGATAAAGACATTATTCGCTCAGAATGAAGTCTCTGCTGATTGAATTGTGGTTATGTCGATGTGAGCTTGTTCAATCCCTGCAAAACAAATTAGCCATTGCAAGACACACCCACTAGTGGGGCAGTGGTTACAGTTACTGGCTATTAACACCAAACAGGAGTCTCCTGTGTCACTGTCTTCAGAACCAGTGTTCCCATCAGCAGCATGATTAATATCACGATGTCAGTGGATAAAATTGGTCCTTGGGTAAGACACATGAGAAGTAAGAAAACACCATTTTCTTTGCTTTAGTTTTTTACCCCTGCTCATCGTAGCTCTGTATGGCATTTGTGAAACTGGAAAGCTCACAGCCTTGATGGATCGTTATAGGAGAGCCTGTTCTCATCCCCAGCTCCTGTCAACGTTTTGTCACGGCCCCTTGCGACCCATCCAGACGCACAAAGTATACGATTTGGCGTCAGGGAAAGACGCACAAGGACTTAATGTACCTGCACTGTAAAGCCGTACGCATCAGTATCTGATGACTTCAACAGATGACTTAATGCGACGTACTTTACAAAGTGAGAAAGTGCCAAGAGGGATGGAGGTCGGGGTTGAGTGGAAGGTCACACACACAACTTTCATCCAGGAGACCAGAGTTTGCGTCTCGTTTGAAACCAAGCATCACCAGTCATTTCCTGAACCTAACCAAGTAGGTTTTGTGCCTAAACCTAACCAAAGTAACATAGAGCTTGTGCGTCAGGATAAGATGCACGGGGCACAAGCCTTTGCAGCTCGGAGATGCTGAATGGCCCGTTGTGCATCAGGAAAGACTTATTACATCGGCCAGTGGCGGCAAAAGGTACCTTGCACATCTGGATAAGACCCGAGGAGTGCAAGATGAAACATCGGTATGTGACAACCTGGTTGAGAACGGGTTGGTTAGTGTCAATCGATGCATCTGTTAAAATCAGCCCAGGCACCAGAATGAAATGTTGGTACTGTATGTTTCTGCAAACCACTTATATGTTAGTTTTGTACGTTTCATATATCTCAAAGCAACATTTCTACAATATTTTAGCCCTTTCAGATTAAATGTATATGATTTTCTTGACCACTGATTCAGACTAGTACTAGCAACTGTTTTTGAAGCTAGGACCAAAAGTGGATATTTTGAGTGACACGTCGGGAGAGTTTCCAGCTGTGTTTATGGTGACCAAACCAGGTATTTTAAGGCAACAAAGGATCTTTTCCCAACCGAACCAAGTTTTTTTTATGCCTAAGATCTTAAGTCGTACACAGCATAAAATTGAAAACTTCAACATATAAAACTTAAAGTTTCAACATAATCCTTGGTTTGCAGAAATGTGAAAGGGCCAATCTTTACTCTGGTGATAGGGTTGGTGAAAAAACAGAGTGAAGAGTGGTTCGAGATGAGTGAGTGAATAATGTCAAATGCTTCAAAAACACTTTAAGTCCAATGCTTCATGATTGGCTGACAGTGGAGACAGGAAGCGATGAACAGGATCATATTCTGGCTGTAATCAGCTAACAGCAGCTTCTAGACTAAGCTTGTCCAATCATGTTTTTACCATCTCAGAAATATTGCTAGAAATAAGATTTATTTTAAATATCAGAGATGCAGAAACTATTATTCATGCTTTTATTTCCCCACGCCTTGATCACTGCAGGAGCCTTTTCGCTTGTCTTAACCAGAAAAGTCTGAAACGACTACAGACTGTACAGAGCTCAGCAGCAAGACTTTTGACTAACAAGTGTAATATCACACCACGTTTTAGCCTCCTTACATTGGCTCCCTGTCTCTTTTAGAATTGAAAAAAGATCTTATTGATTACTTTTAAGGCTCCACATAACTTGGCTCCTGATTATATTTTAGACCTTTTAATCCCTTATGAACCTCTGCGTAGTTTGAGATCCTTGGGCGATGGTCTTCTGTCTCTTTCAAAGCCTTTGCCATCAGGTCCCCGAGGCCCTGAGGAAATAAGGCTGTCTTGAGTTAGTGTTTTCGTCTAAAAACATATTTTTATCAGAAAGCATATCCTGATTTACTTTATTTTATTTTTTATTTTCTTTATTTATCTTAATGTTGCCCTTCATGTTCTTTCTTTTATTGCTTTTTGGTATTTTACTCGTATACCTCTGCAAATCACTTTGTACCTTGTCTTGAAAAGTGCTCTATAAATAAAGTTGTATTATTATCATTATTATTTATTATTATAGAATAATGATTGCTGATGATGCTCTTCCTCTTCCTGTTCTCTAGAGAGGTTAAACTGGTTTGAATACTGATTATTGACTGAGATTAAATAGAAAGTTTGGTAAAAAAAAAAAAAAAAGTTCTGTGTGTTGTTAGACGAACAAATCAGCAAATGCAAGGAGTGACACTCTTTTTCAGTATAAAGTCTGAAACAAGCTAGATGTTTTCTCATAAAGTGTAATTTTAAAAGCATTATCTTACAGTGTTTGGAATTGGTCACACACCTGAGAAAGATTATGCCCTCCCCAACATTTACCCTGCTTTTTAAACCCTCTCTGTGGTTATCCCCCTGCCATAGGCCTACACCTCGCATGCTGGACGCCCTGAAATGATGGCATGTAATTGAGCCGCTGTAATTTGTAGTGATTGACCCAGAGGGCTGGCTATTACCAATTGTCAGCTGTAATGATAGATCCCTTTAGTATTACAGAGCCACAGCCATCCCCTGTGTCCACACCCGCTTAACTTGTTATTTATAGATTGTGTCAGGGCTGTAATAAACATAAAGCATAAAACTGCAGCTAATGTGCTGCTAATGAAATCTGGACATAAGCAACTTTATGAAACGAAATAATTCACGGGACTGTTTCAGTGGGGCTGGGCGCTTCTAACTCAGAGAAGGTTAACTGTGTATGCGTGTGGGTTTAGAGTGAAGAGCTGCCTTGCTCACTTGCAAGGTGTAAATGTATACAGCAGCAAATACTAAAATGCAGTCAATGAGAAAGGATCGTACTGTGCTGAAAAACTGCATTCAGTCATTTTTTCCCCCACTACCAACAGTATGACCTCCGTGCACTTCTCCTGTGTGAGGGAGCCATGTTGGATCCTTGAAGCCTCCCTTTCATATCGCCTGGGCGTTTTTGCTCTAAAGAGCTTTTGCTGTGATAAAACTTGGGACTTGGCAGCTTAAACTATATTACAAAAACGTTGAATTAAAATGCTCATGGATCACCTTAAAAAACCCAAAATCTTTTAATATTGTAGCACGTCTTGCTGCCGCCGTGGGTTGCCTCACCACAAAGCAGACACGACAGTTCGCTCACAGACACTTTATTGTGACCACTGCTCATATATACCTTTAAAATAAATGCACAACACTTCTACTGTGTGCTTTTGTTTGCCCGGCTTCCTTAGCACATGCGGTAGCGTTGCTTTAACGTCATATTAGTTCATAAACAGTCAGCCAAAAATCCTTTGTGAGCAGCAGTCATCTGAGGTCCAGCACGCTACTGCATTAAATAAGAGAGTATCATTAGCTAACAATCAACTCACCTGACACCGCCCTCATGAGCCGTCTCCACACCTCTCTCTGCTGCAGCCAAGTGTGAACCACGCCCACCCCCTCGTGTCATTTTACGCCGTCCACATTTTAGGAGTTTTAGGCATGCAGGAAACGACGACGTCATGTGACTTTTGTCATGTTATTCACATGATGGTCGCAGTTTGGTTAAGGTTAGGCATCAAAACAACTTGGTTAGGTTTAGGGGAAAAAAACATCATGGTTTGGGTTAAAATCAGTTTCGTCAGGGTCCGTACGTCACATAAATTCAAAACATTATGTAACTTAACTTACGAAAATGAATTAACAATGGTCAATATCAACATTTGGTTTCACATGGGAGGCGAACTCTGTTCTCCTGGGTCAAGGTCCTTTCTCCCTCTTTGTACTATGTCATCTTACATTGTTTTCTTTATTGCATTTATTGCACACCTAAAAACGGTGCCTAAACGGACGCCGTTAAATGACACACGAAAAGCAAAAAATGTGTTTTGATTACACGCAAAATGACTTAAGACGCATTATTCATATGCCATTTGGTGAGACCAGACTGCTACTATTGGTTCACCAGTGTTGACAGACCTCCTGTAGCCTTGTATTCATATAAGCATTATAAGTATGAGATAACCCCAGCTTCAATCTTAAAAAGCAACACATTAGCACATTTTTGCCTTTGTGTGTGTGTGTAGTGACATTTAGTTTTGTATTTACTAATTTACATTATTTCCCAGAGGACTTTCTTCTTTAAATAATTCCCACACAGACGACTACTACCTTGTGTAATTTACATAATCCCTTCTAGTGGGGATCTGTAGCCTATGTGATCATGTATAACAATCCATAATATGTCTCCTCTAATTGTTTGTAATGTGTAAAGTTCTTTTTTTGGCTAAATACTCTCCAGTGTTTTCATGCACAAGGTGATATATAATGCAGAGCTCGCACAGCTTCAGTTAAATCTTTCGACACACACCTGTAATCGAACTTTCCCCACACAGATTTAATCATTAGTGTTTATGTTGTGTTGGCAGGATTTTTATGTGAATTCTTAGTTAATGCAAGTGGCCAGATTGTTTTTCTCATAGTACTTATTGTAATGCACATGTAATATGTACCTAATAACTGAAAACAACCTTTTCCATTGATTACAAATGTACAGACAGTGTCTGTATTTCAACAGACAGTAAAATTGGAAAACTTTGAAACATGTTTTAGGTGTAGCCCTAACTTTTTTCTTTCTCTTGAAACGTACATTCAACATAATTGAACATTGCAATAAACATGAGATGCTTAATATCGATATTTGAGGTTCAGCATGATAATATTCCAGATATAAATGTACTGCTAATGCACTGCTGTATATTTTGATATAGTTTGGAGTCTCTCCCTGGTTCATGAAACTGTCCTCCGCTTGAAGGGGATGAGAGTTGATGTGATGTGCTGTAAGTAAAATTGCAATTTTATTTTAAATAATTTCTGCTTAATACCAAGCAGCCCATTCTCACTCCCAACGCGTCAAATATAGCAGCCTGGTCAGTGGCCCTTTGCTTGTAGTTACACATCTACCATCATTTCATGTCCAGTGCAGGAGTGTAAATAGAGGTGGATGAGTCAAATACAGGACCTCTCTGCAGAAGACTAGGGTTCACCTAACGTTAATGTTGCTTTGTTTTAACTTACATTAAGTATCATAAAGAGCATGATCTTTTCCTGTACCTAACCAAGTAGTTTTGTGCCTATAAGCCGAACCAAACTGCAACCGTTTCACAACGTTAAAAACAGTCTAAAAGTGACAATAAGTGAAATGTTTGTCAGCAAGCCTTATTTTGAAAATCTAAACACATGTTGCACATTTGTTATTGCTAACTTGACAGCAGAGCTCTGCAAGTGCACACGTTTAGGGCCACTGACCAAACAAACCTTGCTCAAAATACTGACAATATAAACACAAAGTCACGTTGTTCAGATTACATGAGTTATTCATTTTGTAACAAACAAATACTGTAAATTTTTGTCTGAATTCCTTTCTCTTATGAGCCTGAAGTTATTTAAAAAAAATCTATGCTACAGATAAAAAGCAGCAACAACATGTCCCCTGTGCTACCCATGAGCTGTTTGCTATGTAGTGGACTGTGCATTTGTGCGTGTTCGGATGTTGCTCAGATCGGTCTATTTTCCAGCGTGCGCTGTAAAAAAACAGCTTGTTTGCGCTGCTGTCCACGCTGTCTTGTATTTACCCTTAGTGGCTGTGTTTGTGCACACATGCATACGACTGTGTGTCCATGCATGTGTATGTGTGTGTACTATGTGTATAAATCTCCTGCTGCCTCCCCCCTCCCATCTTATTGCTTTCTTGAAATCCTCTTGATTCGCCCAGTCCCCGAGGCTAGAGCCCCATACACAGCAGATGTTCCACTGAAAAGGCCATGAATGTTTAATCATTTGTGTTATTGATGCCGCTTTTTTGTTTGTTAGCAAGTGTGAGCGACTGTTGTGTCTATTTTTTGCATGTTACGCATCCGTTTCTGTGTGTGTGTGTGGCAAAGAGAGAGATCTTGGTAAATTTCATTTGTGTGGAAAAAAAGCTCCTTATTTATTTATTTATTTTACCTCACATGCCCTGCAATGAATGAATAATGAAGTCTATTTAAAAAATGTTATTCAGGATCATTAATGAGTGTGCTGTGTCAAATATCACATCAGTGCACTCTCACAAAACAAGACAATCTTTTTTCCCCATTTTTGTCAAACATAAAGTTAAACCCTGCCGATCACAGATGAACAAACTGGGCTCTGTCTCTAAACTGTGATTTGTTGGACTTAAAGCTGCTGTTTTAGTATTTGAGCTGACAGCCAGATTTGATCATAATTAGACAGCATGCCGTGGGCTTTGATTGGCACGGTAATTGGATTGTCATTGGGGCTGAAAAGCTATTATCTTAGGATCATGCCCCATGAAATTTGTTGGAAAAACTTCTGTGGCCGTCATTAAGTCCGCCATCTTGGGGGCCTTCGTAAATGAGCTTTTTTTTGTCGGCGAGGGAAGAGAGAGCGAGAAGAACAGAGGAGGGGAAAAAAAGGTACCTGTGCACCACTGGGACCCTTAGATCCTCTGAATCGCAGCGAAGACAATCTGGGCTCTATTGATTAATGATATTAGCATAGCAGGTAGCGCCAAGTCGAAAAAGTGGTGTGCTGGGTTATAGCCCATTGCGCTCGCCCACCCAATGGGGTGGGGGGTGGCCGGCGTGAGGAGGGGTGGGGGGCAGCAAGTGGAGGAATGGGCTAATATGTGAGAGGTGAGTCTGGAAGGAGCGCGAGGGAGGGAGGAAAAGGGGAAATTGCAGGGTGGCTTTTCATTGGCAATCGTTTATGTAAAGTATCGGGTACGATGCCCATTTTTGGGGAATAAGTAGCAATACGACTTAATGAAAATGAGGACGGAGATGAGAAAAGTGAAATAGGTGGCATCCCTCAAAGCCGCTGGGCAATTAAGTCAACTTACACACCTCTGGAAAGCTGGAAAAGCAACAGCAGAAACATCTGACTCCACTTTCTCTTAGTCTCTCTAAGTCTTAGTCTTTCTCTAAGTTTTTTTTTATTATATCTCATATAAGACACCACAGTCTGCATATAAAATGTTCAATCCTGTCCAAAAAAACAGAAAGAACCCACACCATCACAATTTCAGGTTTGGATGTGATGTGTCATAGATAATTCAAAATAAATAACCCATCTTCCCTGCTTTTCCAGACTTTTGACACAAAGTTAGCCAACTTAAACGCATCAAAAATAAACAGGCATTCCAATTTTGATTAATAAACCTGAATATTTCAGGGTTTTCTTGAGCTATTTCATGTAAAACAAAATTTGCCTTCAATCACACAGGTGACACATTCTGTTTTCCTCCTAAATACTTTCAAATCTGCCAACTTCAACAGCCAGTGTAAGAAAACCAGTTCTCAACAGAACAGTTAAACATATTTGCCTTCTAAATATGTCAAAGGCAACCAATAATTCATGGCCATACATTTTGATAATTTCATATGCATCCCTAGTTTTGGCTTTGACAAAATATTTTCAAATTATGTTTTACAATTGTTTACAAACTCATCCCTAAAGCAATAAAAAAAAATTAACACAAAGGTTGAAATTCAATTTCAAAGAGAAATACTGGCTGAAAAATAGTGGATTGTGTTTAACCAGAGGTGCGGACTCGAGTCACATGACTTGGAATCGAGTCAGACTCGAGTCATGATTCTAATGTCTTGAGACTTGACTTTGACTTTTGGACTCTTTTGACTTGACAACTGCAATGATACATAATGAAGTCCTAAAATAGTGTGCAGTGTGGGCCAGCAGGCAGACATAAGATTGGATCATCACATTGAGATATAAAGAAGCTGTAATGGACAACAGAAAAAAGTAAAACATGCGACTCAGAAATCACAGATGGAAACGTTTTCATTTTTACTTAAAACTTGAGGCTGCACAAACAAGTTCAGGCTAAAGCTAGTGTTCTATGGCCAGCTATACTATAGCTAACATTAGCTAACAGCAAGCATTAGTAACTAAAATGAAAATGTAAAAATGTAGATTATCTTGAATGGGTCATGATTTCTGGAAGGCAACATCGCTGAGTTTTTCAAATGTATTTTTGGGTGCTTTAGGCACCACAAGCAAAGTGCCATTTAGTTCCATTATACTGGAGAGAAGTCAGACATCTCTACAGCTGATATCTCCAAAACTGAGCAACTCAAACCAAAACAGTGTAGATGGATAAATAGCAAAAACATTATGTATTTTTTATTTTGAGGCAAACTGTCCAGGAAATGTACAGCAGCCTATTTAAAACCTATTTGTTTTAGCTTTTGGAAAAGACTTTTTTATATATTTATATATATTTAAATTTTAAACAAACGCAAATGAAAAAATAGCATTGTTCGTATCTGGTTGTGACTCATGGCGTTCGCATCCCGGGTCATCAGATACCGCCCCTTTGTCATGTGCCCCTTGGTGTCTCATCTAGACGCACATGGTACCCTTTAGCGTTTGTGTGCGAGGTGCAAAGTCTTTCTAACACGTGGCTAACATTAAACAACATTTTTGGTAAGTTTAGGCACAAAACTATGTGGCTAGCTTTAGGAAGACTGTTGGCTTTAACGCGAGTCCCCTGTGTGAAAGTAATGCCTGTGTCCCGCCACTCATCTCTGACCTCCACCCCTTTCAAGCTTTGTGAACTACATTGCACTGTGGATTTGCTCTGATTGTCTTATACTGATGCAAATGGGTGCACATTGGTAGTTTAAAATCTGGTCTGTACCTTCTACATCTGGGTGAGACGAGGAGGAAAGTGACAAACTGCATTATTTGCCGCCCTGGGAATGAGACTGGGCTGGTGAGACGTACGTGAACATATACAGTATATATGTCGTTTACATAGTTTGTCATAAATCAGATTTGTGTGGGCGAGGCCACTCTGCCTGATTTGGGATATGACTTCATCACACAGGTTTGAAACTTTCTTGGGAATTTAAAAGCAATGAAGCAAGTCCCACTTGCTCTCTTGTTTTTAACTGTACACACTGAATTTGATTGAATTGAATAATTCCACCTTCATGTGTCAGTGTTTGTATGTGTGTGTGTGTGTGTGTGTGTGTGTGTGTGTGTGTGTGTGTGTGTGTGCATCTGCATGTGTATTTCTGTCCAAACACTGTTCCCACACGGAAAATAATGACATTAATATACTTGACGACAACACTGTGTCATGCATTAGGGAGCAATATGTTATGCTCTTTCTTACATAAACCTCAGGAGGAGTGTGCGTTTTACAAATGTACTGCCTAATGGACTTTCTGTGGATGCCTGGTTTATGCAAGATAATGAATGTAGCTTTACATCATACGTGAAAGGTGTAAGACAGCAGGGAAATGTGTTGTCTTGCCTGTCGCGGCTCTCCCTGTGTTTCCGCTCTCTTTCATTGTGTCTGTGGGTGAAAGTTTCCATGCAGGCACTGTTGACCATGGCCCATCAAGTGTCATCTGATTTGCATTCAGCGGACGCATCATTATTCACAACATTTGATGTCCACAAAAACACATTAGACCTCTCTGTTTCAGCGCTGAGTGGCGTTGGCCGCGACCACCCAGACATCATTTGTGCACCCAAATAGTCCAAATGTAAATTGATATGTAAGAAAATGCCCCATTAACTTTTTCATTAATGGTTATAATGCATTCTGAGTGTCATCCGCAGGGCGGTGCGCTTCCCTGAGCAAGGCCACGCGCACGTGTGTGCCACACACACACAAACAACAGCGAGCACACAAAAATGTTGGAGCACATGCATGCAAATACATGAACGCACACTGATAAGTCATACAGGAAATACTGAAGAACATTGAATGAGAAGAATCCACACACATTCACACATATATGAGCAAACTTGACATACATTTAAATGTAGATATAAGGTATGATTTCATCTTAATAGCAGTTATATTTTATTGTTCTGTTTATTACCGTTATTGCCCCATTTTCATCAACTTGTCAGATGTATTCAAAGCTGTTAGATTAGACAACATGAGGCTCATGATGTCTTTATTTTTCACCACTTTTTAGTGTTGCAGACGTCATTGACTGTGAAGTAACTCACCCTTAATGCACACATGCTGTGCTGTATTGTACACGCTGTCAGGTTTTCATGAGGCTGTTATAAAAAGCAACGTAGAGTTGATTCACTTGTGTTCTTAGCTTTGTGCTCTGGCTTTTCTATTGCACTTAAAGCTGAAGGTATACTGCTCAGATCACCGGAGAGGACTTGTATCAATATTTGCTCTCTCTCAACGGCTCTCATATTCTATTCTCGTCTTCATTAAAATGTCTTTTGTCTCTTCCTTGTCATGTGTCTCAACACTCCGCCTCCTTATAAATCCTTTATATCTCCAATATAGTAGGAAGTAAGAGGCTACAGTAGAGTGGAGGTTGTAGAAGCGACACACAGTGTTGTCGACAGTATTGTTTGTGAGTATTGAATGGTTTGACACAACTTAAAGAGGAATTTACTATTTTAATCTACACACAGGTTATTTTCTTTTCACGTCTATTTGTTACAATACACAATTACCAGCTCGCCTGCTGGTCCAATATTTCACTCCTTTTAGCTGGTCTTCGCCATCCTCTGAGAAGCTAAACTGTGCTCACCAGTTAGTCGCTAACTTTGTGAGCTGTTTGGTGCTGGACAGGGCATATACAGTGGCTGAAAGCCAGTCTGATAGGACGAGAAGACTAGAACAATGAGTTTTTGCGAGTTTGTCATTACAAGTGATATCTTTCTTTCTTTATACACACACACTTTGAGCAGCTGTTAAAGAAACAGTTCACCCCCAAAATAATATATAGTCAATATGGGGGGCAGCTCTGGCTCATCAGTGATCGGGAGGTCGGTGGTTCGATCCCCAGCCCCTGCAGTCTACATGTCGAAGTGTCCTTGAGCAAGAAACCAAACTCCAATTTGCACCCAATGCTGCCATCGGTGTGTGAGTGCATGTGTGAACGGTTACCGCTTCTGATGAAGCTGCCACCAGTGTGTGAATGGGTGAATGCTGACTTGTAGTGTAAAGTGCTTTGAGTGGGCAAGCTGACTAAAACACACGACTTTCACCCAGGAGACCGGAGTTTGCATCCTGTTTAAAACCAAGCGTCACCAGTCATTTCCTAAACCTAACCAAGTAGGTTTTTGTGCCACTGATATTTTCAGCCTAAACCAGAGACGCTAAAGGGAAGACTTAGCACGTTGGGCAAAGGGTCTGGGTAAGACGCGAGGGGCGCATAAAAAATCATCGGTATATAACAACCTGGGATGAGAAGAAGTTGCAATATCGTACATGTGCTGCTAGACGAGATCAACGAGAACTCGCAATCTCAGGATACCTCAGTGTTTACCTGAAATAAACATTCACCTCAAGTTTTCACCCTTCTCTTTCAACCTCAACTACCTCATGTGTTTCCCTTTCTATGGTTGTCTCTGCACACACATGCTCCCAGTGTGTACACACAAACACTCCCACCAGCAGTCACTGCAAGAGTTAATATGTCTATTGTTTGGCCAGCACGTCAAGCACTTATCCCTGAGTGGTTGCGGGCTGCTGAAGGGAAAGAATTAAAGGTGAGTGTGTGTAAAGCATTCACACGCACATACACACTGATGCAGGTTACCAGGCTGCAAAACCATGGCAACATTTACAGGATCAAGCATGAGTGGCAACTGTGAGAGTTCAGTTCACTCTGCTGTTTGTGTGTTTAAGAGCACGTCGAAGCATGGAGACGGGAGATAACTTGGCACAATAACTAAGTTGGCCACGGAGCAGAGAAAAACAATAGCGCAGATAATACAGAAGAGCCTGCTGCACACTCAGATCCATGGATGCTTCACGCGTTAGACAGAGTTATTATCCAGTCAGTAATGGTATGTATCATGGGGGGAAAAAACTGTATAACTGTATGGTAAATAAATAAAACAAAACAAAAAGATTTGACAAGTTTTGGGAGAGCGTTTGAGTCCGTTTCTGTAAACTGTTTCTCACCTCTGCATTGATTGTACATGACGGAGTATTAGGGTCACTTTATGTTATGAAGAAAATAGTCAACAGAATATTAAAATCTAGTAATCCACTCTGTCTGTATTCACAAAATAGTACAGCTTAAATCTAAAAATATTTTGGTCATCAAAAGGCTTAAGTCTAAGTGAATTCACGAGTCATTGGTGTTAAAGTCAAGTCCTAAGTCATCAGATTCATCACTCGATTCCAAGTCATGTGACTTAAAGTCCACAACTCTGCTTAAACACAACCAAGTCATTTTTTACGCAGTGTTCAGCTTTGAAACAGAATTCAGACTTTCATGTTGGGAAGTGAAATGGTAGCCTATTATTTTAAGGTTCTGCAACTTCCTATTTATTTCCTATAGTGAGTCATTGGGTTAGTTTTGCATGCAGTTGATGCAGATTTTGTATTCAATAGAAGCAACTGCACTTCCTCGATATGTCACAGTGATGGCACAATAAGCAGTACAATAAGTTCCGCAATACAGGATAATACTACTTTTTAAGGCACTGCGAGAGATTGGATTTAATCTTTGCTTTATACGTTTCATGCTACTTTTACTAGCTCACTGACCTAGTTTTGGTAAGATTGTCTCACCTATAAATTAGTGAGCATTAGCTAAAATCTCAATCATTACATAAAAGCTATTGTGAGTGTCTTTAAGGTGAGCCTTTAATGGTTCTGTCAGCTATTTAGTAGAGCACGTTTGATGGTTGTGATGAGATCTTTGATTTGGTTGATCCTTCTCTAGAATTTTCTTGAAGTATGAATGGCTCCCAAAATCCCCTGGATCCCCTGCAGACCAGTTGGCTCCTCTCCAGGAAATATATGGCAGAAAAATGGCTCATGGTGTGTGACCCGGATCATGGTGGAAATGTCAAAGGTAATCATGCATATATTTAATTAAAAAAAAAAAAAAAAAAAATTGTCATAGTTTACTGAATCAGTGGCTGTTCACGTCAAGGATCCGTAAACTCCGTAAAAAGACCACAGATCCCCATTTGATAAAGAAATTTGTTTTTAGATGTTTTATTACAGAAAGAGTTTCAAACCCATGACTAAAATAATCATACATTCTGTCATTGTGATTATTTATTATTATATTATTATTATATTTATTATTTTTATTATTTATGGATGGACCTGAACCCCTTAAGGTCCCCCTGAGGGTCCCCACATACCACTTTGAAAACCACTGTACTACCCCGTAATGCCAGCCTTCACCTTTAAAACCACCTTCCATTAATGGTTTCACTCAGGCAAAAAGCAGTAACAAAAAGTTTTGTGGAAAGAGGAGAGGGACTGAGATTCTCTTGATGTAGCCTTGCAAATATAAAAGGCACGATCATTCAAAAAAACATGAAGCAACATTAAACAGCGATGATTGTCGGGCAGCCACCAGTCAGCGTATGTGAACCTCAGCAGGTGTGGCGACCATTATAGGAACAGCTGGATTCAGCTGTGATCATTTCTCCTTTTCTCTTGTGACATCTACTCAGAATAGATGAATAAAAAATGAGAAAGCTTCAATAATTTCTTTTCTGCAAATGCTCGCCCACTTCCCTTTACTCTTGCTATTAAAGTTACTGTTGAGGAGCGAAGACACTGACAGAAAAATGCAACAGATAATGTGGACATTTAATGAGGAAGCTGTAATATGAGCGATGTATTAATGGGGGGAAATTATTGAGCATTCAATTATGCCACAATGCCTTCCAGAGATGTTTTTGTGATTTGGTCGCGGCCTGCCACGGCGGGGGTCCGTCCCTGACTGATGAGCGCCCTAATCTGCTAATCTCACCAACCAGTGTGGAGGTGGTTTGGAAGGGGGGGATGTTTGGTGGTTTATATGACAAGCCAAACGGCTCGACTCGCTGCCTGCTAACGGTGGCCAATAAAATTAAAGAGCCGGTGCGTGCCCGGGTGCGGAGGAAGATGAGAGAGGAAATCAGAGATAGATAAACAAATAGAATCATAAAAAGGCAGGGCGCTGCTGAAGTGGTAATTCAGTGGGAGTTCATTAGGGGAGAGATGGAGGAACGAGGAGTGGAGGGCTAAACTGTGGATGACATTACCTCTAATGTGGCTCCCCTGCAGAGTTTGTGATAGGGTGGCCGTTCCTGGCGAAAAATAGGGTTTTTAGCATGACGCCACGCTCACAAAGACAAACTCCCACTAAATAGGATTTTTTTTTCTTAAGCATTGTACTATTTTAGTGCAGAAAACGTTTCCAAATGAGGTTCTCAAATGGGTTAAGGCACACAGCCAAGTTGAGACAACATGGACAAATGAGTTTTGTGGTGTGGCAAATTTGCGTGGTGCTACAATATTTTGAGCAGTAATCCTAAAGCAACCGTTTTCTCCCAGACAGACCAGACCACCCATCAATTACTTTCCATCAATTGCAGTGTCTAATATGAAACAGACGGTTTTATTCTCCTGGGCAGAGTGCAATCGTTGTCTCTAATATGAAGCTGCTTAACATTCTGGTAACTGGGTTCAGCAGCCTCTCGATGAAATGAACACAGCTGGAGTAGGATCGAACACATCCTCTAAGAACTTCGGATGCCCGTTTCATGACAGTGAATACAGTACAGAGGTGGTTTATAGCGGCTCCGAAAACGACTCCGACCAGGACTGGAGATGACACAGACACGGCTGGTTCAGGCCATGAAGCGGAACAGGAGTTAGAGGGAGGTGTGGCAAATTTGCATGGCGCCACACTATTTTGAACAGTAAGCCTAAAACAACCTTTTTCTCACAAATAGACCAGACCACCCATCAGTTATTTTCCATCAATTACAGTATCTAATATGAAACCAACATTGTTATATTCTCCTGGGCAAAGTGCAATCATCTCTAATATGAAGCTGCTTAACATTTAGTGACAAATTAACCTGTTGACACTTTTTCATGATGCTGATTCTTTTGTTTTGACTTTATATTTTTCAAATTTACTGAACATAATTGAAATCTCTTTTACAGGTTGGTGTGTCCACTTTGCAGAAAAATCATACTTTTATATCAAGTGGTATATATCAGCCCATTCTCATCCCCAGCTCGTCAGATATCGATGATTTGTCACGGCCCCTCACGTCTCATCCGGACGCACAAGGGTTTAATGTACCTGCAATGTAAAGCTGTCCACGTCAGTATCAGATGAGCTGAACAGTCAACGTAGCGCAACATAGTTTAGAAAGCGGGGACGTGCCAAGAAGGGTGGAGGTCGGGGTTGAGTGGAGAGTCACACACACATGATGGGAGCCCGGAGTTCGAAACGTCATCTTTTCCTAAACCTAACCAAAAGTCAAGAATGTTTTGTGCCTGCACTTGACCAAAGTAACGTGGACCTTGTGGGTCAGGGTGCGAGCTCTTGTGCATTGCCCTGAGACGCTAAAGAAAAAGGCTTAGCACGTCGATCACAGACGCCAAAAGGTACCTTGTGAATCTGAATAAGATGGGGTGCATGACGAAATGTTGGTATGTGACGACCTGGGATGAGAATGCGTTGCAGCTATCAGGTTTTGAGATGTGATTCTGAGATTTCTGGCTCCACCCTGATACAGTGGAGGTGAATGCATTTTCATTTGTGGTGTTCACAGCATTGGAGAGTTCTAGGAACAAAAACATTTTTTCTGATTCTTCCAATCCATACCATTCCTCATCTCTGCATCAGATACCCTCAGACTTCCCCATCCTTTACCCGTCCCCAGACCTCTGCACCTGCTCCTAATTCCCTCATCAGTCTCCCTAAAATAAATACCAATCAGTGAGCCTGCTTTCACCAATATTCTTAGTAAAGCACCTTTAATTGAACATGCCCTGCTTCTGAGTCTACATGGTTTCTCTTCCTGCCGTCAATACTTGAACTCTTACAGTTACAGCGGTGATCATCAATGGGCGGCCCGAGGGCCACATCCAGCCCGGCAAAGCTTCCCATTCAGCCCGCTTAATATTGAAATGCGTAAAAAATTTTGAAATTTTAAAAAAGGGAGAGGTCCAGTCCGTCAATTAGCTTGCCCACCCCTGGCAGCGAGCTAACAAGTCTGTAATTTGTAGTTCACTATTCTACAGAAACAGAGTATTCCCTTAACTCCATCTACTCCATGGACCCACCATTAAAACCATCTGACTCCCTGGATGGACAATCCCTGGAGCTGACAGCAGCACACTGACCAGACTACAGGAGGTAGCTCCGGAGTTGTCTGAGAGCTTGTCTATGAGATGCTTCCTGAGTTTCTGAAGTGGACTTTTTTGTTGAGACAAGGGGCTAATTCATCAGTTGAAATGTCTGTTTTGTTTTGAGCACTCCTCCTTGGTGGAGGTCTGAGAACATTATTTTGTTATCATTATGGATTTCCCAAGTTTTTTAGGAATTAGTTCATACTGATCCAGGCTATTGAAAATAAAAATAATTTGTAACAAGGTGAAAGTATTAAACAATAAGAGGCAAATTAGGCCCCCACAATGTTTGTTTCAAAAATTCTGGTCCTTGGACAAATGTAGTTGATGAAAAATACAATACATTTAGCTATTTATATACAGTCAACTGCTCATAACTCATGTCTACATTGCTTTTTTTTAAAGAAACCACTGGCCTAGAAAATGAGCTTACAAATATAGGAGCTGTAAATCGAAAGAAGACATGCATAGATACAAACAATACAGCAGTTTAAAAGCAGTATGGGCAGTCATAGATCTTTGCATCCTATATTCTCTACTTATAAATAGTCATCAAGGGGATTACAAGTAAAATAAGTGTTCCGAGCTGTGTCTGTCGCCATTGTCTGCCATCTACCTCTGGTTGTCATAGTGAGACGTCACTTTGTCTGTAAACAAATTTGTGCTGCTCTGAGCGTTCTGGAGGATTTGTTGTCTGGTGGAGCGTATTTAGCAGATGAAACGTGTTGTGGTGACAAGCATGATAGAACACATATGTCGCCGAGGGCTACTCCCTGCCTCCACTGTTGTGGCTACATAAACAACTGATTGTGTCGCATTGTTCAGAGTGTGTGTGTGTGTGTGTGTGTGTGTGTAGTAACGAATGCAGTGGCTGTTGTCATTTATGTCTGAGCTGGTATCTCATGGCATTTTAATGTTGCCCGGAGCTCTAAGTGTGTGTGTGTGTAAAATTATTCCTTTCTTTCTCTACATTACTTTACATACTTATTTTTCAACCTGGCATCATCAGAGTTCTCTTTCTTCCCTCGCTCCTCTCCTCTCCTGCTATCCAGCACTTCAGAGTAGATGTAATTGCTCAGACAAAGCAGCCGTTCAGAGCACTGTCGATGTAAATGCTGCTCCATGGCAGTGGCTGACTTAATGAACAGCAGGGCTTGCAGCCCTCTGGCAGCACTTAAACTTTAAAACATCTATTATTGAGGCGTGAGAAGAAAAAAAGTGGCTAGCGCTGACCCCTCTTTCATCCCTCTCTTTTTATATCTCTAGTCATGGGGTTGGAAGGGTTGATGTTGTTGAAAGATAAAGTTGCTGTATGTAGCATTTTTAAACTACAGTATACCATTGACAAATGAATTTGCAATAACTTGGTCAAATTAATCCATAACATCTCCTTTTTGCCTCTATATCACTATATGTACTGTCTGTATGTATATACGTGCTGTATAACTGTATTTATATACTATAACTGTAGTTGCCATTAGCTTGGACTAGGAGCTCACCAGTATCACTGGAATGGGCACCAAATGGTAAATGGTAAATGTCCTGTATTTATATAGCGCCTTACTAGTCAGCTTGACCACTCGCTTTATACTACAAGTAGGCATTCACCCATTGACTACCATGCAGGGTGCCACCTGCTCATCAGAACATCAGAAACTGCACATGTGAATCTCAAGGACACTTCGACATGTAGACTGCAGGGGCTGGGGATCGAACCACCGTGACATGGGACAGGAGTTCAAGGGAGGCAAGGCATTAGTTAGCGCACACCTGTGGAGGCCTGAGCTATACTAATGGACGATCACCTCTTGAGGTTGAGCTAGGATGAGCCAGAGCTAGCTGGTTAGAATGCTAATTTCAAAATATCTCTACAACACAGTACACAGACATCTTTGACATAACGTCAAAACTGTTGTAGTTAATTTTTTGATGTTTCAAACTAACATTCTAACATATATCTGACCTTATATTTAAACATATGATCTGTTGATGCTGAAACATCTCAGGCATGTAAGGCTTGGTTTCTCACCCCCACCCCAATTCTAATGGCACCATTATATTGTCCTCACGTCCCACAAGAATCCCATTGGACCCAGGGATGCAATAAGATACATTCTAAAGCCTCCAAATGAACATATTAGATATTATTATTAATATTCACTGATGTTAAAAGCTACACATTGCACCTACAAATGAACAACAAAAGTTCTGGGCCCACTTCAAACCACTGCCATCCAGTGGGGGTGAACTTAGAGTTAGCTTAATGCTAACATCTCTTTTTCTCCATCTCTCTTCCTCTGGAAATGCAGATTTATATTCCATCACCTCCACCATTCACAGTGTCACTGCCATCGCTGCAGTGTCAAGTGTCTTATTTCTGTATCAGAGGGGGAGAGCTAAGTGTGTGTTTGTGTGTGTGCGAGCAAACTTGTACCTAATGCGCTACCCACTGTGTGAGTGAAAATATACTGTATAAGAGAGGTTAGGTGTGAGTGTGAGTGGGCCTTGCTCCGCTCTGGACGTACTTATCTCCTTTGCTGTGTAATGGATCCTACTGGATATTTGCATAAGGTATGGAGGTGATGTCATTTGGTCCTCAGAACTGCATTTCAATGATGGTTGACTGTTAGCAAAGTGGACATACTCAGAACAAGCTGACCCACTTCACTTCCTCCTGATCAAACTTTTTTTTCGGGAGCTGAACTGGATTTAAACCGTAAATGATAATTCTGGTTTATTCGAAGTCTGGGTCTTATTTTCATAGTTTTGGAGCCAACACTGTCATGAAGATAAATGCTGAGAGAAACTGTCCATGACAAAAAGTCATTCCTAAAACAGCTGGTCACTGTAGTGCTCACACTGAGGGAAATTTTGCATTAAATAAAATAAATAAATAATAAAAGCTATATAAATAATAATAAATACAATAAATAATAAATAAAAGCCTAAAACTTACAGCAGCAATTTAAACATATATCATTTAAGATACATTGAGGCCCACATTAACACCATTTTCCATTTTGTGAAGCAGGCCAGGTCCCTCCAATCGTTTTTGGGATTTGTGGTTTCTAATGTCAGTGTCACTGTTCAAATGTCAGCATTGGTGAGAAGCTTTCATGAACATGTTAAATAGATCATTATACAGTCTTTACTTACTTACAGTTTTTGGAACTCCCGTACAAAGTCTGCCCTCAAGGATGCTGAGCTTCCTCTCTGTGCCTCGACAACCCTCCCCTCGCTAATAGCCGTTGTCTAAATGCCAAAGTCGAGTATTTTTTCACGTTAAATTTGGGGTGGCGATGCCAGGCAGTGATATTAATCTCGCCGGCGATGCCGCAGTGGTGGTAATGAAGGATGGTCGGCGTTATTTGTATCCTCACATGTTGAGTGTTTTGTCAAAAGTAGGTGAGTTTTGCTTGCCTGGTAGATTTGTGTTCTCCCCTAGGAGCCGTGGCCCAGTAAGAGACAGCAGTTGCTCGACATAATTAGAACGGGAAGGTCCTTGTAAACCCATTAATATCTCACCCAGGCTTAAATGGCTGGCTTACTGGTGGTTTCTTGGCGGAGAACATGGAGAGAGTTCTGTGGAGAAAGGAAGATATGAAGTAAGAGTGCAGTAGCAAGATGAATGGAGGGTTTGAAGTGAATAACTTAAGGTGTTGATCATGAAGGGTTGGTTCACTGCAGAGGTTTACACCGCCTTTTAATGAAGAACACTGTTCAGTTGTATTTACTTGCCCCTGTAAAACCCCTATATTCAAGAAGAGTTGCAACAGAAAACTTCCTAACCTGTTTCCAGGGGGACACTTAGGAGCAATAACTGATGACTACATGTTATGATCTTGTTGTTGTGATACATTATAAAACATAAATCAGATTAGAGCAAAGGACACAGGAGTTTGCATTGAATGCACATCAAATTTAGCATCATCCTTACTGTGCAATAAATTTCAATCACAACTAGGATTTGGACTTATTTAAAGGGACAGTTCACCCTAAAATAAAAAAAAACAAAAACATATTTTGGGAGATTATATTTTGGAGATATCAGCTGTAGGGATGTCTGCCTTTTCTTGAATATAATGGAAATAGATGGCACTTCACTATACAAAAGGTGTCAGGCCTGTCTCATGGAGAAGACATTAAAACTAAACACTAAATCCGTAAGATGCAGAATCAACACCCGTTGAGAAAGAGCAGTTGTGACTATCTTCATCAACGGCTGAATTCCTGAAACCGAATGAAGACAAGCACACAAAACAATGAAATGAGAGGAGTTCAAACAGTTTTATGTTTGGGAGTGGACTGAAAGTGTTTTTAAGTTGACGTGTTGAAGGTTTGTTTGTCTTCTACTTATGATTCAAGTTATTCATTATTTTAGTGAAATCTGTCACTTTTTCAAAGTGAATGTACCCTGAGGGTTTATTTTTACTTGTGAGTTGTTTACTGCAAATGTATATATTATGTCTTAATTAAATTGTTGCAGGTTCCAGATTCCCATCTGTTCATAGTCTCATAGATTGGAATATTTTATAAACTACAGGTTCCATCATTGCAGGACATTTCATATCATATGTGGAGCCAGAGGTGAAAGCACAACAAAATCTATACATTCTGTTACCTTTTTTTTAATTTGAATATTTTATTAGCTGCTCACAAAATGTGACTGTTTACTCAGTCTTAGAGAAAAGGGGCTTTGGGCCATCAGAATCTGCAGTATTAAGAGACAGATGAAATTTACACAAACATTTTTGTTTTGTTTTGAAACCTTGATTTCAGATGCAGCTACATGTGAATTTCAAGCCAGATGGAGAAGGTGGAGGTCCAAAATGTCAACTCAGAAATTCTTCAAATAATTCTGTTTGCTGACGGCAATCATTCCTAAACTGGCAGTCGTGACCCTTGAAGTGGTTCTGGGATGAATTAGACATCAACAGATGATTAAATAAATAAATAAATCATTATCATGACTGCATAAAAATTTCTTAGAATTTCATTTTTCTTGTGAAATACATTTTTACAACATTACATTGCCAGATATGTTAACATTTCCTTATCATGTTATCAAAACGTAATCTGCTCCGCATTGCATTCATTCAAAACATATTTGCTGTTGCAAGTTAGTTGCATATTTTTGTTATTTCTGGGATAGAGTGTGATGAACATGCCATCTAACAGTATGCAAACTGAAAATACCAGCCTGTACCTGCAATGTAAAGCTGTCTACGCCAGTATCAGACGACTTGAACAGATGATGTAGCGAGATGTACTTTCTAAAGCAAGAAAGTGCCAAGAGGGGTGGATGTCAGGGTTGAGTGGTGGGGCACACATACAACTTTCACCCTGGACACCGGAGTTCAAGTCCCATTTGAAACAAAGAATCACCAGTCATTTCCATTTCCATTTCCTGAACCTAGCCAAGTAGGTTTTGTGTCTAAACTTAACCAAATGTCACCAATCTTTTCCTAAACTTAACCAAAGTGTCGTAGACCTTGTGCATCAGGATAAGACGGGGCACGAGCCTTTGCGCATCGCCTGGAGACACTAAAACAAATTTACGACCGCTCCTCTTTACACATTCCTAGTCGACACTGTTTCATATTAACAGGGAACACAAGCAGACATGGTTGGGAACCAGTATCTCCTTGCCATTCCACACTTTAGATTAAATGGCATGCTATGATTGCATTTGTTTGCCTTTTATGGCTTTAATCAGCAAGGCTGTGGATGCTGTAAGAGGCAAAAGAAAACATTCTAATATATTTTTTACTGTGCTATGTTTTAGTTTAGTTTGAATAGTTGGGAAATTAAACCTTTGATTATTAGAATGCAAACCTTGGCTAGCAATGCTATAAATAGCACTACTTGACATCACTTCTCGACACCAAACGCACACACACACATAGTGATCTATCACCCCACATGCTTAATGCCACATTTTGGACAAATATATCAAATGATTTGATTTGGCACAAGGACAGGCTGTCCATGCAAGAGAGGGCAGCAGAGGAAAGGCCAGTTTTTGGATCGTCCCAGAATCCCCTGCTGTCCCTCTCGACACACAGTTAAGTCCTTTGGGTACACTTTGTGACCTCTCTGCTCAGTGGACATCATCAGGCAGATTAAAATCAGTTAATGCACTTGGGGCTAGTTGACTCTTTCCCACACACACACACACACACACACACACACACACACACACACACACACACACACACACACACACACACAC
>JBBPCS010000573.1:7411745-7428881 GCA_037974645.1 Hollardia meadi | reverse complement strand
CACACACACACACACACACACACACACACACACACACACACACACACACACACACACACACACACACACTAAACACAATAAGGTGCTTATGCAGTGTGTGTAAGATATAAAATCAGACACGATATGCAATAATGTTTAAACATAGAGTACAGTACACATAATCACACACACGCAAGCCAAAAAATAAATACTGCAGTATATGGACACACAGAGGCAGATAAGACACATACATATGCAAATGAATTGATACTCTTCTCGCTAATTCATACACTGTATTTATTCACATACCGTGTGTAAACGCAATGCATATGTAACGCAGTTCTTTTCAAACAAACTTAAAATAAGTCATGGATTACATATACCTGTTCAGCATGCACACAAAATGAACATATATGATTATGTAAAATCCCAATTCAAAGCCAGGACAATATTTGGTGATGTTGAAGTTTTCAGATAAACTGGAGGATTAAATGCTCATCCTACGTCTTAGCCTAAAACCCTCTGAAAAAGCAGTGAATCATCTAAGAACACTACACACGTCACAAAGCTTATACCGAGGCTGTTTCTTATTTTATGAAAACTTGACATATGGTCGGTATGTGGTTTTAAGTGGACAGTGACAAATATACAATATATTCAGAGACTGTGCACAATACAGTAGTTTATAGCAGAAGTAGTTTAACCTGCAGAGCAAAAGAAGGTCATGTGCAGTGGTTGATAAATGAGTAAAGTGGGGTAAAAAGCTATATTTTCCTCTGAAATGTAGTGGACTAGAAGCATAAAACAGCATAAAATGAAAATACTAAAGTAGAGTAGCAGTACCTCAGAACTGTACAAGTCCCAAGTACAGGACTAAAGTAACTGTACTTAGTTACTTTACAACCACTGAAAGTCGACTGCACAGCTAACTGACTTTTAATGTAACCATTCAGTTATAAATACAGTATAAAAGCCACTTCAACTGCATGTTGCAGGGACAGGAAGACATACTGTTCTTGTATGTACATGCAACTGACGATTTTTTTTCATTATTTATTTAATTTATTCATTGAACTTTTTGGTTTAAAAAATGTCAGAGAAGAGTAAAAAAAAACAATTTCATAATTTCCCAGATCTCAACGTCTTCAGATCATTTGTTTCATTAGTTTCAACCAACAGTTCAAAACCGCGGATGATTGAGCAGAAATGTTCATTCTTGACCTTGGGAGTAGTGGTTTGTCAAAAACTCAAGGTCCACTGACTGGCTTTTGCATCTCACAGTCTTCATCAGCAGAAAGTTTTCTGAATTACTGTGCAAAGTGTGCGAGTGGCACATTTAGGGAGAGCTCCATCCACTAATGAAGACAACGCAATTGAAAGCTGTTCAAAAAAGCTAGTTAGTGGACCATGAGTTTAGATTATATTTTTCTCACTAAAGATCCAGAGAACACAGAGAAAACCTTTTCAGAAGCGAAAACGTTGTCAACGTAATCTTTTTTCAACTGGTGTCAATCAATTTTCTAATCATTTCAGCGCTAGTTGACACTAACTATTGTTGGGAATCTGTTACAACGTTTTGTGACAAGTTGATAAAAGATGTTTCTCCTGTTCAAAGTAATCAGTGAAGGCCGTTTAGATGCACTGATTTATGGTAGTGAAGGGAAAAATACACACCTTGTTTGTGCATTCAAGAATGCACACATTTGCTGACTTGTCCATACTAATCTGCTGGATGCAAATAAAATGTCTGTGCATCCATGTGTGTGTGTGTGTGTGTGTGTAAATGCCTGCTTACCTCTGGGCATGTTTGCCAACTCATCCGTATTAATACTGCCGCTGTAATACCATCAGTCCAACAGCAGAATCCAGTCTCTGCTCTTCTTCCCTTCTGTCACAACAGCCTCATGTGACCTGGATTTCTTCTTGAGACAACAGTGCCTAGAGAGAGTGAGGAAGTGAGAGAGGATCAAAATGTGTGCTTCTTCATGTTCAAAAAAATTAAACAGTAACTGACTGGAAAGGAAAGAGCCTTTTAAAAAAACATTTTTAAAAAATACATTTTCAAAGTTTTACTTTGGGAGATGAATAGTGAAACTTTACAAAGTTACAACCCTAGTTATGTCAAACTCAAGAACTAGATCTGGGGTTAACAAAATAATGAGTGATAAGAGGTAGTTATCAGTGAAGAGAGCCAAGAAGAAATGTCAAGTCCAATGTGATTTAGTGGCATCTAGTGGCAAGGTTGCAAATTGCAACCAACTGAATACCCCTCCTGTCAGCCTCCCCTTCCATGCATGTAGGAGAACCTATGGTGGCTGTGACAAATGTTTTTTTTTTTAAAAAAAGGCCCACTCTGGAGCCAGTGTTTGGTTTGTCTGTTCAGGGATACTGTAGAAACATAGCGGTGCAACATGGCGGACTCTGCTACTCACTGTAGCTATAAAGGGCTGATTCTAAGGTAACAAAACCACAACAGTTCTTATTTTTCAGGTGATTATACAGCAAAGAAAACATGATTAAAAACATTTTTATTTCATTTCTGCCAATTGATCCCGCTAAATCTACACACTGGACTTTTAATGTTGGGAATTTCCAATCTTAAAACAAGGGCACAAGTAGGCCTACATTAAACAGAAGAGGTCGCACCAAAATCAGTGGGTTTACAAGAGGGACGAAATACCAGAGAACGTCTCTCTCTCTCTGTGTTTCTGTGCAGAGCATGTTTGATTGTCAGCAGACAGGAGGTTTAGAGCGAGGGGAGGTTGTCCACTAGTTAATCGATAGCGGATGGTGTCGTCTCTCGGACAGATTTAAAAAGAAAAAAAAAAGAAGATAAATGCTAAAATGCATGACCAAAAGTACCATGAGGTGCCAAAGAGGTGGAAGATAGAGGGCCTTATTCGGGTGAATACTAAAATCGTCAATAATTAAGATCCCATCGAGTATTAAGTAAAAGTAAACAAAACAGTAAATTTCCCAGCCTGAATCAAATACTATAATAGCTATGCTGTCAGCGCCTTATGATTCCTTAAATCTAGTTGTTTTAGCCAATTTCTGCCTCAGTGTATATGCTAGAGTAATGTTTTCCTCTGCATACATCTACTTCTCTGACCTACAGCTTGGGTTTCCAGACCTAACTACAAATATAAAAGGGACCCAGATTCAAAGCACTTGTAATACCATATAATTGTGTTTTTTAAGTCAAAACATCTCGCATCTTCCACGCACTCTGCAGTTCCTTTTTGTGCTGTATCGTTCTGTGAATTTCACAGAATGTGGTATTGAACTACTTCTTTCTTTTTGGGTCAACTTTTTGATTCTCAGGTCTTTTTTGAGAAAGAATGATTGTTGATCTCGGGGAGAGTACCTGATTAAATAAAGGATACCAAAAAAATGACTCCAACTCGCCTTGATTGCCCACGCCTGTCTTGTTTGTTTTTCATCTATGCTGTCATTCTTTCTACTTTGTCACCCTGTCAGTTTCTTTGTGCTGCTGTTTGGATTGCCACCATTGTGCATTTGTTCACACATCACTTCTGTATATTCATCTGCATCCATAACCGGTATGTGTATGTACACATGGGTCTAAATCTGTGTGTGTGTGTGTGTGTGTGTGTTGGGCATGTTTCCTGCTCCCCTCATTGTGTCATTAGAGAAACAGACTCCGGCCATCACACTCAGCACTGCAGCGGGGTCTCATTTACATAAAAATGATACCACACGCACATTTATGACCATGTGTGTGTGGTATCACTGCAAACACGAGGGCACATTCATAATGTAAATTTTAAAAAAACTAAGACATCAAAATGTGTTCAAGATTCTGCTGCAAGAAAAAGCCCCCAAACTAAATGTAGTGTTTGTGTTATATTTTGTGTCATGTCATGTATCATTTTAAAGGCCCTTATATGGACGGACATTGGAAGTTAGCAGTAACTATAAATGCTGTGACACACTGCATTGGATAATTGTTGTGACATTATCTACTGTATGTATAATGTATCTGTCTGTGTATCAAATAAACAGTAAATGTAAACCTTTCAACCACTTTTCTGTTACACATTTAAATGACCATCGCCTGCATAACTGTAAAAACAGCATCTCATTTAACATTTAAAAATATATTGATTTAATGTTAATGTTGGTAGGTTAATGTTGTTGGAAAATTGTTGTGACAACACAACGCGACCTCATGGGATGGGATGAATAGCACGCATTTAAAGCTTTCCGCATTTCATTTAACGTCGTCCGCATTTTATGAGTTTTAGACATGCAGAAAACAACGTCAGGTGACTTTCATCAGGTGACATTTGTTGTCTTAGTCACATGACCTACGGTTGCAGTTTGGTTAAGTTTAGGCATAAAAACAAATTGGTTTGGTTAAGGGAAAAAAACCCATCATGGTTTGGGTTAAAATCAGTTTAACTATATTACTTTCGTCACTTAATTTACGTTACTTAAGATCAAAATATTACCTAACTTAACTTAAAGACATGAATTAACAATGGTCACTATCATGACGTTTTACCCCCTTTTTATTGCATCAAATAACTAATTAAAACCAAACTGATCTGAAAAATTTGCATACATCAGCGTGATAAGAACTACCTAAAATGACCAATCTCTGGGAAAAATGTATTTGACGTGTACTTTGAGTTTTTAGTTGGGCCCATGTCCTATCTGATATCATTGAGGGGGAGGGGTTTATGATCTATACTGCAGCCAGTCACCAGGGGGCAATCAAGATGTTTTGGCTTCACTTTTGGGGAGCTCTCATGTCGGCCATCTTTATATATAGTGAATGGTATCCACCTAACCCCCCACAAGTACCACATCAACAACACAGACATGTCCTCTCCCTGCAAGTCACTCTCTACCTCACATCTAGCTGCTTTTAATGCAACAACAAAAAACAGGATTGTTATGTCTGCTTCCACTTTTATTCAAATACAATTACAAATCATTTTGCTGCCTCAACAAATACAAATACTGGCCTCTCTGCACATTCCTAGAGGAGAACTCCTGATGTGAAGTAAAATGTCCATGTCATCTGCTTAAACCTCAGTGAATTACTTTGTGGTTTTAAAGTTTGATTGATGCTTTTATGACACGTTGATGTGCATTTTATTTAGTGTTAGATCTAACAGACAGCCTGTAAATTGTAAACGAGCTAACTGGCTGAGGGCAGTTCTGATCTGGATGAAGAAATCACAATAGAAGCTATAAACACTATTGCTCATTGTTCAAATTGCTTCAGTACAAATGGATAATGAGACTGTACATTACTCTGGTCTTACTCCACAGCATCAACCCTAATACACCTGATCTATGTATTAAATGTGGTATATATGTGGGTAGCTTCTTTCATTGCCTCTGGGAATGCCCAAACATACAAGAGTATTGGGAAGAGATAATACCAACTCTATCCACGGCCACAAAAGGGGAACGATGTATTTTTGGTTGTTTTCCAGTAAACTGCAGATTTTGCTAGGGCTCTGTAGTGAACAGCTGTTTATTTTTATTTAGACTTTTGACTAGTTATGTTATTATTAAGTGTCAGATCTTTGTTTTGTTTTGTTTTTTTCCTTCACCAAGATGTGATTATAGTACCTTGTCAACAAGTACAATACTAGAATGTCCCTTACTTTCATTATATTCAAAGTGCTTTTATGTGTTCTTATGTGTTTAATGTGATGAGAAGTGTATGTTTTTGTATGCTATCCTGACAATACAATAAACATATTTGTAAAAAAAAAAAAAACTGGCTTAGGGCTATCCTCCACAAATAGACAGCGTTACTACTGCAAATAACAAGCCCAAAGCTGTGTTTGCATATGAGCAATTCAGTAAAAGCTCAACTGACAAAGAGTTTGGGGAACATTTTGAGTTAGTCAAGTTAAGTAAGTTAGTCGATTGCCTTGTTAAATCAGGCTGTAAATACTGTATTTAGCATAAAGTATAAACTGAGCTGCCTCAGGTTACACTTGTGTTGCTACATTTTACATCAGAGGGAAAGTCAACAACCAAACAGGAAATGTTAACAATGAAGGGTGAATACAAATGATACAAAACAATGGCCTTTTGGCTTTAATTCATAAAGAAATCTTCAATTATTTCCCCTCTTGTCTTTAATGTGGCTTTACATTTAAAAGATGCTATGTAGTCAGACACTTTCACCTGCATCCTTGTCTGTGTTTTCAGGATGTATTTCCACCACTCTCCATCAGCCAGTGCATGTATTAAAATGAGTCTCTTTAGGGAAGTGTTTGTGCATCTGGATGTGTATTTTTCTTTGCAACCGCCACTTCCATCCTTCTCCCTCTCCCTCTCACTACCATAAACGCTCTCTCTCCACCCTACTCAGTTTCCATCTCTCTCTCTCTATCTCTCTCTGATATACATAGCAATGACCCCTGTCTCAGTCATGCCGGCACCATGCTGTGAATTCCATCTAAGCAGAAAAACAAGTGGAGATTGTTATGCAAATGGCTATGTGGTGGGACTTGTGCAGGAGGGAAAAAAAGGTGATGTTTGTATCCTTATGAGTGCATTGGGAGGCGGTGAGAGGAGAAAAAAAGAGGGATGAAGGTAGAGAAAGAGGAAGAGAGAGGGGGAAAGAAAACAATCAAAAGAGAGACGAAACAAAAATGGAGGGTGGAAGGAAATAAAATAAAGATGCAGCAAATGCGGACAGGAGGGTATGACAAGATGCTGTTTTGAGTGTATGTTTACAGGAATGAAGTCAGAGGTCTATGCCATGTAACTGATCAGCCAGCAAGAATTTTCAGTCTGCGTGTGTGTGTGTGTGTGTATCATGCAAATGAGTCGCTTTTTGTATATTTTTGCATCATATGTCCACGACTGTCTGTGTATGTCTGTAGTAATGCTGACACTCTTTGTTTCTCTCGCTGTCAACATCTAGACAGACAAACACACAAACATGCATATAAAGATACACACACACACACAAACACACACACACACACAGCATGAAGAGCTGGGAGGTAATGAAAGGAAATAGCAGGTCAGTTACTGTTTAATTGTCATTGCACTTCATTGGGAACACATCAATCCAGCACTGCATCAGTGAGCAGAAAACAATGGCTTCACACACACACACACACACACACACACACAAATGCATTTAAATTGGCGATAGGCCCTATGGCAAAGATAAAATACATGATTGTGTGTATTTATCACCTTTTTTCCCCCCACAAAATACGTTTATACTCCTAATTTGCTTTGCCAGATATATTCTGGAGAAAACATGGATGAACTCAGGATGAGGGCTTGCTTCCCGTCCTGCATCCCACATGTTGTTAGGTTTGGGCTAAAACACTTATAGATCAGATGATGGATGTTGGTCAAGTAAGTTTCTCTAAACCCTGAACAGGAATTTCAACAATGGTGGAAACACACTTATTGGTTTCATTTCTGATAAAGTCTCTTTCTATTACATACATTCTAGTATATTCAGAACAATAGGGTGGTCATTTTGAATTCAAAGTACAACCGTGGGTGTTCATAAATTTCACCCTCTTTTGACCCAGTGCTTTGCCGTACCACTAAACTGTTGTTCTCTTCGCTAACAGAGGAGGCGTTTTAGATTTGACACCACAGAAGGGAAAATCATGGATAAAGGTGTTAAAATGCAACTGCCTTACAGTTATGTTAGCTTGTCGCTCAAATGAGCCAGTACATGTTGGTTTGTATTGTTTCAAAAAAAGCACTTCGCATAAAGACTAAAAGACGGTGGGAAAAGTAGGCCTACCAACACCTCAACTGTCCTCTAGTTAACATGTTGTTACTTGTGTAAACAACACATACATAAACAAAAAAGTTGAAAAGATGTATTATTTCATGGGGAGTGACACACTGAAGACATTTCTTGGCAAACAACAGCTGGGTGCAGTGACTGTGCCGCGTCCTGAAGTCTTATCCAGGTACCATCGATTGCCACTGTCTGCTGGAAGTCAACACTTTGTACACACCGACATGTCCAAGGTTTAAATTTGATTGTGTGGGTCGTGTTGATGTGTGTATGCATCTGTAGCCCATTACACACTTGCACTCTTTCTCTGTCTCTCACTTGTTTTTTTTTTTCATTTTTTCCTCAGTTACTCTCAAACTTCTCACGGACAAATACACACATACACACACACACGCACACACACACATACTCGCTCACACTGTCTCTTCCACTTTCATGGTGTTTATCTCTCAATCCCTCCGCTCTCCCCCTCACTGTCAATGCTTCTTTGTCAGTCTCTCTCTCTCTCTTTCCCCCCTCTCCTTTTCTTGCAGACACACTCCCCAACACGCACACTTGATCATTATCCAATAGTGTCATCAATTTTTAGATCTGGTTTATGAAACCCTGGTGCAACTCTCCACCAAAACGCTCAATGTGTATTGCTATTCATAGTGGACACTGATCCCACACAGTTTTTTTTTTTTTTTTGGTTGCTTTGTCTTGAATGAAAGTTGCATCAGTTTACATCAGCAACAGACACTGTGGCAGGCTGGACCCCCCCTACCCCCACCCTTCCCAGCTGTGAGGACAGCGCCAACATAAGTGCCGAAGAACAGACCACAGATCACATCACCTCAGATTAAGTGTCTTTACATTTCTTACCTCCCAATGCTGATTTGGAAGCTAATGGCCTTTTAGCCTCATGTAAAGTTGAGAGAGGGTCATCTCCCTAATTCACAATGTGTATTAGTCTGGTCCCTCTCAATTCATTTTCTTTTTTTTGATTTCCAAGGGGCATTATCAATAAACGCACACCCAAAACCAATCAGAGTGATGAAACATGTGACGTAGTTCTGAGTGATGCATAGTGGAGCGGTTCTTGGTCTAATTTCAGGCAGGAAAGAAAAATGGCAGCCTGGTTACAAACAATGTCTTATTACAGTATAATTTTTCCAATCTGGATCAGTACCGCTCCTCTGTCAGTCGTCATATCAAACCTACCCTATAAGAGACAAACGGTTGTGATTGGTTCTGATATGGACCAGATTGGATGGAAAACAGTCTAAATGGGAGGGGTCCTATAGACGCCTCTGTCAGAGCAAGTGACCTCTGCAGATTTGTTTAGTCCAGTAGCGAGAGTTTGTGCAAAATTAGGGTTGTAAACACAAGAAGCAATAATATCAAAATCAAATTCAATTCTTTACAGCATCTTTTGTGACATTCATTCACTGCATTATTTCAGTTTTAAAGAATCTTTTAGATATAGTACAGTTAAGCAACGTGTCATGTTGTTTAAACACAGCAATATGAACATGTAATCATATATTTATGCCTTTCTGTACAGCATCTATCCACAAAAAAATCTGTTTAGGTCTTTACATATAGGTAATAATGATCAATTCAACATTGATAATAGCATTAACATAACCTTTTAAAAATCTGGTATTTTAATAAGGAAAAAATGCCAAACATTATCTGGTTTGAGCCTCTCAAAGGTGAGGAGTTGCTGCTTTTCTTTGTCAATTATGATAGAGTGTTGGATATTTTGATGTTTTGCACTGGTGGTTGAACAAACATAAGCTATTTGTTGCCTTGGACTCTGGGAAAATGTGATGACATTGTTCATTTTAAAGAGAATATAATTGATTCATCTATAAAATAAAATCATGGAGGTAAATGACTCTCTTGGATAAGATCTGATTAAAATCAAATGTGAATGTTCCCATTTTATGCAGTATACTGTATCTAGGTGCTCTAACATACAGCTTTTCAAAGAGGGGGCCCCATCCCTTTGGAGGGGCCACCAGAGGGCCCACAAATTTAGACTGATGAACACTGCAAGTTCACTGATACTACTGTAGCTGTATGAGTGCAGTTTCTGCTCTAAAAATGAAGTTCTGTTTTGACATTATGTTATTAAAACATGAATTAATGCAGCTGTGGACAAAGTAGCTATTCTGATCTTTAACTTAGTAAAAAGTGACAAACAAAAATAAAAGTACAGTAGTTACTTTCCACAAATTAATGTACATTGGCATTGGAGAGCAATTGATGTATGGTAGAAGCAATGAAAATGACAATGTTAATTATTACTAATGACTAATTCTAGTAATATAAAAAGAAGAAAAAGAGAATCAGATACAAATGTGTCACTAGACAGAGGAATAAAATATTTCCAATATTGTCATGAATAGGATGGCTTACTGCTGCAGGATAAAAAAAAAAGTTATATTTTCATTTTCAACACCCAGCAAATTCTCATCATAATTATGTCAATATCCCTCCACATGCAAACACTTCCAATCCTGACAGAAAGTAATATGGTGAAAGGCCATTAAAAATGAGCAACCCCCCCTCCCACCCCCCCAATCCACAGACACATGCGCTTGCACACACATATGAACACAAATCACCTTCCAACTTGCCCCCCGCCCTCCACCCAATAAAACTTTTGGCAGGCCTGAGCTGTTGTAATTGGCAGCCGGCTTGCCGTGCCGATAGACTCTCCTCAGTCCTACAGGTCAAGAGTAATTTACTGAGCTGCTAAACGCTACTAGTTTCTCTCTCTTTCTACCCAGTCCAATTCCCTCACCCTCCTCCTCTCGCTGTTTTTTTTTCCCCCCCCAGCATCCATATTGGAATTCCCATCCAGGCTGTATTACAAGCTGAGATGATGGCTTAATCCCTTGTTAATTAGGGACAACATCTCCAGCAGCTGAGGCTAAAGCAGAGTGCGGCAGAGGCTCCAGAGACACCAGGGCTCTGGCCGAGCTTGCAGCCCAGCCAGGAGAGGCTTGCTAGGGCTCAGAGAGCTGGCAAGGGATGGGGCTAAGGAGGAAGGGGGGGGGGGGGGGGTTGAAAGGGGCTGCCTTCCTAATCCCCCATTGATGGCTCTTCCAGGCTAATGGAGCCTAGACAACTGGGCAACCGGATGCTCCTGTTGGCCCACTCCACTTCAGCTGGGTCAGGAGGAGTGTGGTTTCACTGGTTGTTTACTGGGGAGTTTTTTTTAGTGGCCTCCATCATTCATTTGGCTGGTTACCACCAAGCAAAATGCCTTTTTGGGGGGATTTTGTTCAGGTTTTACAAGGTGGTTTATGTCTATACGTCTGTGTGTGTGTGTGTGTGTGTGTGTGTGTGTGTGCATTTATATGAATATTTGTTCATCACCTCATCTGTTTTTCTTGACAGCTATGGATCATATTTCCCATGGTACGCACAAAGCAAAGCCTCAGTCGCACACAGACAAACAAAGAAAGTTAATCCCAGTCAGAACTGGCCCCACACTGTGTTTTCTTGTGTAAAATTGTCTTGTGTAAAAGTGAGGAGGTAAATGGATAGAGAAGCAGCAGGGAGAATGGCTGAGACTCAGCGGCATGAAAAATGAGGGGTAAAAAGGTGGATGAAAAGTGCATCTTCTTACGTTTCCTTCTCGGGTGGCAACAAAAGCCCATTTATTTGGGCCCACATTTCCACTAGCTAAGTGTTGGAGTGTACTGTTAGCAGAGTGCATTATAAATACAGCCAGGCGTGTCACTGTCCCATCTAACGCATCCCCCACACACCCACCCCCACCCCTGGAAGTCCCAGACTCCTGGGGAGCTCCAAACACTAGGTAATTATCCACCATCATACCGCCTGCTGCTTCACTACCTGTGTATGCAGCTCCACAAGAGAGAAGGATGGATGGAAGGGGTGGGGGAGAGAGACGAGGATGGATGGATGGAAATGGAGAGGGATCAAGGTAGGACACAGAATGTGTGATTGTGTGTGTGAGTAGGGAATGGGCAGGGGGGGGGGGGTAGGTTAGGAGAGAAGGAAAACATGGAAATGGTGAAATGGTGCAAGAGATGACTGAGATGGGTAAAAAAAAGACATCTTTGATGACAGTACACCCACTTTCTGACAAGACTCATCTATATGAGTTGACATGTACAGCACATGTACATGCAGTGACAACAACCTATCAGGGAACAAATATGTACCAGAGATCATGTAAATAAAAAAGGTAAAGGTAATTTGTCAATAAGTACAATAGTGAAAGTGAAATAGTGAAATAAAAATTGGCAGCTGGGAATCAATTGTTTAAAATAAACGATTGTTTTGTAGTGAAGCAGGCAGAACGTATCAGTAATCCTGTCCTGGATCAGTAATGGCAGCCCGTTCTCATGCCCAGCTGCACAAGGGTTTAATGTACCTGCAATGTAAAGCCATCCACATCAGTATCAGACGAGTTGAACGGACGATCTAGTGCAATGTAGTTTACAAAGCTAGAAAGTACCAAGAGTGAGAGTGGAGGTCAGGGTTGAGTGGAGGGCCACACACACGACTTTCACCCAGGAGGCCGGAGTTCCCGTCCCGTTTGAAACCAAACATCACTGGTCTTTTCTTAAACCAAACCACTGTGCCTAAACTTAACCAAAGTAATGTATACCTTGTGTGTCTGGATAAGATGCGAGGGGCGCATGACAAAATGTCTGTATGTGATGACCTGGAATGAGAAGGCATTGGTAATGGACGTAACTTTAAAGGTGCAATGTGTGAGATGTTGAGTCTCATTCCCTGGGAAACCCAAAGCATCGGTATTTGACGACCTGGAAATGAGACTCAACTATGAAAAATGTTGCCGATCTACACAGTAGTCAGGGACTGATTTTTCTGTTAATGCATCAATAATTACAAGTTAACCTTATGGGCCCGATGGACGCAGCCTGCATCCAAATTCACACCCATTCTTCTCAGTTGAATTGCTCAAGTAAGTATTCATCGCAGCGAGGTGATGCACATATCACATGAAACAGCACGACTTGAGCTTTCGATCAAGGCTAGTTGCTTATCTATGCGTTGAAGTGTTGGCCAGAAAAATCATTTTGAATTCACATCAAATTTCATCATAGTTACAATCTGCATATAGCTCTGCGTCCATCTGAATTGAATTATATTACTCACAAACCCGTCATTGCATAGCAATGGAACACATATCACACGAACGAGCAGAACCAGAGCGTTGTAATGATGCTAATCACATATTTGTACACTGAAGTAATCACGTTATAAAGACAGCTCAATCGTCTGCAAAATAATATCTTTACCAATCTCTTCTTCACCCATTTTACACTCCTGCTTCTCAAAATAAACAACAGAAGCTACTGTTTCCGAGGCTATTGTGTGCTTCTCTGTGTGGCAAAGCGTTCTCGAGTAATCCGGTTTTGAAATCACAGCAAATGTCTGCATCGAGGGGCTGACATTACATCCCACTTTGTATGAAAAATTGACACAAAATAACGTGCTTGCTTTCCATTGCAATGATTCAAAAGTTGTTGTCAAAAGAAGTGCGCAGGTCACCTGTGCACATAGGCTACTGTAAATGTGCATGCACAAACGCAGGTCAGTTCAGGTTCAGGTTCAGGTCGCAGACGCAGAGCAGTAAACTTCAGAGAGAGAGCAGAGAGAAGTAAACTCTGATAATTTTGAGACCAAAAATGCCACCAAAAAAAATGTACTGCTGAAGAAGTGGCTATATGTATATAAATATTGTATTTTTATCTGTTTCAAATGAAGGACATTTTTTTATCCAATGATTCAGTGACAGTACCTCAGTGAATTAAACAATGATATGTATTTCCGTTAGGCACTAAGCACATATTTTTTCAAATTGCTAAGTCATACAGTATCCCACCATCATGGTTCTGATATTGCCAGATTCCAGACAATCTCCCCTACACAATTATGAAAATAAATCTCTACTGTCAGCATCCTATGGTGAGATGCATGTAAAAACATAACAATTTCATAAGAGGCATTATTTTTTTCTTTGATATATAGGATAATATATAAGAAATGTGCAAGTATAAATATACCAAATGATGGAAGATCTGGATAGCCTAGACTGTACTGACAAAAACAAGATAAAAACATGTATGGCTGGCCATTCTAATGACCAAGATAAGAGCTTAAAAGTAAAGGTAGTGAAATTACCCTGGAAATAGCCTCGGGCCCACAGGGTTAAAGTATGTATGTGCATTTTATTTATTTATTTTTAAATCAATAAATGAAATCAGTTTAACAAAATGGTCCTTTTGATGAGGAAAGCTCTACCAATATGATACTAGGCCGATAGATACTACATTAAAAGGCTCTGGAAACGCTTGTAAGTAGACCTTGCGTTAAGATATTTTTGCTCAACTTTTGTTTCTGTCACAGAAAGATGTGGCCCATGGACCACTGTTGAATAGGCCAGCAACAGGCAACAGGCTTTTTTAGCCACTCTACTGTAAGTGGGAGAGTGAATTAGATTCTTTGCAGGAAGTGACAAAGAATTATGATGAATTACAATATGGAGTTTGCGTTGCATATGTATTTGTCTCTGAATAAAGTGGTGCCTTTTTTCATGCTGTACTGCTCTTAAACTAAGAACTCACCATGAAAATGAATAGAAAGTGAGTGAGGGAGAAAAAAAGCCATCTGCTCTTGTGGCTCACCCTGTTAAAGTGTCTTTATTAGGAGTCAGGGACTGATCACACTGCTAAGTGACCTGCCAAGGTCACAGGGAAGGGCGGCCATGATAATTAGCATGCTCTTTGGTGCAGCAGGGCCGCATTTGGTTTCAGCAACATTAGTATGCTTCTCTGTTGGACTAAGGGGTTACGTTAAGCTACACTAGCTATAAGTATACTCACGTCTGAGCACATGATGCTGTGCTCGGCTGTGTTCATCATTAGTCTGCCCCATTCAGGGATATGGTGGACAGCGAACACACTGCCACTTTTATGTTGTCTGGGTTGTATTTGTTTACATGCAGAGACTGCCATGATACATCTGTTTAATAGCATCAAACTAATGCTTGTTAAATCTATATCTCAGCCAGCCTCGGACAAAAAAGGTGGGAAATGCCTTCTAGTAATATAAAGTTGTCTTATTTAGATGCTGTGTTCACTGCTAACATTAGCCACTCATAAGCCAATGACCTGGTTTTAGTTCAGTGTGAACTTTTCAGCGTGAGAACAAAACTTGTGAATTGTAGTGTGCAGTCACCAGATTAAGGTAGCTGTTGATGGTCAGTATTACCTCCAACATTAATGGCTGCTTTTTAAAGCAGCACCCTATAATAGTTTTACACAAAAAAATGCATCCAATAACAACATGTAACTTAAAAGCGGGTGCTAATAGTGATAGAGTCACAGGATTATCACTTGATTAATTTCACCTCAGCTCTATTGAGCATTTTATTGTCTTTCAACTCGTTGTTTTGGTTTTATGAGCCGCAACTCTTTCGGTTCAGTCTCACCGCTCTAATCGACCTTGTTACCAGCAACAGCAAGAAGCTGTTTTAAGCAAGAAATATCTTTGAGACCCACGATTAGATACATGCCTTGCACTGGATAGCAAACACAGACAGATTTAGGAACAAGCTGGGGAGTAAGTTGAATATTAGAATTACATTTGTCAGGTGGCCAAATAATGGGAATGTTGCTCGGTAACTGCTGGACATGTAAATAGTTCGCACACACATTGGCCACGTTTAAACCACCACATCTCATTGTATGTTTCAATACAAAACATTGTGGAGGCCTTAGAGTTGATGGAAGGCACCTACAGATCTAAGTCTTGATACAGATTCAGCTGAGTTAGCAGTGTTTGTTATGCGTACGTAACTGACTAATTGATTACATTTTTCAAGCCACTTGCTCAACACTGATAATAGTGTCACGAGTAATCTAAGCAGAAATCTTTTTTTATTTTTCTCAGTAAACCATTGATTTATGATGAGCACTGCAGCAGTGTTGGCTAGAGTATATAAGGTGCTGAGCCCTCACTACCCTCGGTGTGCCGCTCCTCTGTTGGGCAATTGCCTAGTGGCCTAGTGGGCAATTTCCATTAATATGCACCACGTCAGCAAGCCAGGCTCAGATACATTCGCCATTGTTCCACCACAATCAAATTAGCCCTGCTGGTGAGGCCTGAGCTCTGTGACCTCCTCGGGCCCAGTGGCCTCATAGCCCTAGAAATGACAAAGAAGATCTGAGAGCTTTGGGTCTTCAGGGATGGCAGGGGCTCACATACTGATTTCTGATTATGTCGGCGCTCCTTTTATTTATATATTTACCCTCTGGAAGTAAATGAGACGAGGTGTTGACTGCAATATGCGAGACGGATGTCCCCAGCAAGCGACATGTGAACTTGCCATTGATGTCTAGCAAAGACAAAGGATTCTTATGATATGTGTGTGTGTGTGTGTGTGTGTGTGTTTTACAATTGTGTGGCTCTTATTTAGTCCCTGCAAACTAGTGTACCTATCACACATTGGCAGTCAGCTCATCTCTCCCAGGTCCCTCCAGACCATCCCTCCCTTACCATCCTCTCTCTCTCCCTTCACCTCTTGTCCACATTTGTCTGATTTAGTGTGATCAGATCTGAGAGCCGACGCCTGCTGCTGTTGTTAATGCACTGTGGGTCCCACATAATAGCAACTCACTGCCTATACTCCTACTCTGCTGTTGGGGGACCATGAATCATGTGGCAACCGGAGGAAAAAAAGGTGGGAAATTAGTATGCAGCATACCAATATTTGCAGTCCCAATATGCGCTGAAGGAAGTATAGCCTCTCGATTAATGTGTCGAAACCCTTTAGTCCGTTCTTCCACCCAGACCCATCCTGTGTGCATCCAATCAGCTGTATATCGAGCAGATTTGTGAAACAAGGCTTTATCGCCAGGGAGTTCTCCCAAAAGCTTGGCCGACCTGTAGATTTGATACAGGTCAGTGAGGTTTCAGCAGGAGACTGGGGCATGGAGGAACATGGTACAGAAATCAAGAATCAGATTGCACAATTACACTCCGGATGAGCGCAGATCAGGTGGCAGCTGAATGGTCCCGACGAAGGGGGAAAATGAGAGAAAGGGCGCAGGCAGGAAGTTCACGTCCTGTAATCTTCAAACATGTTAAAAGTGATACTGTGACAGTTGAAATGTTTTTTTTCCCTCTTCTCCATGAAATTGGAGAGGAAAAATTGTTGGCAGCCATACTTATTGGTACTTAACTAAAAATCAGCTTGTTAGAGTTGTGAGGGTTCTGACCTGTCTCCATAATTTGACAAGTGCCAAGTGTAGAGTGTGTGTGTGTGGGGGGGGGGGGGGGGGAACAAAATAAATTAAATTGTGTCAAGTTAAAACCTTAATACA
>JBBPCS010000573.1:7394538-7406233 GCA_037974645.1 Hollardia meadi | reverse complement strand
AGTGCGTTAGCTGCTTCACATCCTGCTAGCCACGTTTTGCGCTCATACCAGCTCCTTGAAAATCCCTGGTTATACGACCCCACCCACCCCCGCCCCCCACCCCCCCTTTGTAGATACTTGCTTTATTTTTAAATTTGGGCTGGGTGGTCCTAATTCCTTAGTTGCCAATTTGTCCGGATTACTGCGATGGGTGAATGGGATTTCTTTCAAAGACTGGATCGAGTTGCTGCTGTGAGTTGTTATGTTCGCCATCTTGATCTTGAATGTGACCGTTTGCGCAGTGGCGCTGCTTCATGTGATGTCTGAATAATCGGAAAAATGAGATTCCGATCGTAAAGCAATATTTTCGTGGAAACAGATGTTGACGTGTTTTTAAAATCTTTAACTAAAATACAACACATCTTTTTAGCGTCCATGTTGTCTTCACATTACGACTTAAAAAGCTTATGAACACACCGAAGTACCGATGGACGACTTCCCATTGCATTGCAGTGCCTGCATTTCGAAAAAAAAAGCCTTAACAATGAGAGTCTATGAGAGCGATTTCCAGTCAGACTGATATCGCCCCGAGAGAGGCGGAGCTCCATGAAACACGACTTCACACTGCGGCTGATTGGATATTTAGAGGCAGGACAAACTGTCTCAAGTGAAAATTACGAAAATAATTTAATAAATTGGATATATATATAAAAAATAATGATGATGATTATCATACACGTATTATCATCGTCATCTTTTTTTCTTTTGTGGCTCAAGGAGGGCGGCCCCCTATCACCCTCTATTGGCCAGCCGCCCCTGAGTCACACGTCATTTTTTTCAGTCCATGACCATGATTCTTCTCAAACTTTAACGTCTTTTATTGTAACCATTAACATCGAGAAAAGGAAGGTCCCCTTGGGTGGGAGTCGAACCAAAGGACATTGCAGTTCTGGTCACCTGGATGAAAGTCCTGTGTTTGATCCATGCATTCAGCCCAGCCTCCTCCCTGAACTTCCCAACCTTAACACTGACTTTCTTGCTATCTCTACTACGTCATTTGTCTTCTTTTTTTTCTTCTCTATAACATTTGCATGCAATATGATACAGGGAAAGCTTAATGCAGACAGAAAACAAAAAATACATTGTGATAACACTCAAATTGACTTAAGACAATAGCATGTTGTTCATAAGCCACTGATACACGAAGTAGCCATTTTGCCACATCCTTCAGCTTCTCATCCAGACACAAAAGGCTTGAGAGCCTGGAGACATAACAAACTTTAAACTGCCCCTAGTACAAAGACTTTTGTGGAAATATGAGACGAAAAGAGCAATTCCAATTGGTCGGGGTCAAGTAGTGGATCCCTCACACAACTTTGTTGCGAGGGATCCCTCACAGATCTTTTGCTAAGTACAACCACGTAGTTTTTGTGCCTAATTATAACCACTGCTGTTTCACATTAAGCACATGTTAGAAAGGCTTCCTGGTAGGAAGAGTTGCACACAGACACTAAAGGGTCTAGAATATGCACAGTTAAAATGTATGTGACATCCCTTCAGCACATTTTCACATAGTATTTTTATTTTACTTTATAGCTATTATCTTTATCGTGGTGGACTACAGTGCGTCAAATATGGATGTTGTTGCAAAGAAGCTACAGATCCTAAACTGTGGATGCTTCACACACATGTTCAACCCGGCAGAAGATCTATACAATCAGCACAGTTTCAAGGTGGGCGCCCAAGATTAGTGTCACCCATTCAGTATCTGACCAAGTGTGGAATATGGTCACAATCTCCTCTTAGGTTCCTGAGTTATGGTGTTGAATAATGGCCAGCAAAGTTTTGTAGCAGAACATTATGATGTCCTTTATTGTTGATTATGTTGACCTTTGACCTTTTGGATATACAATGTTAGCACTTCATAATTTTATGATGTTGTTGTTTGAAATTGAATAATTGACGTATGAATTGTTAAGTTATGACAAAAAATGTGTTTAATAGGTCACAGTGACCTTTGACCTCTGACCACCAAAATCTAATCAGTTAATCCTTGGGTCCAACTTGACGTTTGTGCCAAATTTGAAGAAATTCCCTCAAAGTGTTCCTGAGATATCATGTTCACAAGAATTGGACAGACGGACGGATGGATGACGGAGGCATAGAAACATAATTGCTTGAGTCTAAGTTACGTCTTCAAAAGAATTGCGATCATTTATTATATGTTAAACTGATTTAATTTAGTCTCATATCTCTTTCAGAATGCCCCATTTTCAATCATTAATATTTCACACACTTCACCACAGTGCACTTTTATAAGAGCTGCCATGCAAGCATCAGCATCTCCAATGTATCTCAGAGGTTGAAACTGAGTGTGACCCTGTCTGGACTCATTGCTTATTACCACAAAGAGATTGCAGCTTCCTGCTGAAAGCCAATGATGGCTCCTCATTTTCCTCCCTTTTTTTTTTCTTTACGGTGGTCTGTCAGAGACAGCATCAAAGGTCCAGGGGTCTGCTTGGAATGGTTGCATCCTGGGAACACATTAGCGAGTGCTACTGTTCATGATCCTTCTCTCTTTCACCACTTTGAAGTTCTCTCCTTTCACTCCACCAGTCTCTCCACGTTGCACTCCTTCCATTCTCTGATCCATTTCAGGATGGAGAAGCAAGGTGCAGAACTCATAACACCATGCCTCATTGCTTTGTTTTTAACCACTACCCAACCCAGTTTTTCTTCAAGGGCTCAAAGTGTTATGTCATAAGAACGATTTTTTCTGCTTCTTTGCGCTCATAGACTCAAATAGGGAGGGAAACACTTTTACAGTCAATTAATGAGCGGTAATAAATAGCCACTAACAGGATGCTAAGTAATCCTAGAGCAAAACAAGATGAAATTCCATAACAATTACACCCACTCTCAGCTCACATTCGAAATCAAATTTGAGGCATCCAGCTCTGATGAGTTACAATTTGGATTTGAAAAGACCTCAAACTATTCTAAGCCAGGCGCAAGAATTAAATTTCCTTTCATTGCATTTGATCTCAAGAAGACATTTCAAGAGATTTTCGAGAAGCGTTTTATTAATTCAGCAGTCATTCAAATGATATCCTATACATGCAAGTCAGGTTAATTGAAGATTCGCTACCTTAAAACTGTCTCTCAAATCTTGCCTCACTCTTATTTTCTTCCGCAACCTCTTGACATAAATCATCCTCGGCTTTGTTAGACCTCAATCAAACTGACACAATTTCAGACTTATTAAAAGTCCACAAAGTAAAGGAATAAAAAAAAAGAATAAGGGGAGCAGAAAAAACTCAACAGAGACTAAATATGGTGTATAATTATGTGTACCTTCTCCTTTGCTCTCACTTTCTACCACCTTCTCTATGTCTATCTGTTGTCTGTGACGGCTCGTTTTCTGAGTGGCGTTAGACGGCTAAATTGGCCTGTTTCAGGCAGGGGAGCTGTTGTGTTTGGTGTCAGATAATGTGCACTGAGGAGTCTGAGGAGAGTGTGATTAAAGCCAAGCCACTGATAATTATGTCAGACTCCACAGTTGTCCTGAACCTCCACAGCTAGTTGAAAGAGATTTCTCTCTGATGAGCAAAAACAGGAGGTGGAGGCGGGAGAGTGAGGGAAAAAGTGGAAGAGGTCAAGGGGCTTTTTGAAGTTGGTCTTCCCATTACTGTTGTTCCCTCTCCTGCCCATGCCAGGTACTGGGTGAAAAAAATGCCGTGCCAAGTGGCTGTTTCGTAGGTTACAGTTGGTCCCAAAAAAAGCTAGTGGCAGCCCGTTCTCTTCCCCAGCTCGTCAGATATCAACATTTTGTCACAGCCTCTCGCGTCTCATCCGGAAGCACAAGGTACCCTTTGGGTGGAGGTGGAGGTCGGAGTTGAGTGGAGAGTCACACACATGACTTTCACCCAGGAGACTGGAGTTTGCATCCTGTTTGAAACCATGTCACCAGTAATTTCCTCAACCTAACCACGTGGTTTTTGTGCATAAACGTGCCTAAAAGTAACGTAGACCTTATGCGTCAGGATAAGACGCAAGGGGCACATGACAAATCATCGGTATCTGACGACAAGTACCAGTCCATCCTGCAGCCTGAGTGATTAAACCTGACATTCATGTCTTGACCACAGATGCAGTCCTTTTTATGGTAAACATGTTTGTGTGACTAATGTGAAGATGAATAATGTCACCTTTGTCATGGTCATTGAAATGAGACAAACCCTAAATCATGAGCATTTGTTAAATAATATCAGTTAAAGAGGGATTCTAGTGTAAAATGAGTTATTGATCATTTTTACACTGAAAAACCAAAGCCTTCAACTCACTTTAAGTAGAGTCCTCACACCTTTTATACTATATAATATACAGTATATATATATATATATATATATATATAAAATATTAAATTCTGCAAAACTGGGATGAGTTCAGCGAAAATAATTTTTCTTTTAAATTAAATGGTTACGTTTTTTTTTTTTATTCGCAGTGCAACATTTGCGCTTGACATTTACCATATAGTTAAGATTCTGACCCTGGAAAACTATGGTTGATATGGTTAGGCAACTCAAATATTTAGTGATTGCAGTTATTAAAAATGCTATTGTGAAATGTAAACTCCAGTCTCCTGCCTGAAAGTCAGACGTGCTACATGCCGATCCAAGACTGTCCTCCCGAGAAGAATGACAGCGTCAGTCGTTTTAGCATGTTCCTCAAAACAATATATTCACATTCCTGTTTCAAGCTGCCAGTCAACATTGATTGATTGATTGAATTGAAGTTCCAGTGTGCAGGATTTCGTGGGATTCAGGGGCACAAATGGAATATTCATAATTATGTTTTCATGAGTGTTTAATCACCTGAAAATAAGAATCCTTGTGTTTTCGTCACCCAAGCCTTTTATATGTACAGGGGGAGAGGATACACAATGTTCGCACATTGTTCGTCATGTTTCTGCAGAAGTCCAGAAGGATAAACCAAATACTGGGCCTTTCACATGTTTCATGTTTTTAGTGGTCAAAGTAAGTTCTCCGCTTGGAAAAGGGAGGGTTCGGAAAGATTCAAAACCAATTTGCAGTACGCCACCCATCAGCTGGAGGGTTTAGTTGCATTCTGGTTATTGTAGGTTTGAGCAAACAGAATACCACAGCTTTTTCTCTGGTCATGTAGCACCAATTTCAAAAATACGTCACTTCCTCTTAAATACATTTTCATAAAGGTAGTTGATTAAAACATGCACTTATCTATATTCACACTATTTTGCAAAAAAAAAAATAAAACAATCAGCCAAAACATGTGCCATACTTTCGTGAAAAATATAGATACATGGAGAATAAGCCAACCAACCAACAATTTAAAAAAAGAACCTCAAAACACCGTTTTTGAAGCTGATTGTAAGCTAGGGTTTCTTTTTACTCCAGTGCATCACACCCTCTTTGGACTACAGCATTCCAATCATTATGATCAGTGTGAAGTGTATGATTGCAGGACTTGGCAGGGGATGAAATCCCATGAAGGGGTTAAGCCTGTGCATAAGGCTAAATGACAGAGTATATATTAATATGAAATCCATCCAATTACCACTAATGGAGCTCTCTGGTGTGATACTGTACCCAGTCATTTCAGGTCTGTGAGTAGACCCTCAGTAGCTCCATCTCTGAGACAATTTTCCTTTCTTTGTGCACTTGTACCTGTCTCTTTGTATTTCTGTATATAATATATAATGGCTGTCAAATTACTAATTTACCACTATAGGTGATAATTTGACTTATTATAAGAGTTGTGTACCACCACCACCCCCCCCCCCCCCCCTGACTCCCTTGTTTTATTGTTTCTGCAGCGTGTGTCAAGATCTGTTGTGAGAGTGCCACTTAATGAAGCCGTACCTGAATTTATTTGCTGGCGCTTTTGCATAGACCGAGAGAGGAGGTACCAATTAATAGAACGTAAGAGGACCTGGTGATTTATAATTAACAAGCGTGCGGGTTAAAGTAAACATAACACTCAATGTAATAGCCCAGGAGAGAGACAGAAAGTGGCGGAAGAAAGGCGGAGGAAGAGGAGGAGAAAAAAAAAACAGTGCTGATTTGTCCCTTGGTGGATGAGCGGAGTCCTTGTGCCTGACGGGAGCTGTCTAAAGCGGCTAAATGAATAATCATCTGTGAGTTAGACTGGAGACAAACGCTTAACGAGGATGATGTGAACCTCGCTGACATGAGGGGGCTGAGAGAGAGAGAGAGCGACTGACAGAGAGAAAGATGGCAGCGAGCAAACATACTCGGCTCGGAAATGAATGGCACGCACATTATAATGCCGATGAAGTTGCTTTACTCAACAGGTCGTAGCCAGCCTCCCCTGTAAGGTTGAGTAGTTGTTTGTCAGAATTTCTAAAAGGGCAATGAATACCCCGCTCATTTCCAATGATTTTCTGCCGGTGCATGACGGGAACGAAAGTAAATTTGCAGAAAGCGAATGTAACGCTGACAACGGTGACAGTTGAAGAGGGATCGTGTAGCAAGCATTTATAAAACATGTTTACCCCCAAACTTTGGCTGATTGGGGGGCATTCGCATGGCTGCCAAGTCAAGACTACAATGCCACAAACCTGCGCCACAGCCCTTATTGCATGTATCTCCTTCACGCTAGCAATAAGCCAAGAGAGGCTGCACTACAGTGGATGGAAGATGAGAGGCTTTGTTGTCTCACTGCAATGCTAAGCACCAAGTGGCTGATTTCTTTTCTAAAATATTGAGAGGAAGAAGGCAAAGGTTCACCAAGTTCACCATTGTCTAACACTAACAGTAACTTCTATGTAAAGTTCTTTCTAAAAACTTTATTTTCATGTTGAATGAAGGAGGACTTCTCAATAAATGAGTTTTTATAGTAGTTTTAACCAAAAGTAATCAAAAATACATATTTTCCCTCTTACCTATAGTGCTATTTATTCATCTAGATAGTTTTGGTGAGTTGCCCAGTTTTGGAGATAGAGATAGAGATTTCTGCCTTTACACAAAAATAATGGAACTAGATTGCAGTTGTCTTGTGGTGCTAAAGGCGCTAATAAAATACTTTTGAGCTTTCTGGTCACTTAAAAAGGTATACGTAAACAAGCTGCCATTGCTGTGATTGCATCTAAACTCTGGAACCCTGTAGTGTATGTAAAGGACTTAGCTTTTTTTCCCCAGAATTTGCGTAGATAGAACCAGCCACATATCCAGCCAGTTTTAATAGACCCCATGATATCTTTTCATCCAAATAATCTTACTGAGCTAATCCAACGATAAACTAAGTAAGTAATTTTTCATTTTAATTCATCACCATAAAATCCTTGTGGTCTGTCTAAATTGCTATTATCTGCTTGTGTTTCTTGGCTGAAAAGAATTCTGATGTTGCAATTTGGTTTCCATCTGATCACTGTGCAGGAAATCAAGTTAGGGCCAGGGCTTCACTGCGTCACAGCACTCTTGCGCATTCATCCTGTGTAACGCCAATGATGCATTTCTCTCAAAGACTATATGTCAAAATTTATTTTGTACTTTTTTTGTGACTTAACAACATCTGTATTAAAATAGGGTCTGATTGGTGGTTGTGATCAATCTAAAGATCTGTGCATTCAATAGAGTCAATAGAGTGTAGTGGTGTCCATAAAGAGTGCTGTTCATACTAGTTTGGCAAAACTATCCCAACTCAAAGTCCACTAATCAGCTTACTAATACTACTAACAGGAAGTACTAGTATAGTTAAGCATGAAAGTTCATTCTAGACCCTTGAAAGTGGAAATTTGACAAAATGTTCCAAACTCAAGCTCCAGTTACTGGCTTTTTCCAGTTTGAAACCATATCCAACAGGTTTCATCAGCAGATGGTGTTAGTTCAAAACTAGTAAGTGGACCTTGAGTTTTGTTAAATGACTATTTCCAAGGTGAAGAATGAAATTTCATGCTACTAATACACTTGTATGTCCCAGTGCATGCAGAGATGGGCTCCAGCCCCCAGTGTCCCTGAATTGAAATAAGTCTGTGTAAGACAAAGAAATGATGGCATGGATGGATGTCATTTCTCAGATTACATTTTGTTTACCAAGATGTCTATGCGACGGCTTTTAAATGGCTCAACCAGCAAGAGTTGTTTACATTAAAACAGAAATTATGACAGCACTGTCCTGCAGCGTTCCCACGGTAACATCCAACATCTTCAAGTGCTGATTGGCCATCTGGTATTGTTTTATGTCACTTTCTATTGAGCTCATTGATCTTCCCTCCCTGTCTCTGGCATGTGGTTGATCATCCCAGATCACTGTGTGTGCCTGTAAAATGAATATGGTACACTAGTATGATTACAGTACATGATGGTCTCAGTGTGCTTGCTGATGCGGGCCCTCCAGCTATGCTTTTGCTGACTGCGGCCGTGATTGGGCTGTTTATATAAGGGACGCACTAAAGGAAATACACAGTGATCTCAGTGAGGGAATATGTAATTGGGTCACCGCAAAGGACAGTGGTGCCGAACATACGGCCAGGTCTATATACACAGCAAGAGCACATACAGTATATTGTGTTCACAGAAACATACTGTATGATGTGCACACAAGCCAAGTGACCAGTGTGTTAACAGAGTTAGCTCCATCTCTGTAACTGATAAGAATTTGGCTCAAGTCAACACTTTTCCATGTTATACAGTACTGTTTCTCAATGTTGTGTCAATGTGAGAATCTTGAGATAAAAGGTAAACCCTTTTTCAATTGTATGGCTGAAATTTTCATGCAACTTTTTCTATTTTATTTTACTACCTAGAGAAATAACGAATGTACTTGTTTTGCCGATCACCTGCCCACCTGTATTTTCAAGCATGAAACTTAAAGTCGACATGCAAGCTTTGCGCTGGTTTACTGTGTCGTTTGCTGATTGATCCACTGATCTCTGCGCTCTACTGCGCTGAATTAATTTTTCAGCAGCATCTTGCTGTTTTTAAAGGCTGTAGGGATAACTGTCCCCTTTCAACTGGAGAGAAAAAAGCCATCATTTAGGTGTTACAGTTGTAATGACACATACAAGGTCTGTTGTGTTTGTGGGAGTTTCAAGGGCATGATTAGAACCAATTATGGTCACATAGTTGGCGCTTATGTATAAACACTCACAATGGATATTGTTATACTGTATGTGGTCACTATGGGGCAGGTTCACTGTAAATGGGATTTGGCTTTCACTGAAGTGGCTAGAGCATCATGCACTACACCACCACCAGAGATTTGGATGTCCATATAATTAACATTAAAAATTTCCTGCAATTACAAGTAAAGTACCAGAACTGAGGATCTTTAAAACGTTGTCCCTTTGAAAGCTGTGTCTTTACTCAGTGAGACACACAACGGACCCCCACCCATCCACTCGAAAAGTTGCTATAGCCAGTCAGGACAGCTGTGTGTGCATATACAAATACGTCCTGCCCTCACTTCCTCCTTAGTTTCCTACTGGGGCTCATTTATTTACATTAGCAGCAGGCAGAAAGGCATCACAGAAAGTCTTAAAGTAGAGCCACAATGGCCGATTTAAGCCGCCACCCAAAAGCCTTTTTTTTTTTTTTTCTTTTGGCTAAGAGGATTTGTGTCTGGTCCATGTATCAGACCTCTCTCACTCTCTCTCTCTCAGGGACAAAGTCACCCCTCACTCTTGCACTGAGTAAAAGCAGTCTTGCCACGAGCTGCCTGGCTAATGACATTTATCCTTATGGAAATGGAGGAGGAGGAGGAGAAGGCTTTAGATACAGATTTGGACTCACATATACACCTGAAACGGGCAGACGTAAACCGGCTGGCTACTTTTATGGCACGCATGCTCTATGAGTCACATACACACACACAAACGCATCACTTGCAGCGTCTTATCCCCTAACTGGCCACCAGTCAAAATAAGCCTTATTCTCAGGGGTTTATATTTTCTCCTGGCCGGGCTTGGCTAGGCACACTCCGTTAAGATGGCAGCCAAACAATCTCTCCTCTCCTCTCATCTCCACCGTCTCGTCCTTTCTAATGCTAATGCCTGGATGGTTATATCCCCGTTTCCACTGGCATGCAAGGAGGCCAAATTTCTGATTAACGCCTGAGACAAAGTTTCATAGCATCTAGGTCAAAAGCTGCTTCAGTGGGAACAGAGGAATGTCAAGCTTTGTTTTCTGACAGATAATATAACATGGAAAAAGAGCCGGTCACATCGTAGGACAGGTCTGGCCTTCTTTTCGAAATATGATGAGACAGATCAAGAAAGGTTTGGAGGTTGATCCAAAAGGGGACAAAGCAAAAGAGCTGGAAACTCTAGACAGCATTGACAACAAGGGAGGACGCTAGCAGCTGTAGAACAACTCTGATGTCATCCATGGATGCCAGAGTTCTTCATTTTCTTTTAAGTGATGATATTCAAACATTATAGTGTACACATGGTCAACAAATTCCACAAGTACCAGGCCAAGAGTCTACAACCACACTAGTGGCACTGCAAACTGTACTAAGGCACAGCAGTGCATTGTGTATGAAATTTTTATACTTTACTAAATTTTATGATTTATACTCAGGGGAACAAAAATGTCTGTACAATATATCATGGCAATCTATCCAATAATTGTTGAGCTATTTCAGGCTGGACCAAAAGTGGGTGACTGATCAACTGACATTACCATCTAAAAGCATGAAAACCAACCTGAGGTTTCTCTTCAAGGGCGACCATGAGCCTCTGGAACACCTTGTCTGCTACTTGTCATAGATTTGGAACTGTAGTGGAGGGGTGACCACAAAAGTTGGAGAACGCTGCATTAAGTTTTGCTCCAAAATGTCCTCTGCATCTTAAGTTGTGTTCAGATCAGGCGAATGTGAATGCCACGGCGCATGATCCACATCATTTTCATACTCATCAAACCATCCAGTGACCCGAGCATTGTAATGGCTCCACTACTTCGAGGTTTTATTGGACTCATATATGTCAGTTGCTATGAGTTTCCTGCCGTTCTATTAAACGTACCAGTCTTTAAAAATAACAGTCCTGCTCTTAAAATGCCATCACAATGTTCAAAAGGCCCTCTCAGCTTTCAAATTCACCTTTGGTGGTTGCATATACGCAAACTCGTACACTCACTGTGGAGTGGTGATTGAAAGTCTTTGTCGGAATGCTCACAGCTCTCTCGACGCTATCGAGTTTACCTTTACAGGTCACACACACACACACACACATGGTTGTGACTGTGGAGAAGTTTGGCTGGTGTTTGGAGATTTAATGGAAGGATGCTGGCATTTCAATAAAACACAGGGATGGTTTATGGTTCACCCTGAGCTCAGCCCGGTCACTTAGGAGCCTCATCCTCTCTGGTTATTAATTCTCTCTCTCCCAGAATATATGTGTGTCTGTGTGTGTGTGGCTTTATGTCCACTTTCCTCCTCAGCCATTTTGGTTTCTCTTGTACTCTTGTATAAGAGAAACCAAAATTGCTCTCTTGTACTTTCCTCCTATTTCTCCCTCCTCTGTGTGTCTTAGATGAAGACGTACAAGGACACTCCCTGGAGGGTGCAGCGTGGTTGTGGCGGCGCAATAAAGAATCTTGAGGTCAAATGTACACTGAAATCCTTCACCCCTCTCCCTAGAACTGCACACACACACACACACACACACACACACACACACACACACACACACACACACACACACACACACACACAC
>JBBPCS010000573.1:7379014-7394438 GCA_037974645.1 Hollardia meadi | reverse complement strand
ACACACACACACACACACACACACACACACACACACACACACACACACACACACACACACACACACACATGCAGACAGGTCAAACGTGCAACACAAGAGTTTGTTACATAAACCAGATGGCCGTGGCTGGCATGAAGCAGCTACAACATCTAAGAGTTGTGTGTGTGTGTGTGTGTGTGTGTGTGTTGGACCCTCTCTCCTTGCAAAAACCACCAGGGACCTTGTTTGTTGTCTGCACCCCACAAGGGAAACGCTGTCAGCTTTACAACCACACTGGATCACACTCACACACACATACACACACACACACACATACACACACACACACACGTTAGAGGATTCCGTTATAAACAAGGTCTGTGTCTCAGTGTGTGATGGCGTGTGGATTGAACTTTCCCACCTTTTTTGTGTGTGTTCAGTGTGTGTGTGTGTGTTGCGTATGTCAGAGAGTAGTATGATGGGACCTTTCAAAGCAGACACAACCCCATCCCTGACAATGAGTCACACCATTTCGCTGATAAGACAAACACATCACATCGCTGGTGCAGCCATCCCAAAGGAACCCTTTTGTCCTTTTTCCCTGGGTTACTTCTATCTTTCAAGACAATACGAAGATCACAGAAGTGTGTGTGTATCAACTGCTATGAAGACATTGTGACCTTTGACCTTCTGCTACTGGTCTTTTAAATTACAGCAAGGGTAATCTAGGAGATATTTTTTGTGAATATAAATAAAATTCAGGGTTGTTTAATCACTGTAGCATAGCCATGTTTTTTTTCTTAATTTAATGTTTTCTTCATGTTCATTTTCTACAAAAATATAATATTAAAGGGAAATTTCTGGGTATTTGTTAAACTTAATCCTACTCTCATATACTTATATTGTGACTGTGACTGAAAATGGTAATATTTTGCCCACCATGTGTGCTGGAAAAGTTTGAGAAAACATTGTTCGGGCCCTTTGAACACCTTGTCTCTGTGGCGAACTGTTGTACACCTATGGGTTCAAATAAGTGTGAATGAGCTTTTGAGCTTGTGAAATGATGTTCAGTTTTATATCACCTTTTGTACACAGAATAAACACAGAAATGTGCAGCAAGAAAATCTATTTTGTGAATGTTTAGAAAATAGAGAAAAAAATAAGTATAAATGAAATTTGTGCAACAATTTATGCAACAACAATATCTATTTCTGCCACATTCTGCTGATGGGAATAAACTTTACATCCAGTAATTTAACATGTACCCCCTTTCCTGTGCATGACTATATATATATATATATATATATATATATATATTTATCTTTTACTGTGTTTTTTGTTTCTTTCTCCCTCACAGTTTCTACAGACGAGCAGAGAATGAGCTGGGTCCCAGTAGAGCTGGTTCTTACAACAGGGGGGACTCCCAAACCTAATATCCACAACACAGAGCCTCCCGCTGTAAAGGTGAGCCTTCATATGAAAATATACACTCTTCAATCACTGCTTTTATGAATATGATATGGACAGACCATGAGATAAAGCAGCTGTATATCATATGGAGAGGTTACAACACTTTATTGTTGCAGTGTAAATCTAGCGCAGGTTTATTTTGGCACTAATTTAGACATGAAGGTCTTGGTAACGTGTTGCTGTTTGTTTGTTTGGGCCTATATATTAAACTTTTTTTTTGTATACAACTTTTGCTGATCATCTTATACTAAATTATTACCACTCTTCCTCCTGGTGTGGTGGTGCCAGAGTGTGTGTGTGTGCGCGTGTTCTTGTGTTTACTAAAGACCTTGATGGGTGATTGCATTGTTCAGCATCGCAACATAGCTGCTGGGTATGTGTGTGTGTGCAAACATGAATGTCAAAGATCTTTTACTCAAACCTCCTCTCCATGTCCAACCACCATCAGTATATATATATATATATATATATATATGTACTGTATAGACACACGCACACATGCACACACACACACACACACACACACACACAAGGATACACTCATAAACACCAGCAAAGAAGAATGTCAGAGTGTCACATTGAGTGAAAGCAACGAGCACGTCAACCCATTCTGACAGCTCGAGCTTCTATCACTGCAACACACGCACGCACGCACGCACACTTTACATTAAGATCTGTTAGTTTTATGTTGATAAAAATGGTCTAAGTTGTACAAAAAAAGTAGTAGGCTACTAATAGTACAGTATGCGTACGTGGAGTAGCAATGGTTGTAGAAATGCTAATACTGGAGGTTGTACCATTGCTTATAGTTCATTGAGATTAATCTTGTTGTCACATTAAAGCTTGATTACATGTCTTTGATTAAATTACTTTTATATTACACATTGAACAAATGCGCATAATATGATTACATTACGTTACATTCATATAACATTATGAGATCACTTGTAGATAGGAACTATATTACATTCCTGCAATTGTAGCTGAATATTGACTTGTACGGTAGGTTTTACATTATTATTAAGTTCACCAACATATGGAAGCTGCCGAAGTAAAAAATGTTTAAAGGATACGTCATGGAATTGAACTAACACAGTGAAATAATAATGAAAAAACAAACACCATTACATAGGGAAAGTGGTGAAATAATTCTTGACCTAGGTACTAATACCAGTACCACAGTGTAAAAATACTCAGTTACAAGTCCTACATTCAAAATGGTATTATAATCAGCAAAATGTGCTTCAAGTAGGCTACCAAATTACTTAGGAGTAAGTATTTCCTGCTAGTGCTGGAGCTAATATTAAGTGCTTAACCTGTTAAAGGTAGTTTAATCCATATGAAAGTTCTGTGTTTTACAAATCAATCATCATATCGTTTTTATGTTAAGTCTAAAGTAAATACAAGTGCCTCAAAGTTACTTTACATCCCAAACCTGCAACAAGAGTAGTCAGTAAATTTAAAGACCCCCTCCACTCAAAAATGTGTTTTTTTCTGTTTAAATCCCCTAAAATGCCTGACCTGGACTATACTGACTTGTGTCGGTCCAGTTTGTCACTAGAGAAGTGTTTTCACATTCCTCTACTGAAGAGGGAGATGTCTGTGCACTTCTTAAAAATATGAGATTCAAACGAAACTAACAAGCTAGATTTGATTCGTCACAAATACGAAAGCCAATCACTATCTAATTATGCTACTCCTGCCAATGAGCCAGTTCCCAGGCAAACTTCGTTGATGTGAACACACTGTAACATCGTAGCAGATATTATTGTACAACCACTAACGCTGTGTCAGCCACTGCCAGTTAACAAACAACCTAAACAAAAGATGCCAACTACACTTAGCATACTGATACCTCTGCTAGTCAACAACAGACTCCTCATCTGAGTCCGGGTCTGACTGAGGCTCAAACATGTAACGTTATGACTGAATCCCTCCCATGTTTCCTCTAACACTAGACATCTTCATGCTCTTTCACAGGTCAACCTAGCGCAAACAGCGGTGGTGGGCGGGGCCAGAAGCCTGTGATTCATAGATCCAGAATTTCTTAATGGAGGAGAAAGAGTAGATGCTCTTCCGGCCCCTTTTTATTTTTATTTTGTATGTAGGGAATCCATGTTAAACAAAATGTCATAGCAGCATTTTTTTTTTACATGCTTAAAAACGTGTTTGGAGAGGAACTTTATGTATAAATAGACAACAATATAAACATGCTGCATTGCAATTAAATATCATAACAAACCAACTGGCAGCCTTTACAGTGTTTTTTTTATTGTGTGTAATGTGAACGTGGTTTTGTTGCAACACAAGTTGAAGAGGAAGCAGAGACACAGAGGGAACACTATACAGTCTTAACCTTAACTTACACAGGAACTATGAATCTTACTGGTTTTGATCAGCTGTAGAAAATAACTGAGTACATTTACTTTACTGTACTTTTTCTGCTACTTTATAGTTCTACTCCACTACAATTCAATTGTAATATTTTACTTTTTACTCTACTACATTTGTTTGAAAACTTTATGGTCATAATTATATTGTAGATTTAGTTAAATAATACAAAATATAATGAAAAAATAAACTGAGAGGAGAAAACTAACAAGCTATCCAGTAGGTAAACTACCACCTTTACCAGCTTTGACATTAAAGTGGTTTAAATTATAATGAATTCATATAATATGCGTTATTCTGAAATATGCCATTCTGTATAATGAGTACTTTTGGTACTCTGAGTATATTTTGATGCTAATATTTTAGCATTTTTGGCAAAAATTTCAATGAATGACTTTTACTTATAACAGAGTATTTCTACACTGTGGTATCGCTACTTTTACTGAAGTGCAAGATCTACTACAAGTACTTCTTCCCCCACTGGAGGCTGCCAATAGTCTTGACCATTATCTTATTTGTTTATGGGAATCATTCCAAGCAATAACTACTTTAAAAAATGTATTTCATTAACTAGTATGTTTGCATCATATTTCTTACAATCCAGTTTAATTTTCTGTTGTGGCGCCAAGTACACATAAACATCTTTACAGAACCAAGAACCAAACCGCTGCCCTCCCATTCCACATCCCTACAGGATGGAGATGAGGAGCTTTTCATGATTAGAAGGGAAACTCTTAACAAGCACTGTGTTAATTTCTCTTTTTCCCCACTACCAGGTTCCTCCAAACGTTCACCCCTCCATCTCCTCATCCCCATCATTTAGGGAACACTAATGTCTTAAATGCGAACAACAAAGACAGGATGTCTTGCCATTTTCTGCTTACCCACTGTTTCCCACATTGCTGTAGCAGCTAAATTAGACCGAGCCAAACACAGAAATTAGAGCAGCGAGGCCAGATGTGATATTTGTTTTTCACACTGCGGCGTCAGGTAGATGTTTAAAAAAAAAATAAGGAAAAAAAAAGGAAAATCAAAACAGCTCCCTCATTGGATTTGGGACTCGTTTTGATTCGCCGATGGTGGCCAGCTAATCATTTGATCCTGTTAGAAGAAGTGGAGTGTTTGCGTGTTTGTGTGTGATTCTGCCAGGGAAGTTAACAGCCGCTGTAAATAGGCCGAGGCTCTGTGTCTTGATTTGTGCACAGTCTCTGCTGTATGTCTATGTGTGTGTGTGTGTGTTTGTGTGTGTGTGTGTCCCCTCACTGGCTGTTTTTTTCCTATAAAAGCAATTTGCCCCATGCTCGGGCTAGGCAATGAGCAGATGCTACCATTGTAAATGATGATGCGAGGGGCCATAATAAAGAGTTGATAAACACAGAATTACTGCTGGGCCGTGGGCACGCAGACAGAGGGAGGGGAGGGGAGGGGAGGGAGGGGGGGAGAAAGTGAGAGGAAAGAGTGAGGAGAGTAGGATAGGGAAAGACAGAGGCACACAATGAGATAGAAAATGCAAACAGGGAAGCAAAGGTTCCAAAAATGGTGATATCAACGGGTTCTCATCCCAGGTGGTCACATACTGATGTTCTGTCATGCACCCCTCACATCTTATCCAGAAGCACAAGGGGCCCTTTGGCCCTTAAACCCTCCCTTTAGTGTCTCAGGGCGACGCACAAAGGGCCGCGCCCCATGCGTCTTATTCTGACGCACAAGGTCCACGTTACTTTGGTTCAGTTTAGGCACAAAACATCAGTGACGTTTGGTGGTTAGGTTTAGGTAAAGAGTGGTGACGTTTGGTTTCAAACGGGACGCGAACTCCACACCTTTTGGCACTTTCCGGCTTTGTTAACTATGTTGTGCTACGTAGTCTGTTCAGCTCATCTGATACCGACGTGGACGGCTTTACATTGCAGGTAGGTTAAACCCTGCGTCTCTGCCTGACACCAAAGGATACTTTGTGCATCTGAATGAGACACGGGGGCCCGTAACAAATCATAGATATGTAAGTATGACGAGCTGGGGATCAGAACGGGCTGGTGATACTGTAGGTAAGCTGGTGATGGCAAGATCATTTAATTATGATAAGACCAGTTTTTTCCATACTTGGTTTACAATGTCGCCTGAAAAAAAAACATGGCATCGAGCAACCAGATGTAGGCAGATGAAAAACATTTAAGACGTGACATAAATGCACCAGAATTTTCTGATTTAGTTTTCAACTCATACTTCCACATTGAGATCTTCGCATTGGGATGTGCAACATGTTTCCGCTAATTTGTAACATACAGTGGCCGAGAGAGCTCAACGCACTGCAACTTTGGAAAATACGCGAAAATAGACAAAACACAAGCAAATGAACACGTGTTCAGCAGTTAGGAAACAAATACACACAACCGTTGCTCTTTTTTGTAACGTGCTGAGCTGTGTATATTTGCAGCGTGTTTCCTAATTGCCGCATGTGGGTTTCCAAATTGATGAAGATCTTTTCTTAATTTGCTTGTGTTTTCTCTATTTGGATACATTTTTCTTAAGTTGCTCTGCATTACCAAGTACCAAGTCACAGTTGGCAGAATAAATGTTTTATTCGGAGACCAATTTGCTGTGCGGTCCTTGTTGACCCCTGTACTCATTGTGTGCGCACTCTGTCGTCTTCCACAGATTTCACAGAAGATCGGTCATGAGGAGGTCTACTCAACCTGTAAAAACAGTTGTATGTCTTCAGTGGCTGTGGAGGAGGTTTGTCAGATCTGACAAAGTAACCCAGATGATGTCATCAGGCCTGCGCTTGAAACTTTAAAATTTTATTTGCATATTAAAACAAGGGTATGAGGTTTGAAAGACTTGGGCTTTACAAGGTACGGAGGGCCTAATGAAAACACTATTGGTTGCATTATGAGAAGTATAGAAAGCCGTTTTGAATGTGCATTATTACCAGAGTATGCCTTTGGAAGTACCCTGTGGAGTTTTGTTGTTAATAAAGTTACTTGAACCAAATCAAATGTGTCAAAACTTTAGTGCCTCACAAATGTGCAGAGTGCATGTCTTTTAATAATTTAAATCCTGCCCTGTCTGCATTCATGTTGACTTGATTATTCCTGGCGCTTTGCTACATATCCGGGTGAGTTACCACCAACCACTGTCAACTGGTTACGTACATTTAGTGCATAATAAATCAGTGACTTTTCCAGTGGATTCCACATAAAAAAATGCGCGGACATGTTTTCTAAGTCTTGGTATTAGTGTGTCCATATCATGCTCTACATGCAATTATACAGTATGTAATTTTCACCATGACCGTGTGTTCATTTTGTGTGGAAATTTTTTTTTATTTCTGTATTATGAAATGGTCAAATACCACATTTAAATATTGGTACGAAATATTGCTTTCCTTCAAATGCTTTGATACTGTCTTCCATTATTGGCCATCAAAATTCAGCACTTATTTCTCATCACACATCTCCATCAGCCTGCACTTTTTTCCTTGGCTGGGGGACTGTTTTGATGCCACTGTACTCCAAACGCCTTATAAATGCTATGACCCCTGACTCATAGGGGACCTATAAGTGCGTATGTGTGTGTGTGTGTGTGTGTGAGAGAGAGAGAGAGAGAGAGAGAGAGCAAAGCTATGTCCCCAGGTTGTTAGTCAAGGGGCTGAGATGTGGGCCCTTTGAAGAGCCTGCTCAACATGTAGTGTATTTTTCTTCTTTGCCCCCCTCCAAACAGCTCCCATTCCGCCCAGCGTTTGACGTTTGTTGGACATTTTGTTTGCTCACGAGAAACACAGAAATGAGACGAGCACCACTGCGGACACACACATGCATTCTTGAAAACCTCCTTGGAGAGGAGAAAGAAAAAAGACAGAGGGAAGGCGAGGGGAGGAAGAGAGAATGAAAGATGAGGACAGAGAGAAACTACAAGGGAGATTAAGAGGGAGAGAGAGAAAGACAGAAAGCTGGAGAGAGAGAGAGAGGGAGAGAGAGAGAGGGGGAATCTTCTCCCTTTGGCAACAGTGCTGGTGTCTCTTTCATGTCCTCCATGCTTGGATCTGAGGCTCTGTCTCCCAGCTGGGCCTGGTGTGCATGTGTGCAGCTAAGTGCTGCCTAATTTCCCCTCGGATCTCCCAGCCGTAGCCTCTGATTTCCCTCAACCACCCCACCAACACCAGCGACGCCACTGCCCTGTCTATGTGAAGTGAGGATTGGTGGAGGGAAGGGTTAGGGGCAGTTATGGCGATTAGTGGTGGCCAGTCAGGAACAGATTCTCTACAACTGACTCTAAAATAGAGACTGTACAGTATTATGCTACCAGAAAGCGAAAAAAAAGAAAAGAAAAAAAAAGAGAAAGCACACTCAACCATCAGTCTCCCTCTGGACCTTCTACAGTAAGAAATAAGAGCTGTTGCTAACATTTGATAGTTGCTCATGCTAGGTCTTTTTGCACATGTATCTTGTGTCATTATGACAGGGAATTTGAATGTACATGATAATAGAGTTAATACTCCTAAAAGCAGCTATATTTGATATTTCCTTTGCTTCAGCCTATGTAAGAATATACATGCGAACATGTCATTGTGTTGTTCGAATAGCAGATGGCGCCAAAGTGCAATTGCATCTTTAGGATTTGTCGTACCATGTTGGGGTTTTGACTTAAAAGACGCATTGCGGGTGGAGCTTTGTTGTGGTGCTCAGCTCAAAGATTTATCAATCCAGTCAGCTTCCTCTGTGAGTGCACATAAGAGAGGCACAGTAATTGCTTTTTGGTTTGTGACCCTAAATATCTGCATATGCATTTTAGCAAAACAAACTTCGAAATGTGGGAAATGTCATCCAGAAGAAATTTCAAAGAGTGCAAAAACAGATAGGCCCGGAATATATTTTATGGCTTTTGTACTGCTTCTACCTAACTAATAGTTGAATTTGCACCAAGGGAACTCCCCCAATTTTACACATCACAGTCTGTTTAGAGGTCTTTGGGGGTACACCTGCATATATGAAAAAAAAAAAGTTTAATAAAATCCAGGCGGAGTAGTGCGAAGTCTACTTGAGTAAGCGTTGGTGGGGACTAAAATTTGAAATTGAAAAAAAAAAAGGCAGGGTGTTGAGAAAAGAGCAAGACCTCTGTAGCTACTCATCTCTGCTGCAGGCTAAAGGCTCAAGGCTACATTAGCTGCTACTAGCAAAACACAACCACATTTTTTGACCTGTCTGTCAGATAACTCCTGGTAGTTGCATTACTCTGTGGCTGAAAAGATGAGTGTTTATGGGAAAAGTGTTAGCATTAACAACATGACTATACTGCTAGCAATCTGGCTAATGTCCAAATCACTGATTGTATGTAAAGATGGACCAGACGACCGCCAAAAGACCTTGATTGCCCCCTGGTGGTGGGCTGCAGTATAGGTTATAAATCCTGCTGCTCAATGTTATCAGATAGGACCGTGGCCAAACTAAAAACTCAAAGTTTGGTTTTAATTAGTTATTTGATGCTATAAATCATGAAACGTCATAATTGACAGCTGAGCCCTGCTCGTGATTGAGTCGGGCAGGTGCATGGCACCGTGGCTCCACTGCCCGATCACTACTGCACAGACTCTGGCTTCAAATGATGTAACCAGTGCGAGATGGCAGCACTCCTATCCGGGATATTTTGGCTTAAATTTTACACATTAATGTGGGAGGAAGTGGATTCGTTCATCTTTATTTATGTCAATGGTCCAAAGCAAAAGCAAGCATAAGAATTCCAATTGGACATAGAAACTCTGGTCTCAGTGCTGTGATAAAGGCAGAGTAAACACCCAGTTGTATCTAGTAGAAAGAATGTTTGAACCCTCTCAGGTCCATGTGGTAAGGGGAAATAGGCCTACATATCGATGGGGGGTACAGATTTTGTTTTACCTTCCCTGTTTCTATCACTCTCCTTCTTCACCATCTTTGCCTTCATCATCAGCGGGAGTCTTTTATTTGGTCTATTTATTTCCACTGTTACCTAGGCATAGTGACCGGGGAGAACAATGCCTATTCCTGTTTTGGTTCTGCAATGGCTGACACACTTCCTTTGTGCTGTAAATCAAGCCTTCAAAATCCAGCCTAGTTGCAGCATGAACGGCATACTGAAATGGCTTATAGGGAACCAGTTTAAACAATCTAACACGCTTGGTGTCATTTTTCTTTAGCCATTACACTGTAAAATATACATTTACTTCATAATAATAAGTTTAAACAAAAAAAGTTATTTCCTCTTTAACATGACCACGTCGTCCCTAGCCCAGAGGTATCCAATTATCCAATCCAATTAAAGAGAAATCAAATTATGTCAAAATTTATTATATTTTCCAATAGTGTTTATTTAAATAAATATATACTGTAAATAATAATATATTGGACTAAAATCTTCTCACAGGTTGACAATTTTTGCTGTAAGCTCACATCCAGGGAGGGAGTGTGTGGACACTGGAGAGGCAGGAGGACTAAAAAAAAAAACCATTCAGCACTTTTTCTTGTGTGTGTGAGGGTTGTTTATGCATGGATGTGTGGTTCATATGTACAACATATTTTTATGTATGCAGGATGTGTATTTGTTAGCTGTGTAATTCATATAGATGCCGATATTTTATTTTCCATTGTCATATGCACATTAGAAGACCCTCATGTAGATGTTACAGATTGCTTTATCCATTCCCCGCACATCAAACAGAAGTGATACACACTCCCTTTGCGGGAAGATGACAAGGTGAGGGAGGAAACACAAAGGGTGGGAGTGTGAAAGAAAAAAAACAAAAACACAACAAATACGAATGCTGCTCCTAGCCATGGCCGAGTTTAGAAGGAGCCTGGAAAGGAGAACATATTCCAATGTAAATAACAAAATGGCCGCCTTTCATCAACTCATTCTGGGAGAAAAAAAAAGAAGAAAGTGATGAGACATATGTCTAAATCTGCGCTCGCAGCAAGCCTTTTGATGTGCCAGAAAATATCCTGGGGTTGGATGATAGACAATGTGAACGCTACGCTGTGGGTTTTCAAATTTGACTCTTCTGCTTGTTTGTTTTATTTTTATCTCTGTCTCCAGTCTACCATTTAGGGACATTTTTCACACAAACAGGATAATGTGTAAAATGCATAATTTCTGCACAAGATGTTTTGCCGGTCACAATAGTGTATTTATGCCAAATATGGGAAGCACACTGAAGGGTGAAATCAAACACAAAAATCAAATCAACTGCAGTTACTGTAAGCCATTATTAACTAATAAGGGACCACATAGACATGCAATTACTGCACTCACTGCTTCTACAAGTTCTGAATGCAGAAACTGAACATATTTAGAAAACAGATTTATACAATGTGCATTTTATCACCCTGTAAATCAATTTCAATTTGGAGGCCAAGCACCAGTGTTTGTGGCTGCATGTACGGTGCATTCATAGCCTGGTTTGAAGTGCTGGACATCTGAAATTTGACTGCCAGCAATGCATCCAAACTATACCTTGTTAGAAAACCAAAGCTGGAAGACAATGAGTGGCACTGGTGTTGTCTCATGCAGTCACATTAATTTTGTGTGCAATCCTAGATTATTCAAATGACCCCATATCTATGAGTCGTGAGCAAATTAAATTGCAAAATGTTTTTCCCTCCCAGATAGTTCCATTTAAAAGAAAGAAAAATTAAACATGAAGAGGTAAAATGACAAAAATATTTCACAAGAACTATTTTATTAATAAACATATCGGAATTGTGTTTATTCATATTTCTTACCCTGGTAATCATCTCGTAACCCCTTAGATTGCAAGGATCCTGATCCCCAAACATTACTCTCATCAGCTGAAAGTGTCATGTCTTGGAAGATAGAGTTTCCAACAGCACATAAATGCATCACATCTAAAAAAGTGTGGACTATACTCCAACAGAACAGAACTTTTAAATCAAATGTGATTATTATTATTTATTTATGGCCTGAGACTAATTACATAGAAATTTGAAAATGTTCTTTCATTCATTCATTAAAAACATGAACACACACAAAATAAAAGCCCTGCCCTACCACAATGATTGTTATGTTTCTGCACAACTTCAGTCAGTCAGAGCATTTTAGACTATGATTGCTTTTTTATGCTCCCAATGGGATAAGAATGTAGTGGACACAGTGCACTGTATGTGTTTGTTTGTGGCCATACAGCCATGTCTTGTGGTTTTTGGTTGGAGGTCAGATAAAGACCCTTAGTCCAATGGTCCACTGGTTATAGTAGGTGGAGAATTAGTGGTAGTAGTAGTATTGTTACGGCTGTGCCTGACTAACTAGAGAACAGGGGGGTTTGGACCCAAACGCAGAGACAGTAGGCAAAGCAAGATATATAACTGATTTATTTAACTAAAGGTGCCTCACAAGTCTATAGGCAGCTGAGGGTGAAAAACATGAACAGTAAAGAAATAATCTAAATCCAAAAAACACTGGAGGCAGACAACACTGGAAACACTGGAAACTAATGCACACATGGTAACATGTAAGTTTACTTACTCAACGAACTGACAATGACAGAGGGAAGAACATCAACTTAAATACACAAGACTAACTAGACACAGGTGAAACTAATCAGGGTGGAGCAGACAATCACAAGAGGAGGGAAAAACTAACAAGACACAGGTGATGAAATGCAAGACAAGAAACAAGAGGAAGGGACTACATAATACAACAAGAAATAAACTAGAACACAACACAAGGAAATAACCAACTAAACCTGAAACCATGACTATAATTATCAACATAAAACAGGAAACAAGAAACTCAAACTATAACAAGAAATAAACAGAAATAAACTAGGATACAACACAAGGAAATAAACAAAACCCGAAACCATGACAAGTATCACATATACACACATACACATAAACACACACACAAGGTCCATTAGCAGGCTGGCCAGCTGTCAGTGAATATGTGTTTTGTTTGCCTCTCCAGTTGCAGCCAATCACCAAGCCTTGTGTAATGCAATTAAGGAAGACGTCAATACTGCGCTGTGATTGGTCAAGAAGAACAGCAGAGAGCACAGAGAATGCATTCTACCTATAGAGAAGTAATTAGCACATGCTGCTCATGAGTACACAGGCAGACCAAAATGTAGACAGACACACACACACAAACAATCACAACATGACACAGCTGCATTCATACACACGTAAAGGATGGGCAAGCTGCCATCTGAGGGGTGCTTGCGTTCAGTTCAGCTGATGTACAGAAGGTATGATACACACACGTTTTAAAGTAGTCTGACCGATCCCTCTGTGCAGCACTGTGTGTGTGTGTCACACAATAGTGTGGGGTTCTTATTTATACCAGCTATTAAATATTTCCACTGTTAAAAAAAATAACTCAATAGGTTGGCTTTAAATAATTTATTAAAACCAATAAAATCACAGCATTGGGAAATGCGTAGATTAGACAGTCACTCAAAAATTTGTAAAATAAAACAATTAAAACGGGCTCCTTAAAATGGCTGATAGAACTCGGATGTGTCCAGGTAAAATCTAAAATTCAACCACCCAATGAACAACTGTCCCAAAAGTCCCAAAATGTCTATGATTAATTAAAATTGTTCAGGAAGGGGAAAGTTCTACTTGTCTTTTTTCTGGGGGGTAGCAAAAGGGGGCAGCCTTGCGTGGTCGTCCCGGCTTGGCGTTTCAGTCTCTTGGCGTCTTTCGGCATCTCTTCTCCATGCGGTCCTGCTGCCCCTCCTCCCTCGGACTGCTGCAGCCGCTTAACTTAGCTTTGATTAGGTGTTGACCAAGTCTCTCTGCCTCTGCGAACGTCCGACTCTTCCACGCGTCGGTCCAGTGCCTCGTCTCGGCCGCTTACTGCTCCGTCTTCCCCAGTGGAGTTTCTTTGTGGAGTGCTATCTGTGCCACTTCCTGTTCTCCTGTACCTGTGTTCAATCACACTTAACACAAGCACGCTATCCTGTGTCGGCCAATCCTGAGCTGTGGGGGGTGTGGTCCAGTTAATCACAGCTGATTCTGTTTCTCATCCTCAGTCCAAAACAAAGCATGCGAGTCACACAGCAAATCCATAAACATGTAATATATAAAAAACAATAAAACCATAAAACCATGCAATAATATAAAATGAGTTAAACCATGTAACACACAAACCCAAATGAATAAATTCAGAAATGCAAATAATTGAGACATGCAACCAGCTGTAGTTCTGGTTGTTGCACTCAGCTGGATGGAGGCTGTGGCTGGCATAGGCAATTACTCGTTCTTTGCCTCCTTGTACCTGGGCCATCACCGCTCCCAGGCCCTCAAAGCTGGCGTCTGTGTACAGCCTAAAAGGATGAGAGAAGTCAGCATATGCCAAGACAGGTGCATTCAACAGGGCTTTTTTCAAATGGTCAAAGGCTCGCTGGCACTCTGGGGACCAGCTGATTGGGGCTGACTTTTTTCCATGTGTGGTGGTGCCATGTGTTAGGGCATTCAATGGCATCGCAATTTTGGAGAAGGCCGGTATAAAACGGCAGTAATAGCCAGCGAAGCCAAGGAAAGATTTTACCTGCTTCACTATCTGAGATACTGGCCAGTCCTTGTTGTCTTAGCCGGATCTGTGGCCACACCTTTCTCACTGATAACATGTCCCAGGTAAGTCATCTCTTGCTGGAACAGGTGGCACTTTTTGGGCTGCAGTTTCAGTCCATGCTGGTGGAGCCGCTGGAACACCTCTTCCAGGTGGCGTACGTGGCTGCCAAAGTCAGGAGAAAACACAACCACGTCATCCAGATAAATCAACAGTGAGTCATTTACCATGTTGCCCAAGCAGCGTTGCATCAGCCTCTGAAACGTGGCTGGGGCGTTGCACAGGCCGAATGGCATTCGTTCGAACTCATAGAGGCTGAAGGGTGTAGTAAAGGCCATCTTCTCTCTATCATACATTTCTACCTGCCAATAGCCACTTCCCGGGTCCAGCGTAGAATACCATATGGCAGCTTTGAGCCTGGTCAATGACTCCTCAATGTGAGGTAGGGAGTAGGCATCCTTATGTGGGAGTGCATTCAACCTCCAGCTTCCGTCCTTCTTCCTGACGAGCACAATAGGGACTGCCCAAGGGCTTGCACTTTCCCTCACCACCCCACTGTTCAGCATGTTCTGAAGCAAGGTTTGTAGTTCAGCATACATGCTTGGAGGGACAGGTCGGTACCTCTCACGACTTGGAGGCGCTGAACCAGTTGGTATCTGGTGTTTCACAACACCAGTGCAGCCGAAGTCCTCATTGTGACTGGAAAACACGTTCGCCCACCTCTGTAGCAGGCTCGTCATCTCTCGCTGTTGTTCAGGGGTCAGTCCGTCTCCATGTAAGGACATCACAGGATGTGCCTCCATCTCACTGACTCCCTCTGTGACTCCTACTCGCCTTACCACTACCTCCACCACGTCTGGCGCCACACTGTTCAGAACCAGCTCTTGTTCTCCTTGTATGTCAGCTGTGGCCACTTCTGTCACTTGGGCCAATGGTTGGCGCTGAGAGACCTCTACTGGGTAAGGGTTGGGGTTGCAGATCCTGCAAGGCACCCGTCCTCCATTTAGGCTGCCCAGGGTCCGGC
>JBBPCS010000573.1:7346734-7368394 GCA_037974645.1 Hollardia meadi | reverse complement strand
GGTAAACGATTGCCGTATTAACTGGATTAGCTGCGCCTGCAGTCTGTAGCCGCGCCCGTCGGGAGAAAAAAAACAACGCTCCATGAAGATTATTACATTTTCTCATTCATTTATCAGAAATTGGTCACGGGTCCGGATAGAACCATAACTTGGTCCGTACCCGGACCGCGGTCCGCCGTTTGGTGATGCCTCCGCTATTGGCTGCTGGCGGTCGATGTGTTGTCACATCCCCCACCGCCACAGAGCGGCATTCACCAGTTTATTTGAAATTTATGCATGTAACGTTAGCTTCTTGTTATATATATTGTGTGAGGCAAATACTTAACATGATTTCTCCTTGTGTGAGGGACCTATGTTACATCCGGTTCAAATACGTTCAAACGTTTTAAGGCACGGCTCCCCCAGACCAATATGGCGGAGAGCTCCTTTGAAGAGCACTGGTATCTCCATATATGGTCGAGGAGACAGAGAGAAACTGAAAAATGCTGCCAGCGAAACCCTGCCACTAAACCCACTTTCTGAAACAGAGAGGCTCTTGCATGTGACGTGCATGCGGGTCACCACAGCCGGACTCACAGAGATTCCTGTCATTTTATAGAGATATTGCACACAGAATAAGAAAAGTTAAAAATACAGAGAAGCAGGAGAAATTGTCATATTTACAGTAAAAACAACAGCTTTTAAGAGTGAGAATTATTATTGCAAATCAAATGATTTTTTTTGTATATAGACAATGACACAGAGGAATCCATTAAATGTACATTCTCATAGTATTTGCCCATACAGTGTTACAGTAAGTTAAGTATGGATAAACTAAACTATAATATAATGTTAAGAAGCACGTGTTGTGTACAAAACCTCTTATTTTTCTAAGAATCCCAAGAGATTTACTGACCTAAATGCAGACAAAACCAACATGTTCTCCCCAGGAGAGCTTATCATCAATTAGAGTACCTAAAAACATGTGGATGAAACTTGGATGGTTTCTTCATTATTAATATGAAGTCTTAAGTGAAGTTGAAGTTTAACTCTGTGTCATATTTCTTATTTCCTGTCAATAACATGAAATTATAGACTTTTTGACATTTAATGACAACTTATTTGTTTGAAACCATATTGAATACATTCCTTATTTCTTTCTTTGTGTAAAAAACATTGTTTCTGTTTGTCCCATTGACACAAATAAAGATGGCTGACGCGTCTCCACTTCCTGTACAAAAATGAAGCCAAAATCTCCTAGATACAAGTGCTGCCATCTTGCGCTAGTGACGTCATTTGGATTCTGTGCAGTAGTGATCATGAACAGGGCTCAGCTGTCAATCATGATGTTTCACCCCCAGTTGTATAGCATCAAATAACTAATTAAAACCAAACTGATCAGAAAAATTAATACTTGAACTTACATCAGTGTAATAAGAACGACCTAAAATGACAGAAACCATCATTGGGAAGAATTTGTTTGAGGTGTTTTTTGTTTAGTTTTTAGTTTGATCCATGTCCCACCTGATATCGTTGAGAGGGAGGAGTTTATGAGCCCACAATTAGCCCACAACCAGGGGGCGATCGAGATGTTTTGGCTTTACTTTTGGGGAGCTCTCATTTCGTCCATCAGTCAGGGGTTTGTTCCAGTGATGTACACGTTAATTTGCATATAGAGCAGGGAAGTGAGATCTGATCACAAGTGGTCACTGGCGACGTATGTTAACGCCAAGTGTGAACAGACAGATTCAGTCAGTTGCACTTCCTATTGGTTGCAAAACCACCATTTGGCTTTGCAAACATGCCAGTTAGAAGTAAAATTTCAGTGTACGGCCAGCTTAAACAGCAGCTAAAATCAGACAGATAATTGGCAACATTTGGAAACCTCAGCTCTTTATGTCATTTAAATTAGAAGTTTTTGTGTGTGCTGGTCAGGCCACATGCAAGAACTTTCTTTTTTTCAATGTTTTCAGTGAATCAAATCCAACTAAACATTTACTGAAGTTACATTTGTGTGAAAAAAGCACCAGGGAGAAACATGTTCTTACGTTAAGCTATAAATGATGAAACCTGTAACTGTGTCTGTGGTTTCTATCGGCTGAGTTATTAATGTCTCGTACATGAAGTATCATTCACTGACAGGCTTTTATTGTTTCCTCCCTGTGTTCCTCTTAGAAAATCTGGATGGTCATTGGGAAGTGGTTTAGGCCTGGGTCACACATGCACTCGCGCCTCCATAGTTACATGTATTTTCTCTGTTTGAACTGATCTCTGACCTGTTATTTGTCCTTAAAATAAATGTTGTTCTATGTGTCTCTGTAGCTGATCGACTCATTTGCCTGGGAAATCGGTACATTGAAGAAGGAAATGGGAAACAATTCTGAACCTGCAGGAGGAGACAACAACCCAGACACACACCTTGGGTGAGCTCATTTGTGTTTCTGCATATAAGACAGTTTTCTGGGTTTGACAGTGTGTGTACCAGTCCATATTGCAATTTTTATTTAATGTAGTGCAGTTCCCCATGGCTACCAGCAGGGGCACGCTTACAATTCCTTAAATGTTGTGTTGTGTGACATGTTGTCTGAAGTGATTGATGTCAGCAATCAGCAGATAGCATGACAAACCTGATGACATCTCTGGGAACTAATGTTGTGTGTGTGTGTGTGTGTGTGGGTGTGTGTGTGTGTGTGTGTGTGTGTGTGGACCTCTTCCTGTTGAACCTGGATAGTAACTTGAACTTGTAGAAAAATTCCCAGATAAACCTAGAAATAAAAAGAAGAGTCAAAATGTGTACGTGCATGATGTCAGCATACCTTTCCTGGAATGTTGAGTGTGCAACCCTGGTAGTTCATTTCTCTTGTAAAACACAGCTTCTGTAGACTTCAGAAAGTCTGTTTCAAGTGTTGAGGAAGTGTGACTGAGGCTGGCCAGTTTGAAACTCAATTCCAGCTAGTGGTAGAATTTTTCAGAACATTGACGGGTAGTAATTGAAAGAGTCATTGATTGTCTGATGTATTTAAACTGATGGTTTCTCATCTGTTAGTGCTTCCTGCACATTTTAAAGTTTATACATGCTTGTGTTGGAAAGAATTTGAAAGAAAGGGTTGGCAAGAATTGAGCTTATCATCAATAGTAGATTCTTAGTGTATTAGCAAACACTGTAAACAAGTGCATTTACTTCCATTTCATACCACTGTGCACTTCTACTCTGCTTCAATTTAGAGGGAAATGATTAGGCCACGACATTTATTTGGCAGCTATAGTTAATCGTTGGGTTACAAACTGCTCCTGGGCTGGACTTTCCCTTGAGCTGAGAGCAGCGCACTGGCTGGACTACAGGAGGTAACTCTGGTGTCTGAGAGCTTGTCTATTAGATGCACGAGGCATCAGGGCTGCACAATATATTGTTTCAGCATCGACATCACAATGTACCCATGTGCAATAGTCACATTGCAGGACATGCAATGTCAAGTAAGGCAAATTAAGTCAAAAACGTCATGCTCCAACTGTTTTTGTTACATCACACAAAAGGAAAACTCAGAAGGTTCTCATTTCACATGATTATTGTACAAGAAAAGTCTGTTTATCCCCCACGTTGATGAGGGCTGCATGATATATCGTTTCAGCATCGACATCACGATGTGTGCATGCTTCAGTGACAGTTTATTTTCAGGTACACCCAAACAGTTTACTTCCTGAAGTAAGTAGAGACCTTGGTTCTATGTTAGGATTCCTTCTGTGTTAAATGCTCACAAGGTCACATGGTTTTTTGGGCCAACAGTTGTATTGAGTCTCACACTAGTGTTTTTGTTTGTTTCCTGAGATCCTGAAGTGAAGTTTTTTTGTTGAGATAAGGATTCATTAATCAGTTAAACTGTTGGTTTAGCTCTGACTGCTTCCTTTGTGAGGGTCTGAGAGCATTTTCTAGTTAAGTATGTAGTTATCATTTCAGATTTCCCATTTTTTAGGTGTCTGCTCTGATGAAGTCTAATGGAAGTAGCATTTTTACGAAAGTGAACAGTTTGTGAACAGTTTGTTCACAAATGAAAATTCTGTCATTATCTACACAACCCCATTCTGATGGAAAGTCAGGTGAAGTTTCTTCATCTACAAAATATTTCTGGAGCTTCACAGCAAAACAGCGTTGCAGCATTCTCCTAAACAACTGAAGAAGCTGTTTGAGAACGTTAAAATAAAACAACCGAAGAAATTACAATAATTATAATCTGAAGTCTTCATTGTAGCCACTAAAACGAAGGAATCATGCAAATCCCCACAGAGAGGATTACACCAGATGAGCTGTATGGAGCCATTTTATGTTTTCTTTGGTTGTATTTTTTCTTTAACGCTTCAGAACAAGTCCCCAGCTTCTTCAGTTGTTTAGGTGAACGCTGTTTTTCTGTGAAGATGCAGTGAAGCTGCAGTGAAGCAAATGACAACCATGATTTACTGCACAGATTGCAGTAAAAAATTAGGAGGGCAAACTCTTTCTGATGAATGTCTACTTCTCTCTCAGTACAGGAACATCCAGGAATTCAGGTTCTCTTACTTGGAAACTTGACTCTAATCATTGTCTACCTGTGGAAGGTGGAAATAGTCATTATTTGTTTGCTTTGTGTTTGTAGGTTAGTCTGACATCCTGTCAATGTTTGTGCATTCAGTGATGGTATGAAATATGTAAGGGATAATGTTCATTATTGTGGGGGAAAAAATCACATTATCCCGCTTATTATACAGCTACTTACCAAAGCAATAAACAATTTGACACAAAATATTGTTTTATGTGATTTTCTTGATTTAAAAATAAGTTCTGCTAAAAAATATAGTCCGTTAGATTATATGGTTGGAAGTGTATCCATAGCAACGTAAACTCTGCGTTGTCTGCTCTGATCAGAACTGCATCCATAGCAGTGGTCTGCTTTTCAGAAACAACAGACCGTAGAATGCCGCCATTGACCAATCAGATAAGAGATTTCAACGAGGCTATAATATACTTTGTTATATTTGTCTGCTGTTGTCTTCAGGCTGGGTGAAGAGGTGGGAGGTCTCTTCCTGCAGGCCTCGTCTTGTACTGGGATCAGAGCGGTGCCGGCCGGAGCAAGAGATTCGGGCTACGACTCCCTCCATCGGCGGCTCAGTGTTCTGGACAGGCTGTTGCATACACATGCTGTGTGGCTACAGCTGGGCCTCAGCCACCAGGATGCCACACACATACTGCAGAGCCAACCCACTGGGGTGAGGAATCAGCAGCCACTGTGACTTCTTGTGTCCAACACTGCTGACTTAAAGCTTTCACTGTTGAGTTTCATTTCTTAGCACACACAGACGAGCAGAAACTTCAACACCTCCTCAGTACAATATAGTTTGATCCACTACGAACTACAAAACTTACAGATAATGTAGTCATGAACAATGGAACATCTTTTATGCACGAACGTTACCCATGATCCAGGTTTGTCTTGACCTGCATTTCTTGTTCTCAACCTGAACATCTCCGTGTGATGTAATGTAAACAGCAAGACATTATGTCCATTCACTGCTAGCAATCTAGACGAGGATGATCTAAAATGTTGCTCTATAGCTGGGGTTCTCAACATTTTGTAACATAAGGCCCATTTCTGATTGTCAACAAATTTCTGAGGACCACCTTCCCAAATAAATTACCAAAAAATATGTTGGTGAAAGTTTTGGGGTAAACATCACGGCCTGCCATTATGAATCCAAATTCATCGTATTCAGGGTCATATTTCCTCACTGCACACTTTGGAGCTTTTACTGGTGTATGGTTGTCTCCCACATCACTTTTTCACTTCAAAAAACATTTTGTGCCACTGCATCGGAGGGACCGTTAGCTAGCTGTGGCAAACTTTAGCTAGCTGTGGCAGATGTTAGCTAGGTGTTGCAGACGTTAGCTAGTAGCTAGCTTCTATGTGTTTATATATATAAACTGTATATAAAACGCAGCAATGACCAACAACACAACGCCCTAGTTTTCTTTAGTGTTGGGTCTGTAGTCAAGTGTTGCGAACAAATAGTTCAAATATATATTGAATAGGTGAACTACTACATTATACATGAAGTAGGTGGTTGATGATGCCTGCATGATCAGTAATTTGGTAAATGTCTACTGATATAGTGTCTTTAAGGTGATTTCACACCTGAAAATCCTTACCAAGGTCCGAACCAAGGTTCATGTTTTTGCTACATTTGGTTGGTTGGTTTTGCTTTCACATTACAATTATGCCAGTGAACTAAAGACCACAATGGTCTCTTCCTCTCCCCATGTGCTTCCAGGCTCATTTTTCTCTTTTCCAGTTTCCAGTTATGATGACAGCCTGCTGTAACTTCCTGTAATTGGTCCGAAAGTCTGAATAATAGATATACAGTAAATAAATATAGATGGATGTTGGCATTCCTTGCCACATTACAAATCCCTCACAAAAGTGAGTCAAACTCACAAAATGACACAGTTCTTCAGTAAATAATGAAATGTTCTGATTGGATGTTTTCTGACCTGCAGACATTTGTGGTGAGGAAGTCGACCAGCCTGCAGAGGAAAGTGATATCTCTACGCATGGACAAAGACTCTGCACTTCCTGTCAAAGACTTCCCTGTCAAGGAGAGCCAATACAGTAAGCATCTGGAAAGCCCTACCTCATATGTTTGGTTTTTTTGGGGGTTTTTTCCTGGAAGTGCATGAACGTGGCAATCAGGTTTATAAATCCCCCTCCAGCAAAACAAACTATTAGAAAGTGGAATGAAGTGAACTGGTGTTCACTGGAAATACGCCCATACTCTGTGGTTAACACATATGTGTCCGCCCTTTGGAGGTATCTGTGATTGTAGGTAACAAAAAATAAATAAATACTGGCTCAGTTCCTCAGCGGTAATTCCTGAGCTGCCCTAGATTTGGTCAATGTACTTGTAGTAGTCGCATTTAGTGTGTGCAGAAAGCTGCAATAATCGTACTCGGCTGAATCATTATGACCCACATGCGAACAATATAAATACACAATTCTGAATAGCTGTTGGTTTTTCATGAAAGTTGCTTTTTGAAGAAGACGATCATTCAGTCCCAGTTTAAAAACATTTTTTTCTCCAACGCCCTCTTGTTTGTCTCTCAAAGTCGCTTATTAGCTTGAAAATATTAATGTTTAATTTGGTAACATGAAGACCAAATCTAGAATTCGTCATGGCGGTATTCATGGTGCATTATAATGCATTCATAATGCTTTATGACTACACTATATCAACAGTCGTAAAACATTATAGATGTGATTTATAATTAAGTCTAAGTATAAGTGTCTTATGGATGCTCTTGACTAGTTGGGTGCAGTATGACCTATACTGCAGACCACCACCAGGGGCTGGTCCAGATGTTTTGGCTTTACCTTCATCTTTATATGCAGTCAATGCTCTTTCCGATTAAAACCAACCCAATAAAAGGCTCCAAACTATAGTTACTTCATCACTAATTCCACAGTTGTTTCCTTCTTTGCTGTGTTCTATTTTCAGTTACCTGAAAAAAAGGGATTTTCCTGAAGCTTTGACCAAACATCTCACTACTCTGAATATGCAGTTTGTTCCTCTTGTACCTGTGTGTGCTAACACTTGTCTCTGTCAGCACCAAACCGGAATTTCCAAATGCTTACCTAGTGAGAATATGTGCTGCGGGGTGAATCACCGCCCACTACAGCCTTTGCTGCCTTTTCTTTTTTTGCTAACAACTGGTAACTGGTATGGACCGAAGAGTTGGTGATGTCCCTCTTAGCACCTGAAGAGAACAATACACAAGAGCAATAAACACAATGGTCAATTCAGTGAGAGAGAGCCTTCAAGAAAAAGATAACCTCTTACTTGTCCATTTAAACCTTAAGTGTGCTTGTGCCATGTGTCATATAGGAACTCTGCTGGAAGAGCATTTTGGCTACAATCAGTTGCACTACCAAAGTCTTGGTTTGATGCCTAGGTGAAATAATAGTATGAGGAGGATATTAATTTAGTTAGTCATTCTGCACAAACCATGTTTGGTCACAGTAATGCATGGAAGGCTGATAGTGTAGTGACATTTGATCGCATTTAGGATGAGGGTTAATGTGCTCAGAGATGTTAACTATACGGTGGCTGAGAGAGCTCACCGCACTGCAACTTCAGAAAACACATGCAAATAGACAAAACACTAGCAAATTAAGAAAACATCTTCATCAATTTGACGACACGGGAGCTACAAACACTCACAACACAACCAAACAGAGAAACTCACTGCAAGTAGCCCAGATGACAACAGATATGGATGTTTCTAGGAGACACTAAAAAGTGATGGACATGCTTGTTTTGCGACCATTTGTGACATTCAGTTATTGAAGTCGGCTTCTCGTCAGCGGTGTTCAAAAATATACTAAAATCTTAAAACTTTTTGTCTTTATTTTAATACCATGATGGCTCTGTGTGTTTTTGTGATATTATTTAAATTGGCAGGCTAATCGGCAAAATGCAAAGGCTAGGTTAACAACAGAAATCTGCCACCGGCTAATATTTGACTCATGCCATCATGATATTAAAATAAAGACAAAAACCGTACATTTTAGTAAGACATGGGTGTCACTTTTTAGTGTCCCCTAGAACATTCATATCTGTTGTCACTCTGTTCTGTTGTCACTTGCAGTGTGTTCTCTATTTGGTTGTGTTGTGAAATTGATGGAGATGTTTACTTAACTTGCTAGTGTTTTGTCTATTTGCATGTGTTAAGTTGCAGTGTGAGCAGCTGACACAGACACAGAGTTGTCCGAGTCCCTCTTCTCAGTATTATAAACCAGCGTGAAAGTTTTGGCATCTGATAAGACTTCAAACTCATCTATCATCTATGACTCAAGCTGGTTTCCTTGAATCATATTTTATCATGTCACTGGTCCCTGAAGCAACATATTTTGGAGCTGTTTTTGTAACGTATCATGTTAAGAGTGAGAACCTTTTTTTTTCTACCTCCCTATAATTAATATGTGGGTAATCAGATTACCCTGAAGAAGTCCACAGCCTTAATAGCATGCTACCATTACTACAATGCTAACATTAAGCAGGTATAATGTTTAGCATGTCCATTCACCTTATTAGCAGCTGAGGCTGATCAGAACGTCATTAGCAGCTATTTGCACAAGTGTTGGACAAATCGAAACATTGACCTGCTGGTGGTGCTTAATGAAAATACATATATGTTCCAAATTTCATGCCAATCCATCTTCAAGATATTTTACTGACTAATTACCATCCTTACAACCATGTCGCTAGCATGACTAATAATCTAGTTAGTGCTTATGAATTCAGAATGTTTCTGTCTGTGTGTTTATGTTCATTCAAAGGTTCTTTGGGGGGGGGGGGGGTTCTAAGTCTCAAGCTTTGTTCACATTTCTGTATCACTGCTGGAGAAAACTCAGCTACTGTATGTTGCAATCAATGACAGACTGAAATGGATTTCTGCTTTTCAGTATGCAACTCATTTTAGTCAGCATTGTGTGTATGAAAGTGAGTCAGAGCCTGTTAGAGCTTGTGGTCTTCAACAGAAAATGGTTGTTGTCAGCTGTGTGGAGTACTGAGAGTTGACACTGCTCAGATTCTTGGTATTATTTAGTAGTTCTTTGATCGAATGTTGCTGTATTTAAACTAGGGCGTAAAAAAATTTTCAAACCAGTTTGATATTGAGCCATAGACCAGACCGGACCAGTATACTGACTTTCGACTCAGTCGCTCCCAAGTGGAGCATAATGGGAGCCCATGAATGAGAAATTAGCTTCACTACAACCCATCAGAACAACTCTGACACACTGCCTTTTCATTTCCCACACCAACCATTCAATTTAATTTATATTCTTCTGATTTTAACGTCAAAATAATAAATAAAACAAGATTTCAGCCAAGTGCAACTTGAGAAAAGATGGCAGTTGCTATGTTTCAAATGCGCATTGGAACCTTGCAAATCAAGTTTTCAAGTCAAGTTCACAGTAAAAGCCTTGTTAAGAAATGAAGGGTTTCTGTCCACTGAAACATGAGAGGACTTTTACTCGTTACTGATGAGAGCTCCCTCTTGTGGACGCCGGTCAGAGTAGTTAAGCAGCACTTTGTGCACAACTCTCAACTCGAGTGACACTACAGCACTCAAAGTGCTTTTCACTACAAGTCAGCATTCACCCATTCTCACACACACACACACACACACACACACACACATTCATACACTGGTGACAGTGACTACCTTGCAGGGTGCCACCTGCTCATCAGAAGCGGTAACCATTTACACACATGCACTCACACACCGATGGCTCAGCATCAGTAGCTCAAGTTCTTGTTGTGTGTATCACCTGCATGCCCCTCCTAATTACCTCCACCAAGGAGGTTATGTTTTCAGTGCCGTTTGTTTGTCTGTCAGCTGGATTACCCCAAAACTAAACTGATTTTCCTGAAACTTGGTGGGAGGATGGGGCATGGGCCAAGGAAGAACCCGTTAAATTTTGGCGCAGATCTGGATAAAGGAGCGGATCCAGGAATTTGTTATCTCTTTCTTTAACAGTGCGAGATAGGACATTTTTCGCCATTTTCATTGATTTTCCATCGAATAATGCATGGAAATCAGGCACATTTAGAGGGCTGGTATTTATGAGTGTGTACAGTTAAGTGTGGATCCAAATAAAAATCCAGATCTAGCAGATTTAAACATGTTTTCATAGGGGGGTAGTCTTTTCCTGGCTGCTGTACGATAACAAATAGCGCTAGAAACCTGCAACTACCATCAATGTGTAGCTAAGTTAACAGAGATTCAGTAAGGTACTAACAGTGTCACGAGTTGCTGCAGTTGGTGCTAAGGCTTAAATAAGAGGGCTGTTGGGCCTTTTTCTAGTTAATCATGTGATCTGTTTTCCAGCGAAGTGTTCTCTTAAAAAAATCTATGAAGCAGCAGTTCAAGTCCACACAGGGGAAAGCGTTTACCACCGCAGCCATTCTTGTTACTATTAAATCCAGCTATTTATATGACACTTTTAATACCAATGTGATTCAATGTGGGGAATCCAACCAATCTATAGATTATAAAGATGAAGTAAACCATTAATTTGCATTGGTATAAAACTTGGCTCTGCTATGCCCTCTTTGCCCTTTGCCAGTGAAATAAGTAATATAATGATTTATGGCTGCAAATCAGCATTATTTTAGATTTGAGGAGGTTATATAATTTTTGCTCAAAGTCATAGGCCTTCACATTTATTTGAACCAGATTAAAGAAGTGACCAAACTGTCTTAATGCTTTTCCTCTGACAGTTTCCTGTACTTTGTTGATCACGTGGTTTTGTGCTCCTGCAGCTTTCTCTTTGGAGGGATCAGGCCTGAGCTTTGCCGACCTTTTCCGTCTAGTGGCTTTCTGCTGCATCAGCAGGTGAGTTCATCATTTGCTGAAGTTTCCTTCAGTGTCAAAGTAATCCAATTTGTTTGTACATCAATGGGTACACTGTACACAGGAACTACTAATTCCTAATATGTTTTAATGGTGTCAATTTGCCAAAAATGTTGCACTATCAATATTTTTGTGACATTACTGAGACTCAGGATGTCCCCTCGGCATGTTTCATATATCCTTGGTACATTGGCACCGTCCTCTATTCATTCATATAGAGATATTTGCCCTGTTGTGAAAATGTGTGGATAAAAAGACAAAAGAAAGTCATTGGGGTGGCCAGGGCTGTTTTTGTTTAACATAGAGCACTATGCACAATATAAAAAAAACACAGATATGAAATTGGTATATGAAATAAAGCCTACGAAATTGCCATAATCATGTAATCCAAAACACACACCTTGTATGTTCCCATAAAAACTATATAGAAATGTATGTTTTACAATATAACTCTTATAGATTTGTTATGATTTATTTTGAAAGAGTCAAGTTTGCGAAGCTACAAATCATAAAGTGTCTGCAAATCATAAAGTGTGGGAAAAAAAGCACTCTATAAAATATTCCACCTTTAACCTTTATCTAAACAAGGAGGCACTGATCAATTTTTAGACGGATACAGAACTAGAATAGAAATACATGACTAGTGTAATGTGAAATCAGCAGCTTAGCTCTCTGTTCTCCACACAGTCCAGTTACAGCAGCCGTCCTCCTGATAAATCCTGAGCTCCGTCAAAGCTGTCTGAAACAATATTTCAGAAGCTAAAAGTTTAATTCTGTTTCCTCTGGAGAGTTTTCTCTGTCCTGTCAAGTTTAGAAGTATAGTTTTTAATTTTTGCTGCCTAAATGTGCCGCGATATTATTGTACCATGATGCATGGAAACATTTAAATACATTGCCTCTGTTATCATTAAAGTAAATCGATAAAGAAAACACTCTTACGTCAGTACAACACACTATAAGGAATTCACCTGGAAAGGTCGCGCTGTTCCATGTCATTTAAATAAAGCGTACAGGAACCAGTAGAGTGGATTGAATGTCCATGCAGTGCGGGTCGAAAATAATCCGTTCAGGTGGCTGGATGATTTATGCATACATGTGGATTCAGATGAATTCTGAGCTGATCACTACAAGCTTACAAGCATCATCTCCTCAGCCCTGCGCTCACTGGACTGCTTTTGTGCACACACAGCAGGAGTGCTGTGGAAACTGTTCTGTGTGCTCTTATCACGTGCAAGTAAATGCCATAAAGGAGTTCAATTTCTCACTCTTTATCAGTCTTTTGCCTTTTTCCAGTACAGCCGATGCAACTTCCTCTTAAAAAAAAAAAGAAGAAGCATTCAAATACAAATTTGGTCATTGATTATCATGGCATCGACCGAAGCAAATGTGACATGACATATTTAGATTTAACCTCACCTGTAGGTGATACCACTAATTATTTTCAGGCATTTATTTTCATGCCATAGTGAGATCAGTTAGCAGATTCTGTCACTCACCAAGACATTGTGTGTATCCTTGAGGTCTAACAAATGTCATGAACTCTTTCTTCATAAAACCAAGCTGAAGTTTTTTAAAATCCTGTATTGTTTGCATCCATGTTTACTTGTTTTCTTCTTCACTGTCTTTGTTGGTGCATTTATGCCTTTCTTGATGTAACTGTGTGTGTGTTATCACTCTGCTAATGGAAGGTTGGACAGACCCAAGTCACCACTACTGCACTGTTGCATTTTTCCAGATGCCAAATATCTTCACGGTGTGATCACTTTTAGTTTTGGCGTAGCGTCATTGCATAGTGATTGCATGGTTAAAAGTCCTCCTTAAAGATGCTTTATGAATAACGTTTTTCTTTACTGGGAGCGAGTCTTAACTTTCCGGGGGATATTCTTAGAAAAGGTCATCATTCTAAGCATTTTCTTAGAATTTCATTACTGGGAAGTGTTATGAATTTGGCCCCAGGTTATCACTGACTTGCAGGTATATTTTTCAGCTTTGATCACTCAGGTTTGCTTGACTGAGTCTTTTGGAAACTGTGTAAAAGCTTTGAAAGTTCTTGTAAAAGGTGTAGGAGGAGAGCAGCAGGAGCATATTATCCTCCGGTTCAGCCAGCACCACACACCCAGGCGAAGCCACGCTCCTCTTTTCCAACACAGTGACTCACACGTTTGGGATTAGGCTTTTAGGTCCCACCCTCTTTCACTCGTCTTTCCCTTTTCTCTGTTGACCAAGTCTTTCTCCCTTTCACTCGACCTCTTCTCTTTTTCACAGGGATGTGTTGCCCTTCACTCTGAAGCTTCCAGAGGCCATTGCTTCAGCCAGAACGTCTGCGGATCTTGAGGAGGTTGCTAAACTTGGTGCAGGTTTGTTTCCTCGTTTCTCACTGAATATATATTTAGGGGACAAGCATGCAATTGGGGCAATCTGTGGCAGGTTGAAGGTGAGATATGAAGTTTCTTGACTCCATTGCAGCAGAAAACAACAGCATTTAGAAAAAAAAAATTTCAAGTAAGGAAAGTAGTACCACGAAGTTGGCTGATTACATTTACAAATGCAGTTTGTGCATATTCAAAATATCATGTACAAAATTGTGAAAATGGAGTGTAGTAGGTCAAATCACAGGTTTGCGCTCCAGAAAGGATTACTCTCAACCATACTCCACAAATCATCTGCTCATCGCCCTGACCGTCTATTCCCAGGAGCCTGCTGCTGCGTCGGGTCAGGACTCAGGAGGTCACGCCGGAGTTTCTGGCCCAAATAAACACAGCCGCAACACTGACAGGAGGTATCACTCCTGATTAACTTTCACTCACTGATTAACTTTGGAAGTCCGCCAAGAACTGATTAAAGACATTGACTGAGACATTAGTTGGGTTTACATGGACCCTAATATTCCACTTATAATCGGAATGAGAGCCCAATCAGAATAAAAATGCCTCATGTAAACACCTCAAACAGAAGAAGGAAGGAATTTTCAATCGGATTGAGAGGGGTGGTTTAAACCAGTTCAATCGGAAAATATTTGCATCTAATAACCATGTAAACACTTATTCCGATCGTTTCCCTCGGGTTGGAATACATTTGCTCTTTCTGCGCATGTGTGCCCCAGGTGGGGGTAACGGTGACGTGACGAGTTTCCAGGAGGGACAGAAACATGGCGGCGTCGAAGCAGAACTGGTCTGTGGCTGACACTACTTTTTGAGTGGAGACTTTAAGAATTGTTGAACGGCTCGATGGCCGAAAGGCTTGAAACAACGAGTTGTTTGACAAGATGAACGAAGCCAGAATAAAAAAAAAACAGGCGGAAGCGGAAACACCTCTTCTTCTGTTATATTTCCGGTTATATATATTCAATGCTTTGGAGCATGTAAATGCACATCTTATTGGATTACTTTATTTAGCGTCCATGTAAACAGTTAGTTTGAAAATTCCAATCAGAATGATTTCAATCAGATTGAAGAAATATTGTCCATGTAACCGCAGCTATTGTCTGTAATCTGGCAATATCAGAACCGTGATGGTGGGATACTGTATGACTTAAAAATATGTGCTTAGTGCCTAATGGAAATAAATGCCATTGTTTTATTTACTGTCACTGAATCATTGGATAAAAAATGTGCTTTCTTTGAAACAGATAAAAATGCAATATTTATATACATATAGCCACTTCTTCAGCAGTAAAGTTTTGGTGGCATTTTTGGTCTCAAAATTATCCAAGTTTACTTCTCTCTCCTCTCTCTCTCTCTGAAGTTTACTGCTCTGCGTCTGCGACCTGAACTGACTTAAACCTGAACTGACCTGCGTTTGTGCTTTTTGAATCAAACTTTTGAATCATTGCAATGAAAAGCAAATACATTATTTTGTGTTAATGATGAAATTTGATGTGTGTTGATGTGAATACACTTCAAAAACAGTCGTGCAGTTTCATGTGATCGCATCACCTCGCTGCAATGACTACTTCGTGAGCAAGTCAACCGAGAAGAATGGGTGTGAATTTGGATGCAGGCTGCGTTCGTCGGGCCCATCAGGTTAAGTTAAAAACTTTTGAACTTAAAAAGTTTTAAAAAAAGTTAACCTCAATAATCCAAATGCCACAATCATATTTTATACGCATAATTTTAACAACTATAACAACTCCAGGTGAAAAAAAAAAAAAGTTCATCCGAAAGTCTTCTGAATTTGACAACTTCATTGTCTTCGGGCAGCTGGAATGTCATCTAGTCAAGCCTCTTGTTTCTTTGTTTGGTCCAGTAATAACAGGTCAGCTGCCCTCTGCACAGCCACAACCACAGATAGTCAGTTTGAGCAGCCAACCAGTGGTCAACAAAACGGCCAGCTCGCAGCCTCAGCAACAACAGTTGCTCTTGTGCTCTCTGACAAACCACTGTTGGCTTTTGAGACAAAGTGGACCCCAGATTCATGGGAAGCTTTTAGATGACAATCAGCATGTATCGGAAAGGGATTTCTGTTCCCTTTACAGCTCTTTCAAATGTCTTGACCGCAGTTGCTTTCAAATGCCGGCCACAGCAGGCTATTGAGAATCTTTCCTTTTGCATTTTTTCTGTAAAATCAAACATACAAAGCAGGTTTCTGTTTATTGGGATTAATAAATAAAGGTGAAACACAATGCTTAATCTTTTGAAAAATGTGCCTGAACAATATCCTCGGAAAGATTCATGCATGAATCCACGGCTAAGGAGTGAGTCAAAATGTGCTTTACTCAGCGTCTATCTGCTTTTCCAGATAGTTAATGGTCCATTTCCCTGCTCACTGCGACACCATCTTCATCAGAGGCAGAAAGAGACAGAAAAAAAACAGGAGTAATTAAAATGTCTTAACTTGTAGCTTAATTACGAGCCAGCCACTGAATCTCTTTGTCAGTACAATTCTTGTCTCCCAGTTCCCCCGTTTGCATTAAACAATAAAACCTCTGTTAAAAAAAATGTAATTTGCTCTTTGTTAAGATTAGATTCTGCCGTTTTTTCTTCGTGCCTAAGTTGAAACGTTAAATCAAATCAAAGAACAACACGTCTCTACTTTATCTTTTCTCTCCCTTTTACTTCCGACCACCCTCCCCTCCTCAAGATTCCCCTGCACTGTAGCCATGGAAATGGGACTTTGGGGATGAAAGGAAACCATAATTTTGTGGCGGGATTAATTTGGAGACATGAGCGATGCCAAATGAAATCCCTGTCAAAACCTCTGCTGATTCTTTTCATCGGCTGCAGATCCCTGAGAAATCTGTTCCCCCCATGGTGTTTATGATTTGACAGTCCAGTAGTTTTGGACTTAGTTCCCCCCTGATACCTCTGACATGTTGACATTAAGTGGTTTCCGAGACAGGCAGCACCCATATTTCAATCACCATTAAGCAGAGGGTATTTGGCGTTACGTTTGGCGTTTGGACAGAAAAAAAGCGGCAGTGACAAACAGACATTCACAGATACAACAGCAGGCAAACAACTGTAATTACATTAGAGGGTGAGACGCAGCCATTTTTTGGGAGTGTGGGAAGGTAAATATAATCCACATCTAACCCTAAGATTTATCAAAAACACAGGACTGATTGTTTACAGGTGTCCTTGTTGAATGTCCTCTTCACTTCAGCCCTATCAGCTGGAAGAACTTTGTACTTTCTCTTAATATTTTTTTACTTTGACATATGCAAGGAAAATTGTTATCAAAAATGTGGCTTTGTCAGTTTATCGATTATTACATTATTTATATTTATTATTTATTATTACAGTTAATTTCTATTGTTTCTTCCTCTGGTCATTTCTACATAAAAATATGAATGAATTCATTCATTACTGTATGGCACAAGCAAGTCATTTAAATTTTTGTTTTTCAGTACAAAATGGCCTTTTGAACATGTATGCTACTCTAAAAGTTCCAAGATCACAAATACAAAATAAAACAGAAACAATGTTTGAGTTTCTCAATATTCCATTTCATCTTTGGATTGATTTCAACTTGTTGTTTGACAAGACAAAAAAATTAAGATGTTCCTTAGGAAAAGATGATGGGTGTTTTTCTGTATTGAACATCAACTGACACCTTATAAATGAAAAGGTTAGATGGTAATTTTTTTTTAAAGTGTTGTATGATAGCATCATCAATATCAACAAACAGGTTTTTTTTAATGCTTATGTGACTTCCATGACAAAGATCAGTGCCTCGCATTTTCTCAGTGTTGTCTTCAGGTCTATCCCACCAGTTTCTGGTTTGTTGCAAAATGTTGCAAGGAGATGAAATAAAAGCAGTTTTTTCCAAGTGAGCAATTTTCACTCCGCCTCCCTCCTCAACCCTACCCCAGTGCTCGACGCCCACAAATCGCACCTTGCATGAACATGTCCACTTTCTTTGTTGTGTACGAGAGAATTAGCATGATTTCCTTGGTCTCCCTACACAAATTTAACCTGCATTTGTATGCACACACACTGACACACGCATGCTCCCACACAGCAAAGGAAGCTCAAACACAGCAACCGACAACAACTGGGACTTTATAAATCTCATATCTTCCGGATATACCTGTGTACTATGTGGCTTACTGTCTATCCACTTGAAATCCAACCAAACAAAGAAATATATTCCCTCAGTAGAACTCTCTCTTACCGGAGGCTTTGCAACCACCACCTGAGCTCCATTTAAGCAAACTTCCAATGGAGAATCCTGCATTCAATTTTAGACCAGAAGAAAATGGATCTAACAACCAAGGCAGCAAGCTATCACTGTTTATGTGGTGGTTTAGTGCAATGAGTCTGTTGTGAGTCTTTTCTTTCTTCCCTCTGGGTCTCTGCTGTCTTGTCCAGCCGTGCTTGGTTTCCAGAAGACAGTTCTCTGGTGAGAGGTGAGAGTTTCTGCTGTGCAGGGGAGAAAAGTTACATGCAAAAAACTTCAATAGCGAGTCAGTAAGGTTCCTTTGTTGGGGGAGAGTGGGACTGGAGAATGGAGGGGGTGGGGGGTAAGGTCGGTCGACTGCTAACTAGCTCTTGCAGTGTCTGGCAAGTTGCAGGCTTTCTGCAAGATCAGAGGAGCATTTTTCTGAAATGCTGTTGCCTGCGCCATACCTCAACCGACATGCAGCTTTACTTTATGCACCCCCTTCCTAAACACAGATTAAAGATTTGCCTGTCAAGGGTGCATCGCCATCGCAAGACAGGCCAACAACTTTCATACCTTTTTACAAACCTGCTGCGATACATTATGGATGATGCAGAAGGTCAGGACAAGATCAAAAACAGGAAAGCCACTGCCCACAAACTCATGTCAATCCCCCCACCAAAACACGCTACAAACAGACGGCGGATGGTCTTTCATAGCAAGACCGGAGTTTTCAGCTGGACCTTGTTTGTTCTTTTGTTATTTCCCCCCCCCCCTGTCCATTGGTATAGAGTTGGTAAGGTGAAAGGGACTGTCCCTTTGAAATGATAAGTAGAGTCTTCCTACTCTGAGGGACTGTCATTGAAGTCTTTGTTTGCCCATCGCTGGCTTCGAGGCGTCTGTGAACTTGAGGGTCGGCACAAAATGGAAATGACCATGTAACCTACTTCGAGGTCACCTAATGAAGCAAAATGTATTCATATATTTTCCTGGTTGTATTAGTTCATGCAATGTTTCCCTTTGAAGCCCAAGGTTGCAGGTTCATTTTTGAAGTAATTTTCAATCATTCCTCTGCCATTGAAGTTTCTTTTGTGCTCGGAATCTGGGTCCTGTTCATCCTCTGAATATCTACATATGGCCCATTGCCCATGAGATTTTTTTAATTGTACTGTATGTCACAGAAGTGTGAGTTTTGAGAAATTGAAATACCTAGAAATACAGAAGAGCAGTCGGAAAAAGGCCGACAGGATGCATCTGTGCAGGTCTCTCTTTTTCTGTCCGAACGTCCATCCCCTGGGCTGCTGCGGTTCGTCCAGACCTGCCGTGGCGGAGTTGCCTCAAGCAATCTATCATCCTCCATCATCACCTGTATTAAACACTCTAACACACCCCATCCCCACTGACATACCACCCCCTGCTACCTCGCCACATCCTGGACCCATTTCCCCACATTTTCAAGGCTCTTCCTAGCTGGACCCCCTGGTCAGATTCACAGCAGGGACCCCTCCAGCCCATCAGAGAAGTAATTCACACTCTGCCTCATTTGAGTTATTTACTCTATTACCACCCTGGCTGGCCCATTCCTCGCAGCTACCCACTGAGACCTGGAGCTCAGGCTGGGTACCCAGGCTTTCAGCAGGACTGGCAATGCCATCCAACAGACCCCCCCCCCCCTCCCCCAACGCATTATGATGGGTGCTGCCACCTCAATCTGCAGCTGGCACAGTGTGTGTGTGTGTGTGTGTGTGTGTGTGTGTGTGTGTGTGTGTGTGTGTGTGTGTGTGTGATGGGGGAGTTAGGTCCGAGATGAGTCTGGAGATTGCCCAGCTAGCTTGGAGTAGAGAGGTGTGGATGCTACATCGGTGTGTGTTCATGTGTGTGTGTCAGTCACATCCTCTCCCCATTGGTTGTCTTCTGCAAGTCATTATCACACCCAAAGCCTGTGCTTCTCTCAGATGACTTGATAGATTTACATGACTTTGTCTGGGGAACTGTGAAAAAGACAGGGTCCGGTGGAGAGAGAAGACTGCACCATCATCCTCTCCAAAATAAGAAGAGGGACAGCACAGTCACACCTTAATAAAAAAAAGTCCCTTTTTAAGGGGGTGGATGGCACTCCTTATACTTCACACAATAGGCGTGAGTCTCCATCTCTCCCATTGTAGAATTGAAATAGCCCTTCTCATCAAAGATCCCCTTGAGCTCATCTGCCAGGGTAAGAAATGAGTGATTTCGCCCATCTTCTTCATTTCAATCTCAAATCATGTCCTTTCTTTCACATATTACTATTCAGTATTATTCCAGCTTTTATGGATTTACCTGACTACAAAACGTTGTCGTCAGTGTCTGACAGGGTCCCACAGAAAGGCACATAGCCAATTGGAGACTATTTGTGGTGCTATTATAGTTCTGTTGCAAGTAGGAGGGGAACTCGGAGATGTTGTCTGCAGGGACAGTCAGCTTTTCCACATATCAGGGACTAGAAGTAAGTTTAGGTATGTTTGTCCAACTAAAAGTATATACAGCACACACTTAAGTTTTTAGCCATCAAGAGAACTTGTAGATACTGTATACATGTTGTTTGGATCTGGTGGTGATATCAAACTCAGCATACTTCAAACTTTCCACAGACACGATAAAACAGCAGTAGATGGGAGCAATTTGAGGAGCACATCACTTATATTTGTAATCTTATAGATCCAACTAACTGCCCCAGCTCCATCACACAGATATATAGAACAGATACAAGGTCATATGCTTGTCCGATCCCTAGTTCTGGTCAAGTCTCATTCGAGGTATGTGGTTTGTGCAGTCCTGGCTGCCAGGCCAGAGACAAGAGGAAGAAGAGAGGGTCTAACTTAACTATACAACCGGCAAGGAGGCTCTCAGGAAGTGACAGTACGCCTGAAAAGATATATACTACTGTTTATTCGCTCCAAAGCATGTTGAACGATAGTAGGCATATTGAGTATGTAGTGCACAGTATGTTATTTCAGACGTTGTGTTAGTGTTGCAATTCTATATAAAGTTGGGAGAATCATGACAGACAGATGCAAAAAATTATTTAAATTTTTTTTTTTTTAAATCTGAGATATTGTAAATTTTTGGATGGATCAAGCTCCAAAAACACTGGATCCTACATTTCCATCCCTTCCTAGTGAATGGCAATGTCCCAAAATGGGACAAAGACCATCCTAGCCTTAAGAAGATTTTGGGAAATGGAGCCCTGTGCGTTTATGTAACTACTGAGCTTTCTGGTCTACACTGTATTTAAATTAATTTAATGTTTTATTAATTAAACAAAAAATTAACTATTTGAGTGAGGACAATAACGAGAACACACATGCTGTAAGAAAGAGCAAGGAGCAACAGATTATATTAAAAAAAAGAAAAAAGAAAAAAGAAACTTGCCCTCAACTTGACAGCTACCATAAAGTATTATTAGGAGAAGTTTGTTTTGGACCAGTGATTATTGCAGATTTGGTGTAATACATCTGTTTTTTTAAGCCATATTCATGTAACTCCATTCAGAAAGAGCTGAATACACAACACATTTTGTTATGGTATTTGTAAGTGTGTGTGTGTGTGTGTGTGTGTGTGTGTGTGTGTGTGTGTGTGTGTGTGTGTGTGTGTGTGTGTGT
>JBBPCS010000573.1:7322808-7342270 GCA_037974645.1 Hollardia meadi | reverse complement strand
ACACACACACACACACACACACACACACACACACACACACACACACATTTTTTATTTTTTAAAAACTTTTTTTTGTTTCTTGGCTAAAAACAAGCTTTTGTTTGAGCCGGCCACACTATGCTTCAAGAAGAAGACAACTTTGCAACTTGGTACAAATCTCCCAAACTCTCACAAGTGATGATCAGAGCATGTGGTGCGGGGAGGCTCACACACACATTCAGCCTCCCAGCGCTCTTCAGCTGGCATGCAAAAGGCCCAGAGGCTGCTTGCTGCCAGGCTGTCTGGGTCTGGACTTTTACGCAGAAGAGGGCTACTGCCAGTGGGCCAATGCTCCAACCGTGGCCCAGGCCTGAAATAAGGCCTTCAGAGGTTTAGTCCCGCCAGTGTGTGTATGTATGTGTGTTTAATATCGCTATATGTGTTGGCAGTGATGTGTTGGCCATCTGGATATCTCTATGTGGTCCCCTCTAGGACCACACATGGTACTACAGTAACATTAGAGCTGCCACAGCTATTTCCAGGCCCACACACACTCGCAGGGACACAGGAACACATACACTGTACAGTGCGACCATAGCAGCCACCCATGTAGGTATACACACACCCATACACTCAGAAACATGCATACACAGACAGAGGAAACCCCACTAAACAGTGAGACACTAACACGCGACACATAGGTTTCTAAATCGACTGTCACAAGCATAGGGCAACACGAACACCTTAACACATGCACGTAGTGGTAAAGACACACAGTTGCAGGCAGACTGAGACACTCTGACCCCCTAACTCCGCCGCCCTACATTCTGTCGGCTTCATTGTCCATATTCTTATGTAATTTATGAAGATGAAATATGCTGTTTGCGGTGCTATGCGATCCATGGCCACCTAATGTTCTCTGCCACCTGCTCTGTGTTTGGAGTCGGGGGTCTTAATGCGACAGCGTGGGCGACAGTGGACAGACCGAGAGCAGAACAGCTAGTGACTCACCAGGCTTCAAAAAAGCCAATCCAGAGAAATAATTGAAAAATAAGAGGCCTTTATGTAAGGTCAGTGTGGCTAATGAGCAGTGGGTATGTGTGATTTCTTTCACTGGTATCTGAAAACCTTCTGTTGTTCCACTTCATAGCTTTGTGCTACTGTATCTTTCCCTTTCTTTGTCACATAAAAGCAGTTTCTGTTTTTGGGGGGGTTGGCAGCCAATGAAGCATTTTGTTTACTTGGTTGTTGAGTGGAAGGTTGTATAAATATTGTCACTTTGGCTGACGCCTTTCCTTTCAACTTCTTAGCATTGTATTGTTTTCCCTACTTGTTCTTTATCAGGCTTTTTGTGGCCATGGATCATCGCATTCATGGGGATCTTTTCGACTTGAATGTGCGCTTCCCTGGATTGAGGGCACCTAATTCAATAGGGGAACACCATTCAATAAAAATTCCTATTCTACTGTATTTCTGTAGTCTTGGCCGTCTGCTATAACAAAAATTCGCAAAATCTTCGGCACCTTGTTTCCGCTACAGTTTAACTTGCTTTAGAAAATTTCAAGAAGACAAATGTGACAGACTGACCCATCCACTAGTATCAACTTGATAGCTTTTGCTTCAAGACAAGTACTTTACCACTAGGGGGCAAAGAGACTACAAAATAAAATCCCAGAAACAAAGCCCTGATCAAATGATCTTAATAATGCCAAGTTGTTTTCGCTCGTGTTAGCAAATAATTGGCTTGTTTTTACACCCAGCAAACATGCTAAGATCAATCGATTAGATTAGTAGTCATTTTAGTTTAATGTGGTCTCCACCAACTCCTGCCAAAATATATGACTCTTTAGCTGCTTAATGCTCAACTTTTTCCACTAGCCAAGTATAATTGTTAATGCTTTATTTGGCCCTAGTTTCCTATAATTTCCCAGAAATTTCAGATGTAACTATAAATTCATATAAACTTTCATGGAAAGAACTACTTTTCTTGTGGTAGCTGTTATAGGGGAAAGTGAACGCTATACTTTGATATACTTTGTAAACTGGAAATTGCAAAGTAAAATTGCATCACAGCGCATTTCGGCGATCTTTACTGGACCAATTTCAAAAATTATTAACTCCATTAGTCCCTAACACTCATAAACATGGGAAAATAGGGTCCAGGTTGAAAAAATACTAATTTTGACCTTTAAGTTGTTTATGTGTATTTTGGAGAAGTGTGATTCCAGTTTCAATGTGAAGCAGGGTGTTACTACAGAACAACATTCATGGTCAGAAATCCCACCCTGGAAAAAAAATGTTAAAAGTGAGAAAAGCAATGTCATTTTAACAATTGGGGGCTGCATTGACCCCAGACACCATTTTTAATCTACCCAGGACTGTGTGACCTTACACCTTTAAACTACCACCACTGTATCCCTTCTCTACCAGTGATTTGCATGAGGTCCCTCCACAGTGTCTTGTGATACTGTTACTGCAACCTTTCACCTTTGACACTGTTGATCCCTGCCTCACTGCACAGCACAAAGTCCTTGAAGTGTCATGTCAGTGCATGTTTTGTTTGGATACATCGATGAGTGAGACAAAAGTATTTGAGCATTTGTGAAACTTCTTTTTCTTTGGATGCCTAACAGCTTCATTTTATGACTTTGGCGCAAATCAGGTCCACATTAACAGAAGTAGCAGTGCGAACAAGTACTTCCTATTTCATCAGTTGAATTATGCAGGGACACATTTGTCTTATCATAAATGTACATTGCATTGTCATCACCCAATTTCACACACAGAGAAAAGACAGTAAAATCCCTTTAATATGAAGCGAGGATAGCTGATAGAAAAATGTACAAATGTATCTAGACATGTTCAGTTACAGTCATCTGCCTGTACAATAATACCCCCTTAATATTAAAATTATGATTGAGCTATCACATAATGACTGAACATGCAAGTGACTGCATATTCTTTCTTCTCAAGGATGAATGTCCATTTGATTAGAGGAGTTATTTGGACTGATCAGGGGGATAAGAGCCCGACCAAAAGAATCGGCGCACAAAATGAAACGTCTCACACTTCTCTGACACACACTGGAAGCAAATGGTGTAAACCCAAGGGCACGTCCATTTTCAGCTATATTATATCCCTGATTCTCTGTATTTAACTTGCTCCATTGCAATGGAATATCTTCCACTCCATATACACTAGACACAAGAAATGTGCCAGAGAGAGAAAGAGAGAGAGGAGGGGAGGACATGGCTTGTCAAAATTCATGAATCTCAAAAGTTGCAGTCCACTTTGATTAGAGAAACCATCCCATAAATTATATATTCCACAATTTAAAAAAGGTTTTAAGTTAAACAATAGTCCAAAGACCCACTTTCACCCTGTGGAAAAATGGACAGAGGAAACAACATATTGACTGTTTTGCTGTTCTATGCATAAAGTTCTGGACACACCAGAAAGTGGCAGTGGAGTCAAATTCATCTATGTCCTCACAAAATAACTACGGTGCAGAAGGGTGATACCTACACAGACGGCTTGCCAACTCCCAGCACTCTAGTCAGCCAGTAGCATGCTAGTGCTAGCTAGCTAACTGTTTAGTTACAGGAAAATATGTATAAAAAATTGATTGACTCCTATCTCACAAATGTGTGCAAACTATGCCTCCTTTTCAGAGAAGTTTATGCGGACTGGGGTTGAATATAAGTGGTAAGATAAGGTAGTTTCCTCTGTTTGAACTCTCTGGATTACCGTTCTTCTCAATAATCTACACTGTCAAAATGGTTTGCTATTGTTATTGTTAATTCATATGTCGATATTCACCAAAGTTGAAGTCCTTGTAGAAGATTCATGTGCATTTACTTTTCCCCCACAAGCAAATATGCTGAATGTAGCCAGTTGCTTAAAAAAGCATACGCTGGTTTTTGGTCAAAAATATCTTAGAAAAAGGTGAAGGGTCCTTGAGGAGACTCATGATCTAAGTATAAAATCTGGCTACAGCCACGGCTAAAAGAAAAATTCTTGGATTGTCCAGTATGGAAAGTGTTTATCCTCTTGAGATCATGATTATGCTTAGAAAGTGTCATGGCCCATGTATTTCCTTACAAACCTATTTTCCATGTATTATGCATTTTTGCACCAATACAGGATGCAGTGGTCTCAAAATTTGTTAAGTTACGGCAGTTGTTAACTAACTCAAGAGTAGGACAATTTATCCTGGTATAGCTAAAGTCATATCTTCTAGCCTTATAGCAATACATGTACCGAATAACACAACACAGTGTTAGCCTAATCCTGTAAAGTAATGGCAATGACTCAAATTATGAGCAAACTATGCTTACATGTGTGTTTTTATTTGAGAAACTACTCCCACCTTCTGCTTTTTACATTTGGAGGACCAGTAGGATTTGTGCATTTTCCTCCTCCCCAACAACCATCACTGCACACGCGCGCACACACACACACAGTCCCACATTTCTATGTCCATACTATTATCCATTTTTCACGTCCAATTGCTCTGTTATGGTAATTGTCGAAGGCTTGCCATGGGGTGATTACTCACAGCTGACTTCAGAAGCGTCTCCCTCTTCTCTCCTGCCGTTCTCCTGCTGGCTCTTAATGCACTATTAACCCATTCCTGCTTATTAATTCCTTCCCAGTCATTGCGTGGCGTCCACTCCATGATATCTGTCATCATTCCATGCCTATTAGCTCCTCGACCAACAGTTATTCCTAGTGTGCCGCCACACTTCATCCCCTCCTCCCTCCCTTTCTCTCCTAACAGTCTGTTTAAGGAAGTGTAATTGCTGTGGGGGGCCGCAGTAAGTAGGAATTTAAGATACTGCCACTATGAAGCTGAGCTGCAATTGTATTCCTGTCGCTCCTGTGTGATTATGGTGTCCGTGATTCTTCATGTTACTTCTTCTTTGGTATTTTGGTTGGCTACAATTATGGTTGTTACAATTAGGTTGCAGCTGTGATGATTCCTGTAAGGTTGTTGTTGCTATTGTGGTGTTTGTTTTTCAAAGTTCTTTTTATTTGGCATTTATGCTTAATTTAGATAGTGACAGCTAGAGGGAGACAGGAAAGATAGGGAGGGGGTGGCATGCAGCAAAGGGACTGAGCTGGAGTTGAACTGCCGTAAGGATCCAGCCTAAATGAATGGTAAACCCTCCACCAGGTGAGCGACCCACACAGGGTTTTTTTTTTTATCTTAGTGTGGTGTGCTTGCTGTCTGTGTTGTGGAAGGTTTTCAACTACCTTATTCAGATGTGAGTAAAATAGCAAGATTATATTGAAGGCAAGATTTTCTGAAGGCATCTGCATAACTCTATCCTCTGACTGAATTCTAGAATGTATGAGATTTTCCCAACTTACTTTTTGGGTTTTGACTGTTTTGATAAACATACCGTTGTTAACCAACATTTCTTAAAATTTTATTATCCGATGTTTTCCATAGTGGATGCTGTCATAAGTCTGTCTGTTTGGCCCACAGGGATTCTATCAGAGTACTTTATGTTCTCCTGCTATAAATCGAAATGGAGCGCTCTTGGATAAAGAACAGGAATATTCCTCACAGTGGATCTTGGCAGCCGGCTCTGGGACCGCTGCCTGTGTCAGGGCCTGTGGTTTTGGACTGTCCCAAGACAGGGAGGAATGCTGGAATCACAGAAAGCCCTTTAGCTTGCCGGGCTCAACCGCACATCGGCTCAGGTTTCCCTAAGACCACATTAAAGCGAAGCGTTAGCGCTAAGTGTGGTCTTTCTGATGGAACTTTCACTGATTTTTATACAGGCTGGTCACAAAAGACTCAGCAGCCGTCAATCAATCAAAAGTGGTGTTTGTTCTGCATGTTTTTACCCAAATGTTGGTCCCAAAGTAAACATGACCACGAGTGGCCTAAATGTGCCAAAGCAATGAAAAAGTAAATTATAAAGACAGCTGTTACTGCAAATGATCTAAGACAATAACTATAGACTGGGTAGTAACCAAGACCCAGTGGTTGTGTTGATGTTATCGGATCGTGCAATCCAATTGTGGCTAAAACCAAGAAAAGACTATAAAACTATGCTCTATCTCACATAAGTCCAATACAGCTTGCATAGGGAAATGCTTATGACTTGGTGAAACTTGGTGAAAAAGTGATGTAAACTCTTTTCAGAGGGTGCTGTAATAAAAAACAGTGGCAGAAGTTTTTGGGAGGAGTGTTGAATTAGGAACTTTTTGACACCCCAAAGCCAACTACTGCTTTCAGTGCTCTGTGTATGTGCCCTTTTCCTGCCAAATACCACTAAGTGCACAGAGCAGGCTATAGCTGACAGCTTCATTATTTACTTAGAGACCTAGAAATCAGAGGCCAATATGCCTATGCTGGAATTATGCTGACTGGTTTACTATATGCCAAAAAGTATGTGGTAATTTCATTGAAGACACCTTTATTTTACTGTATGCGCCAAATGAGCCCAATATGAACTAAAGAATAACGTTGTTGAAGCTAGTTAAGAAAACACTTGCACCTCCAATGTCCATTTAGTCCATTTAATTCAGCTTTTGATCATATCACATGATTTTCATCAGTAGACAAGCACTTTCTGAGCACTATTTGGACTTCTCGGAGAGGTTCAAAGTTAATTTTGGACTTTGGTGACAGCAGTTGAGTAAATAATCTCACCACAAGGTTCCGTTTTTGATCATATCACATGCACCTCATTATCTGTTTTCAGTTACAACATTCAAGCCAACATGGAGAGGATTTAAAGTTGTCAAGAAAAATGGACTGGTGGTCCAAAGCCCAGATTGCCCCCGTAGGCATAGCCATTGGTATGTGAGTATATGGTTGAATGGTTACCTCTCCTCACGAGTATGTAGCACCTTAGATGGTAGTCTCTGCCACCGGTGTATGAATGTATGGGTGAATGTGACAAGTTTTGTAAACCGCTTTGAGGAGTCGCTAGAGTTGAAAGGCGCTATATAAATGCAAGTCCATTTATCATTTAAATGTGAATTGTAAAATAGAGGTTAAGGGCATACACTTGCGGTCTGTCCTTGAACCATGTTGAAGATTCTCAGTCATCCAGGTCATGGTATATCTAAGTGCTGAAAGAACACCCCCACAGGGTTAAAAGCCTGTACTCCCCACCAGTCAGTTAGAACTGATGAAGCCTCTTGGATGAGAGGTGAAACATCTTCAAGAAACTCGAGCAAGTCCAGTTGCCTTCTTTCAGCACTTAGATATGTCCTTGAACCACTTTTGGTGTTGCACTTTAGCATGGAAAATAAGTAGGTGAGAAGTTCGAGACCTGCCTTTGTCTGGTTTCACATGCAGCCACACCCTGATTCTGAAATCAGAGAGTTTGTTAGTTGTTAAAAGATTCTCAGGCACTTTGGTTTAACCATACTAAGACCTCAAAGGTCAAGAGCCTGCAATGTTTTTATTTACGAAGTACTATACCAGAGGATCCATTCCATCATTACATCCTCTCTGCTTGAAGCCATGCTAAATCTACCTAAAATGAAAAGTCACACACCTTCAGGCCTTCATGATAAATGACTGTGATCCCTGGACTAACCCAGCACTTTTTTTCTGACTGCTGTACTGTGTTTAAACCCCATTACATTGAGACCCAGCCTGCTCTGACACAGCTGAAAACCATCCATTGTCTCATGCCTCCCACAACCCTTTTTAACTTTCCATCTTTTTCAATACTAACCCTGACGATTTGGCATTCACACCAATTTGCTATTCACAACTCTGCTAATAACTCCGGCCTCTTATTGCATTAGCAATTCACCGCGCCGCTGTGGAAGTCATAGCCTCGATGTACTCTCGCTGACGCTAGCCCCCTTTGATTTCCAGTTGCATATATCAACCTGCAATTACAGGACCTGGTCTGGAAACTGTCAAGCATGACTGCAGAGGTATTGGAGTTATTGCAATTACATTCAGGTAATTGAGCTGCCATGCATGAAGATGTTAAACGCTGTGTGTCGCCACTGTCTCGTTCCATTTCACTCCTTTTCTCAGTGTAACACACTATGTGAAATGCTATGTTTTTCTTCAATAAACCACTAAACTGCAAAACAGTGTGTGAACTGATATTTTTTTGTCTGCAATGAGTCACTGAATTTGATACGTTGGAGCAAATTGAAAAGCTACTTTGTTCTCTAATTAGCTGACAATAGACAGCTCACTACGAAGAGATAAGTTATTACAATAACCTGATTTAAATACATTCTTATCATCGATGTCAGCAATGAATGAAGAAATTCTGATTTATAGTTCTCAGCTAAAACACTGAGACTCATATAAAGTATGGTGCATTAGAATATGAATTTAACATGAAAAGACCTATGAGTGACAGTGTCAGTGAGTGGATATGCATTTTTTTTCCCGAATACATTTTAATTCATTACATTGTGATTTAAGTAAATGTCATTATAAACTTCCATTTTTCCAGGTTTAAATATTTATGGTGAGTTTTGTAAATGTAGAATTAAAGTTAACAAAATGCATTTATCAGAGTTTTCAGAAATTTGAAAAGATTCTGTGGAAAGACAGGCAAAAAAGAAAAAAAAGACTAATATAATTATTGTATAACTTCTTATAAATTCTGAAAATAACAGTAAAACATGTAGTGACAATGTAATGCCTGTAGACAGAGAGAGAGGAAAACAAGCAAAAACAACAATAGATTCAAGGGGTTACACAGTAGGCGGACATGGTTAATATGTGGCAACCTGTTAAATGCATTAACACAAATTTAGCATAATTCTACCAACACGTTCTCATCCCAAACTCGTCACATATTGACGTTTGGTCATGCGCCCTTCTCGTCATATCCAGATACGCAAGGTACCCTTTTTGCGTCGCTGGATGACAAGCTAAGCCTTCCCTGATGCACAACGGACCCTTTGGCGTCTGTGGCCAATGCGCAAAGGTTCACGCCCCGCGCGTCCTGACACACAAGGTCTACGTTAAGGTAATACGTTTAGGCACAAAACAACAGTGACGTTTGGCTAAGTTGGGTGAAAGCCGTGTGTGAACCTCCACTCAACCCCGACCTCCCCCCTTTTGGCACTTTCACGCTTTTGAAAATACAGTACGTGCGCTATGTCATCTGTTCAAGTTGTCTGATACTGACACCGACGGCTTTACATTGCTGCTACGTTGTGCGCCTGGATAGGACATGAGGGGCCGTGACCAAACGTTGATATCTGACGAGATGGGCAGAACAGGTTGATTCTACATGTATTTTGTCCTCGCATGAACCTCCAACTTGTAGTGCTCCACACCCTCTCACTGGAGCCACAGTTTGAGAGGAAAAGTTGCTGAGCTCAGTACTTTCCCTGCAAGGCTATCACTGCTGTAGAGTCCTCCTATCAGCCAGCTTCTGTGGACTCCTGTCTCTGCACTTCTCTCCCTGTCTCATACTCTCTCCTTCTCACTCTCCCTTTCACTCCCCACATGAACCCATCTTTACCTCGTCTGTGCATCTGTTCTGCCATCTCTCTCTCTCTTTCCCCTTCTCTGGCGTGTGTGCCTCTGTCCTTCAGTCTGCCTATATACACTGACCCTGTCCTCATTACCGTCACAACACTGCAGCAGCTGGTTGCCTGAGTCACAGCCGCCATTGTCGATTCCTCGCTCGTTCCACTATCACCCACTTAACGAAGTGAGGTGAAGGAAGATAGAGATGGAAAAGAGAGGAAACAGGTGGGGAGAAGAGAGGGCAGGAGAAAATAAGAGTGGGGAGGTGAGGGAGTGGCAAGGAGACAAAAGAAGAAAGTGAGATTCACAGAAAAATGTTTTTCAAATATGTTTTATATCAAAACATTTTGCCTTTGTCTATTCAATACTGACTCGACACAGTATAATTTAACTCATAGTCTTGTTTTCTACCTGCTGTCATATCTGGTAAGTCTTTTTCAAAAAATCCTTGGAAACCCTCAGTTTCAAGAGTCGGGTTAGCGTGAGTAGTGACAGCCATCATGACTAAGCAGACAAAGAAAAGGGCGCCATCTACTGAAACTCCAAAAATAGACAATGTAAGGAAACAGATGTTACCATAGCGCCTACACTCTGTAACTGACAGCTAGCTTTAGTAAGTTAAGGGCAAAAACAGCACAGCAGTGAATGCTTAAATAACCTTGATTAAATTTTTTTTCTAAATGTTACAAGTGAACTGACAGTCCTTTAAATTCTGCTGATTTGGCACATCCCAGCATTCTCATATGGCTCCTTACAGCTTTTAAAATATCTAATAGATGCTGAAAGGCAAAAGAGAAAAAACAAAACAAAACACTGAGTTAACTGAATTTGCAATATACAGTACTGATTGTCTGGGACATCTATTCAGCAAGATGACTCATGATGATCACTCTACTCATGCTGCAGAGTACTGCCAACCTGTGAAACCTGTGGTATTGTCAGGGTAATCTCAGTATGGGTTCAGAGCTTTATAAGTGAAGGTACGCATTGCAAACTGAAGTTATGGTGTTTCAAAGGTGAGAGGGAGACATGGCCAAGACAGCACACCAGTTACAGTTAAAGTAGAAATAAAACACAAAAGACATGGAATACAAATATCAGAGAGAGAGAAGGAAGAGGCTAAAGCAGATAAAGCATTTGTATTTCTCAGTTTTGGAATTTTTAGCATGCTTTAAATTTTACCACGGGAACTACATTATTAGGATAAAGAATGATCTGGAGATTGCTCTCAGAAGCAAAGTAGGAGTGAAAACTTTGGAACCTGGTATGAAGCCACCTGGTGAAGCAAAGCAGAACACTGCTGGAGGTCTGCATCAGGAGATTACATAAAGGTGAGGGGACTTTACCCAGCAAGGATTTTTACACAAATTCAATTTTCTATGTAGACTTAGTAGCCATTCTACCATCATCTAAAAAAGCATGGGTGACTATGGGAACCAGCGATGGTTATCAATCGTAAATCGTAGGGTGGTAAACAGCATCTAAAAGGTGAAGTTTAAAAGCAGGAGCATGCATATAGACAACATCACCATAGTCCAAAATACTTATACAGGTAGCCTGCACAAGTTCTTTTTTGCCTAACAAGTGAAATTAAGCCTTTTTTCAAACATAAAAACATATCAGTAGTTTCAGTTTTCAATGTGAAAACTTGAACTTGAAAGAAAGATATCCAGCCATATACCTTGATGCTTATATGATGAGACTTTTTCAATTAAGTCCCCATGTAGAGTCTGAAGTTTTGAGTTGCCTGGGGACTAAGAACGAGCCATAGAAAAATCACTCAATCATAGAAAAACTTAGTTTTCTTACTTTCTCTTATTTCTTTTATCTGTCTCTTGCAGACAGACACAAAAACAAGAGACCAGCACCAGAGAGCAGCGTTACACCAACATCCACTTGTTTATAGGAGAATGTCAGTGGTAGCTTCAACATGCAGAGCCAAGTTTTCTGTAATAAATAACTGACATACTTATGTGATGTATAATCAGGCTGGTTCCAAATCAGCTCCACAAAAAAAGAAAACTCTGACTTTGACTCTGACTGCAACATTGGTGCTGTAGGACACCTCACATACAGCATGTAGGCTTGAGGTGGGCAGAAGAACAGTGTAGATAGAGGGAAGGTAGTGAAAGAGCAGAGATACACAAGGCAGGCTAACATGAAGGAGGGCGAGATAGTAACTCTATGTTTGTGTGTGTATGTGTGTGTCAGTGAGAGAAAGCCAGAGAGAGAGAGAGAGAGAGAGAGAATGAGAGTGCGGGTCGATCTTAGCCAATCCCGTGTGTGGCACTCTCATCTGAATTAAGCTGTGCAAAACAGGCCCCAGGGCTCGGTTGCTAAGCAGTGAGATGGGCTCGCCGATTTCCACGGAGACCTCAGTGGCGAGAGTCTCTCTGATGGCCTGAACCAGACACCCCATAATAATGAGCAGCGCCACGGCAACAATAGAGACCCCAAATAACGGGTTGCACGTTTGCTGTAACGAGGCAAATTATGCATGTTGAGCAGGATAACTCCATTGTGTTGCTGTACCCCATGATGTGATACTGACAGTGACCTCCCAAATATGCCACATGGACCATGTTACCTCAGTCTGTAGGCCAACAAAATATACAGTGAGATATTCCTTTATGCTACTTCTGGGTAATCTACTCAGCAAGGGATACCAAGTTCAGTTCCTCTTCCTCTTTGTTTGCATCTCCAGTGGAGGGGGGGGGGGGCACATTTTTAGCTATTTTGTAATTTGTAGCCATAGAGACATGTTGGTAAACTTGGTAACCGTGGCTGCAGGGATTCTGTTTGTCTCCCTGAGAGCTCTCGAGGTCCGCTCATAAGGGGGATTTTCCTGAGGTCTTGTTTTTTTTGGGTTGTTTTTTTTCTCTTCCGTCTTTCTAGGGGGGGTATGGCTGGCGGAGGAATTGTGACCTTTTGAATTTTAGAGAGTGGAGAAAGCTAAACAAGCCAAAGTCTGTTAGTCTGTCAACAAACACTTAAAGGTCTCAGGAGAAGTTGGGAGCCTCCGGGGGCTGGGGAATGCTATTCATCTGGAGTGTAGGCAAGCTCGGCCAAGGATGCTTCAACAGGGCACGTAAACAAGGACAAATGCCTAGCCATTCTCGTAATAATCTGGTAGCAATATGCAGACGCTGACTGGGGCACTGTATGGGACTGCATGTTAAAGGTTAAGTGAAACATATGAATAATTATGTGCTGTCTCACTGATTCCCTTGTTTGGAGGTCCAGAAACATTCGCAAATGTTAGCGGTGGCATTGTAGATGTAGATGCATTTGTAGATGCAACGGCAACGTCATGCACTACCTTAGTGTGTGTGTGTGTGTGTGTGTGTGCGTGCGTGCGTGCGTGCATGAGAGATGACTGACAGGGTTGCTGTGACATTTTTGGTGTGATTATAATAGTTTTTTTTCTTCATCTGATTAATATAGATGTGGACATTGCAGCCTGGAGGCAAACTAAAATGCCATAACTGAATCATAACTGCTGTTTGTGCATTACTAAAATTAGCTATGTGTTTCCTTTTTTTTCCTCGGAGGATACTTCATTTATATTGCTTCATGAAATTTCTCTTATCTCTTTCTTTATAGATACTTCTCTTCTTGGGTTATGTTCACTGATTCATTCACGTATTTGCGGCTCGCTGATGATGCATTAGGAGACCCTTTTCCGGGCCTCTCATGGTGCCTCTTATGCTGTAAGCAGCTGCTTTAACACCTTTAAAAATGATCATTAACATAATACCGCATGCTAAAACCTCTCCAGAGCTACTTTTGTGCATTTAAAGTAAAAGTTGGTTGACCTTCACGTGCAGCTCTCGCTACTTCTCCGAACAGAAGCATGATCTGGCATCCGGCAAAAACAGTCCACTAACTTTGTTAGCATTTACACTCTACCTTTACAGACATGTCAATTAACTAAATTATTTTTTTTTAAACTGCCGAAACAGAAGAAAAGCACATTTTAAATGACAGTATTAGCAGTGGCCCGATGTGGCCAGACAATTAGCTGCTGCCAGGGAAGGCAACTGTGGCGATTTTTCTTGCTTAACTCATTAAAGGGGTCTCTGGCAGTGTGCTCACTCATGTCAGGCCCCGCATAATTACTTTAAAACAAGGGGGGGAGGGGGGGGGGGGGGAATCAAAGTAGCCACTCTCTGGCATTGTTCGCTGCCCCCTCATCTCTGAATTTAATTAGGCGTTCATTTTAATAAAAGCCCATTTGGGATGAAACGCAGCATTAATAGTATTGTGGTCCCCTAAAGGCTGTCACGTCTTCGTTGGTGGCTTAGATGGACACTGACAAGTGACATCATGGCGTTGTATAAGCAGATATCAGAGTGCTTTGATAAGGTGGGGGAACAAAAAGGCACCATTGCAAATGGAGCTGAAATTCACTGGGCATGAAATATTTAAATCATGTTTAATCATTATGTGAGTGAAGTGGATTTATAGGTGAAATCAATGTGATTGTAGCTTTTACTTCAGTGTATGTCTTAACACATGCACAGCAGCCTGAGTAAAACTGAAGAAACAGGATTTTATTGTCCAACATCATTCAAAAACTTGATTTGACCATTTATCACTGTTTGGACAGGGGAGTAATAATGTCTTTGGGTCTGACTGAAGTGTAATTTTTCAACAATTTGCTGCAGGACAGTATACAGCGACCTCAGAATTGGGTCTTCAGAGGGTTATTAGTCCCTGACGCTGTGTTTGTGTGCTTCAGGAGGTCCGGCATCATCACGTGCCTTCCTCTTAATGCCATCGCTGTGTCCCCACACAACAAAACCCCGGCCACACGGGGTCTCAGCAGCCAATCAGCCCCTTCTATTAACCTACCCTCTCTTATCTAATTGGTCACTGGTGAGTTGCCCTCTTTCCCAGGAATCCTGATGACCGCGGGATGTTCTGGTTCCTTTTAACCTTTGCTGATCCACAAGGAATTCCAAACAACTTCCATCTTAACTTCTCAACCCTAATACATAATAAACACACATTAGAGATGTGAAACAGCACAGGCTGACCTCCACGATGACCCATAACCTTTTATTTTCCAGGTAAAAAAGGGGGTGGAGGTTTAATTGCTGTTGTGGAAAGTGGGTTAGGGGGCTGATAGGTGGGGTTCTTGGTTTCTGTTTCATGGGTTTTTTGCTTTATCTTTGCAGGAGCAAATTCTTGCACCTCGCCATTTACATCCGGTGCCAACATTCAGTGTAAAGTAAAGGTCACATCAGACTTTCATGCAGGGGACTGAAGTTCTTGTCCTGTCACAAACCTACAGTTAGCATATTTTATTAAACATAACCTAAACTTAAGCAAATGTTATAGTTCTGTAACCCTGTCCCTGACCCATTTTAAACGATATTTTATTTGCCATAACCACAATCCTTCCCTTAAACCATTAATGACTATCCAAAAGCCCCACATTCATTATTCACTTAGAGGTTGATACACAAAATTTGCTGTGGACACTGTGTAGACATTAAGACAAGTTTTTTGATTTCACATATTTATCATGCCTTAATCTGTAGGCAAATTAGATTTAAAACAAATCACAAACAGAAGTTTTACATTATTATAACATGCTAAATATCCGATATTCACTGGATCTAACACAATATTGAAAATGAAGTTGTTTTGAATCCAGTGGTCCCAAGCATTTCTTAAAACTCCTAGTTTTGGAGATGCAGCCATTTCTGCATCAAACTGCATTGTCATTAGTTACATGGGGTTACTCGTTTAATCATTTTTTATAAAAGCACTGGTGGAAATACAAGTATGCACAAATATGCACTTAATGTTCAGACAGACTAAAGTAAGAATTTATTCAAAAAAAGAAATGAGGAGAAAATGTATTTGCATAATGCATTTCTATGGGGTTTGTGGGTACGAACAGCAATTCTGTTTCTAAACCTCTTAAAATCTGCACAAACATCTTATATTCGACTGCATTTCAAAATATCTGCCTTTAAAATGGAAAAGCAGAGCATTTAAAATGCAATGCAGAAAATAATAATTCAGTAGATCACAAATAGCAATTCATTCAAATTGTTTTTATTAGGGACATACCAGAGCTGCCATACACAGGAACTGCAGAAAGTGAGCATTTTAAAAGACTGAAACCTTTGAAGAATCGATCCATTTGTTTCAGAGGTTATCTTGATAATATGTCTAATAATCGAAATGCATTCCATACACTTCTTTGTATTTTTTACCCTTGCTTATGATGGCAAGTTTCATCATCACAGTGCAAAGAAGATGAGTGTGCATAAGCAAAATGCGGAAATCCGCTCAGAATTAGTGCGAGGGGGGAGAAAGAGAGAAGCCAGAGACAGAGAGAGAATGGGGGAGTGCAGGGACGCTGAGGAGGAGTGAAAAGCTAATTAAAAAGATAAGTGACCAGCAGTCGCGGCCTGTCAGGGTGCAGAGCCACCGCTCAAGTTAACCCGCTTTGTGCCGAATGGCAGCGGCTGACAGGCTCCACCGAGGCTTTGTACGGCCTCACCTGTGATGGAGGCGCTCTCTGTTCGCAGGTAAAGGGCTACTCAGTCTGGGGGTGGCACTTAAACACACTAATAGAAGGACACACACACAATCTCTCTTCCTCACCCTCCTCTTTCACACTGTCTCAGTACAGCCCTCCCTCCTCTCTCTGTTCCTTCGTCTCCCTCTCTCTCTCTCTCTCCCCAGTCTCTTGTGACAGATCCAGACGGTGGGTGGTGGCGCTGGCACATTGTTTCCTCTTCTCTCTCTCTCTCTCTCTCTCTCTCTCTCTCTGTTGCCTCTCTCTTTTCTCCCTCTCCCTAACACACAGATCCACACCACCCACACATGGGGTTATAATTAATACTTCTACCATATCCATATTTCATACTGTTTGCTTAGAAAAAGCCAGAGAGCTGGGACTGGTGAGGGTTGTGAGAGAGAGCGAGAGCGCCAGGGATGCTAAAAAAGATCTCTAAGATTAATTAACGGTGGAAGAGGGGAAGAAAAGGGATGTATCCGGAAAGCAGCAAGCTCTGCACAATGCGGCACACTTCATTTGAATAACAGAGCGGTGTGTTTTTCTTCTGCACGTATGTGTGTGTGTGTGTGTCACCGCGACACCACTCTACCTGAAATGAAGGATAACTAGCCCACTGGATTAGAAAACGCACCATCTATTCTCCACCCTCCACCCCCCACTTCTCTCCATTATTTGTATTCAAGGTTTTTTGAAATGACATTGCAATCTGATGATGCACCAACCCATTATATTGTCTAGCAGGACAAATACCCCGGCGTTTTTCTGTGTAGAACTAACACAATTTTTCCATGTCAGGCATGTGTGTGTGTGAGGGGGGGTTGCATGGCGGTAATATTCTGGCGAACCGGGGTGGAGGCAAGGCCCCGGGAATGCTGTCATTAATCCTGGAGGAGGGCCGTCGAGCACTCGGATTATTAGAGAAATAAATTTGCATGCTACATATGAGCCAGGTGAAAAGCACTGAAGGCGCAAATTATATTTCCCTGACAGGCTGAGCGGGAGAACGGAGGCTGCCACCGAATCATTCCAACACACACACACACACACACACACACACACACACACACACACACACACACACACACACACACACACACACACACATTCCTGCTGCTATACACAGGCACTTAGGAAAGCTGTACATATGCGCCGATACAGGACACACAAAAGGATTATACGTACATGTGCGCGCATATTATGGAAAAGAATATGCAGGGATGTACTGTATAACTATCTGTCTTCTATTCAGACAGGAATACGCACATACACACACCTCCACAAACACACACAGTACTTAGTGTAAGTATACAAACCCCTTAGGAAAGAATGCCAAGTGTTGACATATTGTACATTTTCATTCCTTCTATGTGTGTAAACCTCCTTGTTTTTGCATGTGTGTGCGTGTGTGTGTATTCCATGGGGTCCTCTGGCTCTGGGCTGTCCTCTCACCCTGCCTGTAATGGTCCATGCAGGCCCAGCCTAATGGGGTGGACACTGGTGTCAACTTCATTACTTTACACCTCCCGCCAAGATGAAAAGTCTCTTCCCCGCTCGCACTTTGACCACGCTTCGTTAGCTTTCTTGCCCCGTTTTTTTTTTTTTTTTTTTTTGCCTTTTTCTAACCTCATAAAGGAAATGTGAAATATTTCCAGAGGTGCACTGATGAAATAGTTTTGTTTAAGGGAGAGGGTGGGGTGTGGAGAGGTGTAATCCCCTGCTGCCGATGAGCCCAGATAGACTGTGTTTATCCAAATGCAATTTCAGAATGAGTCATCAGCTGTGTTTTTTTTTTACCCTGGCATTACCCATTGCTTTTATAGTGTTGAAAATGTTGCCCCCAAAGGTCATGTGCTGCTTTTACAGGGATTTGGTCTAGGTGGAAATGTTTAAAATGAAATCAGGTACACAGTTATTTGGTAAAAAAAATAAAAATAAATAAACATCATAAAATTAGGTGGACGTGGCTGCACAAGTCCAGTTTTACAAACCAGTACCTGGAGACCGCAAAGCTCAGTTCGTGGAGCTGGTTCGTAGACCATAAACACTGCCAACACAATCCTTAATGTTACATTTGCTAACTCTGTTTAAAGAGCTTCATTTCTTCGTGGAGCTCGACCAACAACTAACTTCTGAACTCATGTTTCACAGCGCAAAGTTTGTGAAAAAGGAGATTCATGGAGTGCTATAATTTGAGACATTTGAGAATCAGGAGACATGTTGAAGAAACCCGTTGAGATATTTGAGAATCTCTTTGAGACATTTTCTCAATCAGTTCAACAAACTTACTTTTCAGTCCCTACAGACCTTCTCCAGAGTTCTCATACTCCTGATTTAGAAGGTATTGAGCTCTTTTCCAAGGCAGTGTAAGAAATAGGCTGCTGGATATGCCTTACATTGTGAGGTTAATTGCAGACTAACTGTTAATGACTCAGTATACTTGTTGTTCCACCATATCTAAGGGCAAAAGTTTTAAACCTGGCTGTCACAGCGTCCTCCTGGCAGCATTCCACAGCTTCCCTGATCTCGCTCCAAGAATTTTGCGTCTGTCTGTGTCTTTGTACTATGATAATAGTCCAATGGGGATAATGGTGCAAATCTTCAGATAGTCTCTCCTCAAACTTAAAGCTTGGTGTTGCACCTGATTGTATACGTGAAAAATGACCGATTGAGACATCGCTTCACACCCTCTAAGATGATCCAACAAGCACTTCCTTTTAAGCATACTGAGGCCTTTTGGACTCAAATTTACATTGGTGAAGATGAAAGGAAAAAGACTGCATTTTGATTGATACTTTTGGGGTTTTTATTCCTTTCTCCTGTTTATTTTATTTGTGGCTCATCAACACCTTGTGCTTTTGTTTTTTACCCATACCCATACTTTCAAGTTATATAATCAATGCTGTGTGTGCGCTTCTTACCAATTTGGTGCAGGACTCTGATATGACTGTTGTTTAGACGGAAGTTCAGATTTTAGTTCACTCTAGTTTCCCCTTTAATTTGCCTTTAAAGTATTTAAAGTAGTATTAGTGTTACTGTACTATAAAAGGAAGGAACAGTACTGATGTTTAGTGTTCCCCGACAGTTTGCAGATCGAGGCACATGGTTCTATTTGTCCACTGCAGCCTCTTTGTCAGTCATCTTTCATCTTTTGGCCTGTGCTTATAGGCAGAGAGTGAGCAGCAGGCGGTGTAATTCTGTTCTAAAGCCCCTAGTTAGGCATGCATATATTCCTATTATAGTCAGCGCTCCCGGAACAAGACAACAGAGAGCAAACAGAATGACCTTGAAATATTTATCCCCAACCTCGCTTCGGAGAATTAAGTTTGGTGTCGGGGGCAACTCGCAGCTATCCAGATCCACTCTGTGTGGATGCATGCATGCCCGTACACACACACACACACACACACACACACACACACACACACACACACACACACACACACACACACACACACACA
>JBBPCS010000573.1:7302447-7318591 GCA_037974645.1 Hollardia meadi | reverse complement strand
CACACACACACACACACACACACACACACACACACACACACACACACACACACACACACACACACACACACAGGCCCTGCTTCTTACCTATATAGTGTTATCATTGTTACACGCATGTCATTGCATTATCTCAGAGTGGATGACCGGGCTTCCATACTGACCTCTGACACCTAGAAGACCAGGTTAAAACGATCACCTGAATCTCAATGTTAGCAAAACCAATGAGCTTATGGTGAACAACAATGATTTTAATGTGGATGTTGCTACAAATTCAAAAGCGTGGATGTTGCACACACATCTTCGACCAAGTCGCTATTGCTAAAAATGTGTTTTGTGAGTTCACAGTGACCGTAGACCACCAAATTCTAATCAGTTCATCACTGAGTCGAAGTGGACAGTTGTGCCAAAGTTGAAGAAATTCCCTCAACGGGTTCCTGAGATACCGCATTCATAAGAATGGGACAGACGGACGACCCAACAACATGCTAACATGCCTCCAGCCTCGGCTATTGTCAGCATGGCACTAATATAAGGATTCATGGGAAAAAAAATAGGGAACTGCTAGCAATTTGGTGCTTCTATGTAGAAAGTTTTGATTCAATTTGAGACACCTCAATATCATGGTCAATGTCTAAAAGCCCTGAAACAGCTGTGCTCTCTAATGGATTGAAATGGCTGTACAGACTATAGCGGCATGTGTGTGTCTGACAGCTCATAATGTCAGTACACCAACAAAAAAGGAAAGACAAAACAGAGTCATGACTTGAAAAATTACACATTTCTTTTTTCAAAGATAAAAAATGACCTATTTTTATGTTTCACTCGTGCTAATAATAACTGTCCTCTCTCAGTCAGGAAAAGTTTAAGAAGTGTGACATTGTTAAACTGCTGCCTAAACACTTTAGTGGAAGTTACTGTTTATTTGACACCAAACATAGCAGTTTGCATGACCTACTTTACCTCAGTGCATCATAACCCACTAAACCTAAAAGGCATGCTTTGTTTCGTGCATGGAGATAATTTGTCTTTAACCAGACATGAACAGAAAGTTGTAACAGCTCATTGAACGTTTGAATTCAGAATGTGATTATAACTCCAAAACCAACGTATATTCCAATCTAGGAAAAATAATTTCAATGGTTCTATTTAAAGTACATGTCCAAATAAATTAGTCCATTTACTCGTAGGGCCCAATATCCGGTTTTTGCTTTGTTTCAAGTCCAAGAAAAGGGTCCCAATCTGGTTTGCTTAATCCTCTTTCAACCCAATACCTGGGAAGACCTGCTACCTTATTATAATTCTAACCATTGCACTCCAGTTAATTAGCTTCTTTCAGTATTGACAGAGTGGGAGCGTCAGATTGCCCAGACTCCTCTAAGAAGTCTAGTAATCCTGTCGCAAATTTGAGCAGAAAATCTACTTGAGTTCTATTTAATGACTTTTTTCACAATGGGCCGTAATGAAAAAGATTACTAACCCATATACAATCTGGATTACTGTAGAAATATGAAAGAGATGCTACAGTATGAATCACATCAAGGATAATATGGTTATTATACTATATGCTCACTATTGAGGTCAATAGATGCATGATAAGTGCCTCTTGGGATATTCTATGAATATCACAGTGACTATTTTTCAGGGTTTAGATGGATTTTACTTTTTATACTGAATGAGTGACTGGCTATCCTGGGTAGCATGAGAGATCAGTTATTGATTTGCATTGCCTGCATGCTAAAGAAAAGAAAGAGAGCCTTTCTTGTGTTTTGCCAGTGGATGCATAACAGAACATAGTGGAAACTTTATCGTTTTTTGTCTGTTTTCTGTCAGTAGACTAAACTGGTAACCTCTCTTCAGCAGTTTTAATGCGTATTTTGCAAAAGTTGGTTTTGAAGAGACGACTGCTATAAGCCTGATTTATTAATTACAACACGCAGCACAATGAAACTCATCATCGTTGTCTTCTCTGTAACAGGGTACACTTTGATTGACACTTTCTTTGCAAAAAAATAAGCACTTGAGTCAGCTGTCAAGACATGCTTAATCGAGTCAAATCAATTTTATTTATATAGCCCGAACCCTAACCCTGATCACACCTTTGCCTCAAGGAGCTTTACCATGTACAGCTTATAAGATCTCTATCAATGGGGATAAGGAAAAGGTCTAAGGAGCAAATGAATGCATCAAATGTCTCCAGTCACCCACCCAGCCTTTGGCTAGTGTTGTTTACTGACCGGACAACTGACAGTAGTACTCCCCTCCCCTTTGCTTCATATTCTGATGTGATAAGGAGCTTATGGCAAAATTGCCCCCTTAAGCTATTCTTACAGTCTGCCTTATGTGGCTGTACATTTCCGATCTCTTCCATTCCAAAGGTGATGCTGGCAAGCAGGGGGCATTATCACAAGGCGCGTAATGTTTATGTGTTAGCCTAGGCTAATGACAAAGCATGGAGAGACCAAAGCCTGGATGACAGCAGTGATTTCCAGTGTTTTTCTTACAAACGATGACATGTAGTAGCCTGTAGCCACAGCAAAGATCAGCTGTCCTCATATCTTTTGAATGCATGAGCTTGCCAGTGGATAATATTGAACAGGCTTTGATGAGGTAAATACTTTTATTGAATTTAATTGGGCGCATGCCTTTCCAAACCCCCAAATTACCAAAAGCAGATATGTGGATGCAGAGGTGAGCTTTTTTCCTGATTCCATGTCCATCAGACACAACAGGAGGAGAGTCTGACATCCCATTCTCAGACAGGTTTTCTGCAGAAATCAGTTCCACATGTGAGCTATGGCACTAAAACAGTGTTTACATCAACTGATCCTGAAGGCTTTCTCCTTTCTCCATAGGATCTCAGCAGCCGGCCCCTACATGAACGTTTTTAGTGTAAATGTGACGTGTGTGTCTGTGTCTTCATGCCGACCCCATGTGTTTATGATGCTGGCATGTGCATGTTGATCCCCTGAGATCTGACTGTAAGATGTCAATAGCCAACCTGTAAATGACAGGCACAGAGGGAGTGTGTTTAGCAGTTTGGCTGGATCTTAAAAAGGTCACAGACAGACAGACAGACTGTCACTCACACACACACACACTCACTCACTCACTCACCTCACTCACTCACTTACCTCACTCACTCACCTCACACACACACACACACACACACACACACACAAAACACATACAAGGAAGACCTCCTTTGTCATCTCCATCTAGAGCTTACTACAATTATCTCTGTAGTTTTTTCCTGTGTTACTTCAAACATGAGTATCTCCTTCCAATTGCCATGATAATATCTCTTTACAATATGTCAACATGTACTTGATGGGTTGGCACAACAGTTGGTGGAGACCAGAAACAGAGCTAAAAAGACAGTGAATATTTGACTTACATTCGCCATGTGGTCAGAGACATGACTCCAAGGGTTTAACCAAACAAAGTAACCAAACAGTAAAAACGCTGCCCAGGTTCAGTCATTCTCTTGTCCAAGTACTAGCAAGTCTATATATAGTTGGTGAGTAAGGGTGGCATATTATATTTTACTGGTAAATTATTAAATAAAAGGAATAAAGCCAGCAGTGAGAGGTAGCAGCGATGGTGAGAAAATTCCACTTCAGGTCTCCAAAATGTCACTGATTAGTGTTGATGCTCATCATCATTAGATTCATGATTAACATGTGTTTTCATGTCTTTTCGAATTTTGCAACTTCCATTGCTTCGATGTCCCAGCACTGCACGTTGCAAACAGCCAGTGTAAACCATCATTCTATAGATGGAGGCAACACAGAGTGAGTAAGTGAGAACATTTCAGAAAAGTCAGTGTGAACCAATTTCAATTTCTGTCATATAACAGTGGAGAATAGTACAGAAGCCGTGGATTTACAAGAAGAAAAAAAAAGCCCTGTCTTCGCTTGCACTTGTGGCATCACCCGAATAGACACACATAACCTTACAAACTTCACTAATACCACATTCTCCCTCTCTCTCTCTTCGCCATCCTCCCTCCATCCCTCCAGTGCCAGGCCTGAGCTTGGTGAAAGAAAAACCGAAAAAAGACAGAGTGAGAAAAAGAGGGAGATCAGATTTCCATTCCACGTTGGATCACTGGAGTGGAGTCTAAAACCACAAAGTGTGTTGGCACTGGACAAAGAGGCTGGATTCAATAAATATGTGGAGTAAGCTCTCCTATTCAGACCCCGCAGTATTGAATTCCTTATTTAGGTCATTTAGACTGGGCAAAATTGATACAGTATGCAGCTCAAATCTATAGCTCCATTTTTCCTTCTCCTCTCTCACCCTCTCTCTCTCGCTATGTCTTTGCCCTTCTCAATAAAAAAAAAGAGATGAGAGGGAAGCCAGTGTGTGGGGGTGTACAAGAACAGCGGCAAGTGAAGGAGTAGCAAAAAAAGGGACTTCTTTTTTTTCTTTTCCGTGCATGCCTGTGAATGTTTGTGTATATTGTCAAAGAGAAAAGAGAGGTAAAAAAATTAGACATGGGGCATGAAAAGCAAAAAAACAAAACAAAAACAAAAAGCATGAAAGAGATTGAGAAAGTGAGTGGATTCAGAGTCAAAGTGTGTGTGCTTGACAGAGAGAGAAATAAGAAGTGGTATTTTGACATTTTATTAGAGTCTCAACGAGGTCGGCACTAGACAATGCTCTCCTGCCTCTTCGCTTAGCCTGATCTTAATTGGCCATTAGATTGAAAAATTGTCTATACCTCCTCTTCGCCTCCTCCTCCTCCTCTCCTTTCCTCCTCCTCTCCTCTGCTGCTTCAGAGCTGATTAGACCTTTGATTTACTAATAAACACAAAGAAACAGATTAGCGGCAGGGCCGAGGCGGCATCAGATGTACCTGACCGTGTCTAGAATAGGAAAATACCAGCCTAAGCCTGAACACACACTGTAAACTATGTGATGGTAGTTAAAAGAATTATTTTATTTTATTTAAAAGGTGCCTTAATGCTAAAAATCCTGCTGACATAAGACATGGTCTTGTGTGCCTTTAATAGAGATAAATCAGGCTTCACATCTACTTGAAACTCATCTTTGTATTAACAGTATTTTACTGTTTCTATATAATTCTACATAATTATATTAAAATTAAGTTAAAGTATCTTAGAGTTGTAATTCCATTCCCCAGTATCAAGCCATCCCATGCTTGAGCCTTGTTTCCACCAAGCAGTCCGGTTCAGTTCACTTCTTTGGACATTAGAATGGTTACATTTGTGTTTCCATGATCAAAAAATTAGTGATGTTACCAATGGAACCACTCCCCTTATCCTACTTTTGTTTGGTCACCCTTTTGTTGAGGTACCTTGCACACTGATCCGATGCTAGAAGGTGGAGTTAAAACACGGCAGACGCCTGATTGGTCAATCGGAGAAACCAGAGTCTCATCTCTCCTGTTTTTTCAGCAGTCTACAGTCTCACTGCCTGCTGCCTTTTCCCAAACAAGGCTTGTCTCCTTGTTGTAAACAGTGAGAGAGAGAGAGATAGAGAGAGAGAGGGGAAAATGTTAGCAGTTTGCATGTGGTCGATCTGGCAGTAATGTCTACAGTAGTACAATCTACAGTAGGCTGTAGGCAGTGTGTCAGTTAATAAATGCTGCAGCTTCTCAAGACCAAGAAAAGTCTCCTCCGTTGTTCCCTACCTGCTGTTACCCCAAAAGTCCCGGTACCAACCCAATCTACATTAAAGTACTGGGTGGAAGTCTGGGTGGAAACGCTGAACAGTGTTTGGGTACATTATTCAAGGGTTATGTATGTTTTTTGGGTTTTTTTGGTAGACCTTATCCTCCTTAGCTGGAGATGACTAGGCTCCACGCCTGCTCTATCTTCTTTTTTTTCCCCTGCAAAACTAACACTGGGCTCTCATGATAAATAAGACATTACTCACAATGAGAGGAACTCAATCAGTGCTTGTGTTGGCTGAGAGTGAGAAAGACAGGGATAATTACTCACTAAATAGGCAATCACCGAGGTGGCGCCCACACAATCAAGACTGTGTGTGTGTTCTGGGGGGCTTCCGCAGAAATGCCGGGCAAAAGCCTCAGAAAATGAAGGACCGAGCAATAAAGTAGGCGAGAACCAGTCCCACTGGGCTAATACTGTAGGCTGGGTCACAGGTAAGGGTTGGAAGTGGTCATTAAATGGTTGTCTTTCAACCTGAAATCCCGTATTCACTGCAAAGTTAAATGAGACAGTTCTGTGTCATGAGTAATGGAAGAACAGTGGGTTCTCTCACATCATTTATTCTAAGCAGAAATTGAGTTTAGGCTATATGTTTTCCCTGTTGGTTTGTGTGTTGATTTTCTTCTGTGACAGCAAAAGTTGTTTGCTTTTGTGGATTTGAATTTGAAATCATTGATAGCATTGAATTAAAATGCGTTTTGCTCTGGATAAAAAGGTATTTTGACGATAACCAGGCGAACACAAACATAATTATATATGAAAAAACTTCAGGGGCAATGTCAAATACAGTTAAGTGTTTAACTTTAATACAATTTTACAAATTGTTTGGCTAATTTGCAATGCAATAGTTTGTACAAAAAGTTTATCAATGCTTTCTGTTGTAACAATGGGTCAAATGACTAATGTAGGCATGAACGCTCAATAATTATCACCCATCTCTGTTGTTCCCACTGCAGAGCATTTTAGTGCTCCCTGTTTTGGCTTTAAACTTCACTGTTTTGTTTCACAGTCTTATTTCCAGCGATGACAGCCAGCTGTTTTCAACAACCAAAAAAAAGAGACATTCTTGAGTAGAAATGTATTGGTTTATGCATTATTTAATAAAGGATTTTTAATAATAATCATCAGAGTGTCTCTGATTCCTTGTCAGACTGCCAACTAATACCATGGACATCCACTATCAGTAAGCTGGACAGTCACTGTTTTTGTCTTTTGCAAGCTGGTGAACACAGTGGAGCATTTAACAACTGAAGAACCACAGCTATTTGTCTCATGAGTTGGCAGAGACCAAAAAACAGAGCTAAAATAAAAAATGAATCTCTGAAGTTTGTCTATGCTGGTGTCCCTTTTTCACGATTGCCTAGATACCATTAAATTGATGTTTACTCATAAGAAAGTAAATAAAACTCTCTTAGCTGTGTGCTTGATTCACCTAACTCTAAGTGGTTTTATTGTTGCTTCTCTGTGCAGTAACAGGTCATAAGTATCCATTGAAATAGTGGTAAGCCGCTCACAGCTGGAGTGACACAATTGCACAAAGTGTTGAGTTTCATTGACAGTTACTTTAACTTACATGAACATATATTGATAACTGTGCCCAATTTTTGCAGCTAACAGACACTCTTGTTCAAGTAACTTTCAAAGAAACCAAGAGAAAAAAAAAAAATTCATCACAGAAAGTCTCATCAACTACAAATGGTGCTTAATTAGTTTGGCTAAAATATGAATCTATCAAATACAGACTCAATATCTGCCTTAAACAGACATTTAAGTGCAAACAATTTAATGACTGTATCTCAACAGAAGGCATATTTGCATACTGTAATATACATTATTACTTACTGCAACTATTAATTGGCAACTCGCCAGAGGAGACAAGTTCCTCAGTGTGGGCGGTAGTGGATGTAGCTAATTTAAGTCTGTAAGAGACTCATCAAGTTTGGCAGGAACACATCATTTACTAAATGGTTATTGATTTCAGTGAAGCTGTATCAGCAACAAAATACCTTTCAGTTAACAGTGACAATGCCGATAAAGTTTACATTTTTGTCTTTGAAGAAGCTGGCACAGAAAAAAACCCCAAAAACCTTGGTTCCAAGGCTTACATGTTCATCTGTATGTTGAGCATACAGGATGGCAAAAACAAATAAATAAATGATGAAATTACAAAATGTTCTTCATTCCTATGAATCTAGCCTTTGAAAACTTGAAAAAAGGGCATTTACATACTGAGATATGTTTCCATACAGCAAGAATGATATGCTATTCATGTATTTTCTACCCCCTCCTCCTATTTATGTTAGTTAATATGAGACAGGCTTTAAAATTTTTTGGAATGATTTCATATAGCCCTCGTCAAGAACATTTTCACCACGTACTGCATCTTTCCACCGTGTGTGTGTGTGTGTCTCAGTGCTAGAGGCACCTGTTAAGTTGCATCCTACTTTAGCTTGTCTCATAGGTTGATAAACAGATGATTACTTTCACAAGGCCGCACCTTTTAAACTTTGATGACTGGGAAATCCTTGTGTTTGTGCAGAGCACCAATGTGGCAAAAAATAACTCAAGTCCATGAGTACATTTGTACTGTGGGAAGCCCACAGTATACCCGTAGCATGCCCACTGTGTCCAGAGTATGATCAGTATATAGCAGGCATGATGCATGCCAACAATGGGCCTGTGTGGGTGCCCACTCTGCATAGATTGGGCTGCCAACACTTTGGACTGGGTGTGGGCTGGCCTCACGGGGGCCCCATCTCAGCTCCAAAGTGTGGGGCCCACACGTGCCACACATTTCACAACAATGATGTGGCCCACAGTGGGATACCCACAGTGGCACCCACAGAGGCAGGCAGGGTCGGCAACGGGAAATCAGTCCGGGAGTTATCACTGGAGAGTCTTGCATGGAGGCTAAGAACAATCTGGCAGTGAGTGAGAGTGCAGCAAGAGTTTATATGGGAAGGCTGATTGCAGATCTGGAGCAGCTGAGAGACCAGGTGAGTAGAATTGGCTTGATGATGTGGGCGTGGCTGGCAGGTAGAGTTGAGCAGAGGTGAGGTGAGTGGAAAACTACCAGGTATCAGGTCTGAGTGATAGTGGATTGTGACATATTGGATTAAAAACTATGTTCCAAGTATTTTAGCAGACATATGCTAAAATGTAGGCACAAGGTGATTACAAGCAGCAGATGTAAATCTACACAATGTAGACAGAAAATTAAAGGCCAAAGTGAAGCACCCCCTTGTTGCTGAAACGCAACATCAATACATAGCCAAGGTCATGACGTCACATCCTGGCTAACCGCATCTGTAACTCAGTGCAAGTTCTCATTTAGCATTTCTTTCACCTGTCTTTCTCAAAAAATGCGGTGTACTCCTGTGGTTTATTTTTCCTATTTTAAGACCGAAATGTTGAATAAAGCAAACCATCAAGTATGATTATGTTCCTAGGCTGGATTTTTAGTCATAATTGTTGTCATAGATGTTAATAGGATTTTGAATTTGTTATTTTTCACTGTTGGAACAGAATGTGCAAGTTCCAGTTTCACTTTGGCTCTCTATTTGTAGTCAGCATATACTGTACATCTTCAACTCTGTTGGACTGACTATACTTCCGACAAAGTTGCTCACAACAAAGTTTATTTATTAACATTTACACAAGTAATCCACTTGATGTTATGTGCAAAAGCTTATTGTGTGTATTTGAGAGAGGTACAGTTATTATTGAGGAGATCCTTCCTGAGAAAGAAAGGCCAGACCTTGGAATGGTTTAATCAATAGAGGAATGTTTTCTGTAATGAAGCATGTCAGCTTCTTAACAGGACTAAAACCTTCATCAAGTCGATGAGGAGGGGAGGGTTAAACCGGATCCCCATCTGAATAATCACACTGCCTTATTGACTGGCCACAAGAGGAGGGGAATGCCAAACACCGGCATGGTCAATCACACACACAAACGATACCAAAGATACACATGCACACATTGCAACTCACACCTCAATAAACACACAAATGGAAGTGAGTAAGAAGTCACACAGTCATGGTATATGGACATTTATGTGGCGCTTTTCTAGTCTAGTCAACACTTGCCACATTAACCCACTCCCACACACACATTCATATACTGATGCCATGCAAGGTGCCGACCTGTTCATCGGGAGGGATACAGCGCTTCCTATTCAAAGCGAACCACGATTTCTCAATGCATAGCCATCCACATACACACTCACACACCTATGAGCAGCCATCGGGAGAAATTTGGGGTTCAGTATCTTGCGCAAGGAAATTTCGGCATGCAGCTGGGAACAAACCACTGACTTTCCAATGCCTCCTGGGCCACAGCTGCCCCAGTCACATATTATGTGTAATAATCAGGCTAGAAATACAACGTGGATGTTGCAGTGTGGCTGGATACATTCTGTGTATCCCAATTCTAATAACCATCGTCACACCACAGGGTCCTCGCAATGATGCATTCATTCCATTTCTGGTTCTCTCCATTCCATCAGAAGTCAGGATTTACTTGAATCTAACAGAGGCCGCTGTCTACATTTAGACTGGACTAAGGGCCTCAAGTTGACTCGCTTGCTCACTCACCTCACGTGGCAAGTTAGGTTTGCAGTTGTGACATTAAAGGATGGATGCTCTTTTGACAGAGAGTGGACATCTAAATATTTTGCCACAAGTTTCCGTTCAAAGGCAGAATGTTCGATAAATCGCCGAGTTCAAGGAATACAGCATCAAGAGACAATTTTCGACCAAGCATGCGAACATGCCATCCAACAATCTGCAAGTAAGTTAGGTACATGCTGTCATAAAAGCTCGCAAAACAGAGCAAGCCTTTCTCTGATGGTGAATTTTTGAAAGACTGTATGGTAGAAACGGCTAACATTCTGTGCGCAGACAACAAAGGTCAGTTTGGAAATGTGCTCATTAAATGACCCTATTTGTGGACCTTGCTCAGTTAGTATGGCCCTATGGGAAAAAAATGTTGGCCATCCCCGACTCAAAGTCTTAAGTGCTGTATGAGAGCAATAAGTGATGGACCTACTCGTATAGCCTCAGAGGCCTGTGCCTATACTATACTATATAAAGAACAATGGCGAAACTTGAACAAACAATGGCATAACCTCATTACTCACCACCGTTCAGTTGAGTGTAAGAGTTTCCCCATTGGTCACTGATGTCGCTCAGTAAGTCAGGGACAGACTGTCAAGTTTGGCTGGCCATGCTTTGCTGCGGTCCAGCTAAAAATACAGAAAATTGCCAGTTTTGTTCTTTAAAATTGGGATGTTAGTTATGCTGGCTAGTTTTCTCCACTCTTTCTTATGATATTCACATGCAACCGTTAACCACTCTTAATGCTCATTATGTGAGGTAGTGACAAGATGAGTTATTCATAAAATCAATGAGATATAGTATACATGGATGTGATGTAAACAAGCATGGACATTAACTGTGTAACCAGTGCTTTGACAACAGCCTTCGTACACACAACCTGTCTGCTCAGGAGCAAACCTCTAACATGGCTGCCAGAGAGGGTGTTATGTGACATCAAAGCTTTAATCCAGGACTGTATATTCCCATAAATAAACATACACCAAATCTTGTGAACAGTGAATAATAACACCAACTCATCTGCATAAGAAAACAGTGTAATACATAAGCTCTCACTTTCTCGGCATGCATTACACACACACACACACACACACACACACACTCTTCTTCTTATCCTCACATCCAGAAAAGCTGGTCATCACTCTCTCTGTCTTCACTCATCTTTCACCACCCTCTCTCCTCTCTCTCTGTCGTTCATTGATCCTGCTCTCATTGGACTCATCACTCTGCATTCTCTGCAGACAAAGAGCAACCGCGGGATGACAATCACATTAGAGCACACAATCTATTTATGGTTTTGCCTCATATTTCAACTCCATTCTTCCTCCTTCACCCTCACCCTCACACACACACACACACACACCTTCCCTCTCTTTTCTCTCATACTCTGTGATAATGTAAACGCAGGGATTTTAGTGGTAATTAGTTTTTAATGAAAAATGAATTATTTACTGTGGCTGGAGGACAGAAGATAAAAACGAGAAAGGTGATATCAAAGCTGTGAAAAATAATGCTATCATGATGCAGTTAAGTTTATTACAGTTTGCTTTAGATACACATATGAATGCATAGATTATTGAATGATTACAATGTGAATATTTAATGAAAATATCTTTTATTGATATTTAACAAATATTTGGTTGGTTGAGGTTTGTCTAATCATCAGTAAAGTTAACTGCTGAGCAGGTTCTTATGAAGACACAAGGAGATGATTGATTGCCTTTGATGGTTTCAGAATGTAGTGTACAGCCTTCCTCAGGAGACATCCCAGGTGCCAGAGTGTTATGAGGTGTCAGGTGGTTAACAGACTGGGAACAACTAACGATGGTAGCCCTTCATGTTGCCTGACAGCTTTTCAGGATTACACACTAGTACTATAGTGTAACAAAACTTTCTCTTGCTGCGTGTTTAGCAGTAAATGTAACAGATAAACCATCTCCAATTATAGTATAACTAATACCCAAATGGCAAACAAAGTTCAGTCAAGGAGTTCCATCCTAAAAAATAGAAACTCAAACTGCTGTTTTGCTGTAAAAATGCGAACTTGACTTAGATTGACAAGAAAAAAAAGCATTACTTCATGTAGCCAGAATGACAAATGTCTGATTCCTTCAATCAATTCCAAGCATATTGTCAACAAAGCATTAAAAACTTTAAAGATGTAATGTGTAACATAGTTGAATGTTGAGTCTTATTCCCTTATTACTGACGACCTGGGAATTAGATGAACAATCAACTATCTTTGTCTCGAGTCACTTACCCCACCTTTTACCACAGGGAAAAAAAACAAAAAACAAACACACTGACTGGAAAGGAGCTGAGTGTCAACTTGTCTGTGCTGAGCAGCATAGCTTCTGGCCTTCTGATGTTGGTTTGATGTTGGGCTGCAATGGAGTGGCTTTACTGCTGCAGATACTTTTGAGAAAAGAACCAGGAAGTCCATTTTGAATGACACATCCTTGAGCCTAAGGGATGATCAGCCATTTTCAGGAGCTAAACACAATGCTGTACACTACATGCTGCAAGATATTGTACTTAACAACTCAACAACTTCATTATCCAAAAATCACTTAAAAATGACTCTAATTAGTAAAGATTTATAACATTTTATGGATTTCATTGCAATGCACTTCAACTTGTAACCATAGGACTCTATATAATCTTAATATAATATAATCAAATCTTGTATTACTGCTAAGTGCTGAAACTTTGATGAATTACATTTTTCTATTTTTCTGTAATATTCCAACCTCTCCTGCACAATGTTTAAACTTTTTTTTTTACTGTATTTTTATATATATATAAAAATACAGTAAAAAAATAAAATAAATATATATATATATATATGTACAAATAAACTAAACTAAACTAAACTTAGAATGGACCCTTGGACATATTTGATCAGCGAAAATAATGTTGATCTTTGTTGTATTAATGTTGAACCATAATCAGCTTTTTTTTCTTAATTTTATGCAAAACTTCTCTGCCACAGCACACTATTTTACTAATGCAGTGGTCTCCTTGCAATGACCCTCGCTTTGTTGTTTGATGCAATGCTTATCCCCGTGCTGAACACAGCCTTACTAAGAGAAGGAGTGTTGACTTTAGTCAGTTTCAGTTGTGAAATACTTCATAACAAAATCCTTTACTATGATTTTGTTATGAACAAAAAAACATTAGGCCCATAAACGCAAGGTCAAGGGCAGGATTTGTGCATCCTAATACTGCATTTTTTAAAAACTTAACTTTTTACTTCACTGTAGCTCAACCAAAAGGTCTTGACCATTGGTAATAGTGCTTGTATTAGGAGAGTAAAGAACAAATTATCAGGAGTCTTCCTCTTTTTGGCCTTTGACCTTCAAGACTCAAACTTGCAACTTCACTGCTACACGGGCTCAGCTCTGCTAACCTGCTGCCTGTTCTGTGTCAGGGCTCAGCCTTGATCTGTATTCAAGTTCACAGGCTTTGGTTCCTCAGCCCTAAGTTCAAAGGAAGGAACATAAGAGGAGATGAAGGATGGAGGTGTAGAGGGGCCTCGCAGAGTGTGGTCCCGAGGGCTGAATGAGGAGGGGTAGATGAAATTTTGGCCATTTTAAAAGTTCATTAGCATTTTCACACCACTCACTTTTTTTTTTTTAAACCAGAGAGTCCCTGCGTTCAATAACTCAGGTCAGGTCAGACCCCTTACCGCTCTACAGTGCTCTCACTGATGATTTAAATGTGTTTGTTCTCTGGCATGCACACAAACAGGTTTTCTTCAGTTTACATGAACTGTTTCCAAGCACTGAAGTATGTATATATAGCTATATCTTTTAGGAATGAATAAACATTGCATGCTCTAGCATTTCAGAAATAATTACACAGTTGTTCAAACAATGCTTGTCTGTATGCACATACTGTACTGTATGGATTTTCTTCAGAATAACGTTCTATTTTTTCAAGTGTCACACAGGTTTCTTTGATGGATATAAAAATATAAAGCTGGTGATATTTTATATGTCAACAAAATCTCATGTAAAGACCAAACCCCAAAAAGCTCTGACAAACCCACTACAGGCCCAGCACCAAACAGACAAATTTAGCAACTAAACAGCTGAAAATAGCTGAGCAATTAGCAGTTTATTCAAGTGTTGTTGAAGACCAAACAGAGCTAAAAGGAGAGTGAATATTGGACATACATTGATCAAGTGGCATGAAACATAATGCTGAATGTGTTATCGTTCACATACATAAAGATGGACGACGTCTCCACTTCCTTCTACTGTACAAAAATGTCAAGCCAAGATATCCCAAATAAGAGTGCCCGCGCAGTAGTGATTTTGCAGTGGGGCCACAGTATCACCCACACACCCTCCCACCCAATCACGAGCAGGGCTCAGCCGTCAATCATGATGTTTTATCCCCTTTGTATAGCATCAGAAAACGAATTAAAACCAAACTTATCAGAGAAATTAACATTTGAACATACATCAGTGTGATAAGAAGTATCTGAAATGACAGAAACCGTCTTTGGGTCAGTCAAATTCAGGCTATATGATGTGTATTTTCTTTTTTAGTTTGACCCTTGTTTCATCTGCTAAAATGGAGGGGGTGGGATTTATGACCTATACTGCAGCCATCAGGGGGCAAACAAAATAATTTTGCTTCACTTTGTCATCCATCTTTTTATATGTCAGTGGCGTTAATAGGCAACTGCTTGCTAACGAAGGAAATATTGCACCATCCAAATTTAGATAGGTTCCCTGTAAACTTCGCTTTCACACGTGCGTCATCCATTGTGGACACTCTACCCTGCAATAGAAAAAGAACCCCGCTGATGGAGAAGGCAAAGAAGGAGAGTGATAGAAACCAAGGTAAAACAAGAGCAAACGGACGGAGCTCTGGTGTTGTGTTGAAATCTGTTCCCCTGTCAATATGTGTTTCCCCTTACCACCGGGACTTGAGAGGGTTCAAAACTGACGTTCTTTCTACTAGATCAATAAGTAACAAGACCTGCCTACTTATGAATGCAACAGGGTGTTTGCTCTGCCTTTATCACAGCACTGAGACCAGTTTCTAGGTCCAATTGGACTTCTTATGATTGCTTTTGCTTTGGACAGTAGCCAGACTGCTAACAGTAGCCACGTTGCTAACGCTGTCTTTGTGACTGTGGCACCAATGATAATACCACTACAAAACGCTCGGGGGAGGAAAGTTGCATCTTCCACTTTAAAAGTAAACAATTTTCTCTGCTATTTCTGTAATGTATTCCACATTTTACATTGTACCCTGGTGCAAATGTATTTAGTTGAAAGTGCTTTGAAAAGTGTGTATGCGAGGCTACATATACTGTATGTAATGTGGGGGGCATCACTTCCCTGCAGAAATGCCATGCAATGATGGTAATGGTAAGAGCAGAGAGTTATGAAGGAATTGATCTCCACTCAGCAGTAAGCACTTGACATTTCAACCAAAGCCTTGAGCACCTCACCTCCCCTTTCACACCCCCACCGTCCCCCCCTTGCTTAAATACCTCTGTCCTCCTCTTCTTCTTTCTTTCTTCCTTTGACCTGTTAACACTTAAGTTCACTCCACTTTGCCCTCATGCAGTCAACTCTTTCCACACTTTCTCTGTCGTCTCCAACTTTAATCACTTTCTCTCTCCATCTGCCTTTATTGTGATCATTTCTCTCCCTCTCTCCTGCTCTCTCAACCTGTTCCCACTTTAAAGCACGCTCCCTTCTCTTTCTCTCTCTCTCTCCACATCTTTCTCATTCGGTCTCACACACACACACACACACACACACACACACACACACACACACACACACACACACACACACACACACACAC
>JBBPCS010000573.1:7269399-7282102 GCA_037974645.1 Hollardia meadi | reverse complement strand
TCATAAATCATAAATCAATTATAAATCTTCAATGCAACTATACTTCAAGTGTTTCTTCATTTTTATATAACCCTGGTTATTCTGAAAAAGAACATGTGCATTACAGCTAACTAGAGACTTTGAGAGTATGTTTGACTCATCAAGGTAAGGAATCATCACAAAAGAGACTGATTATTTGACCTGGCCCAATCATTTCAAAGTTCGTCCAAATATAAGTCTCAGCTAAATGCCTTAAATGCAGAAAGAGAACACACAGTTAGCCAGTTGAGGCTGTCACGAGTCCAGCCAATATCAGTGACTATCACACTTCAAGTAACTGAACCAGTTCCAAACCAGCACCGACCTCACTGCACACTGCCTGCCCAGTCTTACTCCCAACACCAGCTCCAACTGCTCCCCTCCCACCCTGACCTGTTCCAGGGTCGTTCCAGAGATAGCTCTCCACCCGGCATTTGATTTAATCTAGACCAAATGCTAATAGGGCTGTTTGGTTGCTGGCCATCTGCCTGAGCTGCCGGTCAGCTGTGGCAAGCTGTGCCGAGCTGTGCGGTGCCGGGCCTCCCTGCCAAAGTTTCAGCTGCCCAGAGACCACTTCATAAACCAGAGGACACTTCACGGCCAATCGTCCACACTTACTGTGAACAGACTCCATGGTGGGTAATATGATCAAATTGGTCTTTTCATGATTTATGGGGCAGCTTGTCCATCTCTCACTCCCACACACACACACCATTAACACCCATAGCAGAGGATTTTTTCTGGAGAATTAAGTGCTTGGCTGTCACCAATGCAATTAGTTCTTAACATTTATTTATCCAAGCAACGTCAAGTGATGGGAGCTGCCCACAACTGCAGCCCCTCTTCTCATTCCTCAGTTCGCACATCCTCGCCTCCTGTCCTCGCTTCTTAGTCCCTCCCACTTGAGTTGCGAGTGGAGGAGGACAGGAGGAGACAAAGGAAGTGTGGAGTCAAGACAACAGGCATTTAACAAAATGAGTGTTTCAAAGCCATCAATTAAATATGATGTGTGGCACAGCTGCATTATCTGTCCCTTGTTTTATTGCAGCCTACAGCTGTATTTTATGATCTCTGTCAGAGCATTAAAGTGTTCGTGGCAGCTTATATATTTACTTTAATTCAATTTACAACGTTGCATAATGTGACATAAGTAATATCAAGGTGAAACGTCATAAAGGAATGTGGTTAGACCAGCACCGTACAATCATCTTAAATAACTGATACAGCTTATATTACAAAAGAAACATTCTTAGAGTCCTGCTCCTGTGATGGTTTGTATATTCCAGCTGTGTGTCTCGCCTCTTTTATACATCACAGGTGCCAAAAGAGACTTCTGCAAAGGATACACCTGTGCATCCTCGCTCATAGCCCCTACAGCAAGCCTCCTCTCTCCTCTGTCCTCCAGATGCAATTTAGGAATTGAGAGAGTCCTTCAAGATGACGTCTTGAGATCAACTTCCGCATCACAGACAGAAGGTCGGAGGAGAAAGAAGATGAAGAGGCACAAAATAGAGAAATGAGAAGAGTCTGGATACTTTTGGCCACTTGCAGGTCCACTGGGGTCCCATGCATTGCACGGTAAAGGGCAGCTCAGCAGTAATCACATATAAAGCTGGAAATGTTAAACATCCCCTAATTATCCCAAATTAGCATGCAGATCTGAATCTTAGCAATCACTCAGTAAACATGCATCAGCTATATGTTGAAATTCCACACACATAATTCTGAAGCACTTGTTTACATTTAATGTTATTTTATACTTTTCCTCCACAGTATTTTTCAAATTAAAATGAGCATCTAAAATATGATATACTTTTACTTTTGATATTTAAAGTTTTTTTTGCTGATAGTACTCACATTTAATATTTTTAAAGGTACATGCAGCTTGTTTACAACTTGTATCATTGTCTGAGGACCAGAAAGCAAATGTAAGACTTTATGGCATATTTTTAATCTGCGTTACTACCTTAAACACAGGTTCAACTGAAACTGAAATGCTCCTTACTTTGTATGCATATTGCAGTGTAAACTGCAATGATAGTGCAGTAATTGTGTATATTTTTTTATGTTTTTCAAAGAAGATTTCTCAGCATGTTTGTGGAATCAGTGCCTCAAATCTGTGCATCTCAATCTGAAGCATATTTCCCACATTGTCAGAGAGAAGCTGTCAACTTCAGTGGTGACTGGAGGATGTGTCACTGTAAAGTCTACAAATGTTGATTTTAGGCACTTTTTTCTTTTGTTGCATTCGTTATCAATGATTATATTTACACTGGGTCTAGCTTGTTAATGTTAACACCGGTCCCCATATTGGGATATGGCACTGGTTATCATACATACTGTACCTTATAATCCCACGTTTGACACACTGTATGATGATGGTGACATCTGTGCCTCTTCTACCTTCATGAAACTTCACACACAGGTGAAGCTTGCTTTAATTTGACATCTTTTTTTCCCCCAGCCAGCTCTGTGTGTGTGTTTTGCACTGAAAATAGATCTCCAACTGGTCTTGTTTCATTCAATATGCAGAAGTCTGAGTCTGTCCTCAGAGAGATGGAGAACTGTGCATCTTTTGTGTTTGTTGTGTTGGGTGGGTGGGGGGTGGATGCAATTCACCAGATTTCCACGCTCACATAGGCCCCTTTCTTTCTTTCTTTTCTTTTCTTTTTCCCTGCGCGCTGTCTCTCAACCTTGTCCTCATTATCCATTCTTATCCAGCATAATGGTGCAGGGGTTGTTAAACTTCCTCAGCCCGGGAACCAAATTTAGAAAATGCAGTCTTACTCCAGGACCAGGTCTAATGACTACTAGTACTTGCTGTACAAACTAGTATTCCTGGCTCTCTGGGACTCAGAAACAGTCTCCTTAGCTGTTTCAGGTCCTGACCCATGGTATAGTTGAAGAAGAACTTCTTTGAAGCCACATAATCGTGATACAAGTGTGGGCATGTAGCTTTATTTGTATGTCCTGTGTGTGTGTCTGTGTTCCTACATAGGCTCTCCCTGCATACATGTGTGGGAGTGGGGCTCTGACATTGTACATATGGGGGCATCCCACAGCTGCAAAAAAGCTGCATTAATTGCTCTAAAGAGATATCTATGTGAGGACATCATTAACTAAGACCAAGCTTGCATTTATAATTGATATGTAAGAGTGCCCTTGCAGGTTCTGGGCGGCCATATTGCTGGAGGCATTCCTGTGCATTGATGCTGCTCTGACGCCCACTCCAGCTCCAGTGACCTCTGAACCTGAGAGCGTTGGGGTCGCAAACACAGGTGTGCTGCAGGGATTGAAGCTCGACATGTTCTGCATCTTGGTCGGGTCAGACTGGATGTGTTATTTTCCCCTATCAATTGTCGTGTTCTAACTCTATTACCTATTCCGCTAATTACCAGACATGCGGTTCAACCTTTGAATGTTAACAGCGGAAGGCTTCTCACTGCATTATGAATATTTATAGGAAGCTTTTAACACATTATTATGATAGCGTTCTTTCATACAGCGGAGGTAAAGAAGTTTCTTTGTTTGACGACGGCGATCAAATGTGGCTCTTTGCAAAGATTAAAGCAGCAGAATTACAGACAGCCCCAGAGTAAACAAGCAGGGAGGCAGTTAAAGAATATCGCCTTGTGTGTGTGTGTGTGTGCGTGTGTGTGTGTTGCAGTAGCTTGTTCATGGGAGGGCCACGACACAAGCCTACCTTCAATACCTCTGTGGAACTCATTACCCAAGGCACCTTTGGGAAATTCATTTTCATATCTACACAATCTCAATTATGCCACTTAATTGATATATTTATTTGCTTAATTGGTGGCTTTATTCCTCACTGGGAAAAAGGGGAGGCTTTTGCGTAGGAACGCTGCACTTCAAAGGCCGTTTCCTATCATTCTTTCATCCAGCCTCGTTATTTTCCACATGTCAGGGGTGTCACTGCACGTGCGAGGCAGTTTTAATGAAGAGTGACTGACATCTTCTCACTGCATTTTCTTTTCTTTTCTTTGTTAGCTCCATGACTGAATTATCACATTCAAGCACAAACAACTACGACAAAAAGGAAAAGAAAAAAAAATGACTGCGATGGGTTTTTATGTGGAAGTTAAAAAACATGAAATTTGTGGCCTGGCGCTGATGGAAAGTGGTGTTCTTTGAGAGATCAGAATGCAGCTTAGTCAGAGGTCGCAGTGTTGAGTGAATGAGAAGAATTCAAACTGCTGTAAGCGTGCCGTCGCATTTAACAGGAAATTTATTTAGCATTTTTGATTAATAGGTGGACAAACAGCTCCGTGCCTCACGTCTCTCTCTCTCTCTCTCTCTCTCTCTCTATGTTGCTGGGTTTGAAAGCAGCTTAGCACAATTAAGCGCTGCAAGCTTTGCCCATTAAGTGTTCCAGAGTAACCCCTGGACATGTTTCCTTTTCTGCCAGTGCCAGAGCCTCCTCTATACACAGCAGCCAAGGCCTACTCCACAGTCTTTTATCCTCGCCATGTTTCACCCACTACTATTGATTCTTTATTGACCTAAGGAGTCCTCCAGTGCCACCGCTCCTCACCCTCCCTACCATCCACCACCATCACTTCACTCCCACCCCCTCCCTCTCCAAATGCAAGGTGAAAAGGAAGACCAAGCTTGACATTGATTTCTTCACTGACTTTTCTCTCCTCCTTCCTCTATTTCTGTTCTCGTGTCGACCCTGTCTCCCTCTCTCGTACGGCCAACCTCTCTGAAAAGGCTGCAGCGCGGTGGACGCCTCGCTGCGCCGAGGAAGGGTGCTGAGGCAGTTTCTGAATAACAGCTCCTACATATGAAAAGAGATGTAATGCTACCTTGATCCGCAACTAGAAACCATAATAGCGCAGGTTCAAAAGTACAAGAAAAGACTAGGAAGAATAAAACAAAAACAAAAAACTGATTTGTCGACTGGAAGGAACCTTTCAGAAAGAGCAAGTACATACCAGTTAGTGTTCTGCCACACAGTCAATAATACGGCAGGACAAAAAAAAAAAAGAAATGTATTCATGCATGTGATGCACAACTTAAAGGCAAGTCTGAATGACATTACAACAATCGTGATAAAAGAATAATCAAAAATTACTCGCATTGTCAAGCCAATTATAGCTCAGCCTCCTTCCTCTATGGGAATTTGGGGAATATAATTACACCAACAAGGACACACACACACACACACACACAACAATAAGTCAACCCCCTGGAAGGCCACCCCCCCCCCCCACCCAACCATCCCGCCCCTTTGTACAACACATGAGAAACCAAATCTTTCAAATGGAGAAATAAACAAAACAAACAAAAATACACGAGATGAAAGAAGAAGAGAGACAATAAAGGAAAAGTGTCCCTGGTGGATTGTCCTATCCCTCCTCTTCGCTGTATTTCTGCTCCTCTTATTATTTTATTTGTTTGTTGCCTGGCCATTCATTACATTTTCTCTTTCTTATTGTTGTTATTGTTTGTGTCTTCTGGATCTTAGTAATTCTTAAATGGTTTCGACTCTTGCTTTGATCTCATTTAGAAAGTGAAAGAAGCCAAAGCTTTGGAAGTTATTTTGATTAGACTTTTATTAACTTCTGTCTGCGTTCCTAATACCGTCTCTGAAGAATTCATTGGAAATCCTGTGATACTGAGAGGAGAGACACACACTAATATAGCCAGAATTTGTAGTGTGTGTGTGTGTGTGTACATGTTTGCAATCTGCCCAAATTGTTTACTAACTGCTCTCACACTTTTACCCAAACTTTAAATATATGGTGCTAAATAGGGGCACAATGATTTAAAGTTATCTCATTATGGATTAAGGAAGACGTAAAATTATTATATACTCTAAACCACATGACTGACAGCAATTCTATGTATTTATATGACCAGACACATTTCATTTGTCAACAACAAATATTCGTTTTAGCAATTTTAATGAATAATGACATGTTTTCAGGGCATTTTTTAATTACAAAATGGTGAGCTGAAATGAAAATGCATGACTAAATCATCATATTCAAGCATAACAAACAATTAGCAGGATGAGCTGTGACCTTTTGCACCACAGTGTTTACATTACAGGACACACAAACTTTCCTGATACGACTTCAATAATGTTTGTTAAGTTGCTAACACTGCCATATGCAAATGAAAACAAACCACGCAATTCCAATTTCTCATATATCACTGTTGTATTGAATTATTTGTTGCAGCTTTTCTCGCCTTCATTTTAACTTCATTTTTGATGTCTCAATTTTTGTCCCTGTATGCTTTATACTGTGTTTGGTTCTTTTTATGTTCATAATATATTATATTATAATATTATGTTTTATAATAATATTATATTATTATATATTTATGCATCTGTTCTTCTATTTCTTAAATTATCTGGTCCTAAATGAGGGCACAGTGTTATGTTTAACAGTGCTTATCCAATAATGGTCTAAGGAAGACGTAAAATAAATGGGGGAAAAAACCTCTCTGCTTGCAGCAGAAGAGCCATCTTGGTAGTGAAAAATTTAGAAACAACAGTTTCCCCCAGGAGATACTGAGGATTTGCAGTCCTTTTTTTTTTAGCTGCTTAACAGATAAGTTGTATTTGTGGGTGTATTTATTAGAGGGCCACACTTAGCTTTTGTGTGCTCGTGTAATGGAAGAAAAGCTGTTCTTCTGAAAATTGCATATTTTGCAAAAATTATCCTCTATAAAAGAAAAAAATAAATACATTGCCATCAACCAAGGCCAGTTATTGACATGCAAAAACCAGCCACTAAATGTCCAGCAGAACACAAACTGGATATTTCCCAAAAAATCAGCAAATGTCCACAAATCTTTGTGTCAATCAATGTCTTTGTAGTACAGGCAATGAAAACACTTAGAGGTAAAGTCAAGAATGTATATATACGATCACATTACAGCACCACAACTTTAACATGACAGCTTACATTTTATCCGCAGTTAGTAATTTTAAATATTTCTGACATCAGCCATCCTGCCAAATCACACCAGAGTGACGCTTTGCCACACTTTTTCTCCAAATGTGGAAATAAATTATTTGCAGTTGAAATTCATATACATTCTTTTCCGTCTTTGAAGATCCAATCATCACTAAAGTGTACAGTATGTCACTTAGCCTTCAAACTTGGCTAATGTGTGCTGCATGCACAATGGCTGCAGGAAGAGAAAACTAGCTTATAGCTACGTTTTCATAGCCCATTAGAGGAGCTTGATCTGTGCCTGCACTGCAACTTTTCCTCACAATGGATGTTTTAAATGTGGCTTCATTTGCTCGGCACAAGTGAATAAAATCAATCAAAACACAAACTACTTTTTTAATGCTTAATGCAATGCTAATTACCACCTACTTCAACCATGGCCTCATACTATTTAGCAAGATGTTTAGCTTCATAATATTCTCAACTATTCATACAGTCTGTCTAACACTTGATTGTTTGTGTGGTAAGTCATATTTGAATAAAAAAGCTTCAAAACGAGCCAGAACTTAACTGTGTTCGTGTATGCGTGTTAGTCGTACGAGCACACGCAGCACTACGCATCTGGAAGCAACCAAAAAAGTTTGGACAAAGGTTGAAATATTGGCACCACATTGTCAGATTTTTAGAAAATAAGACTTGTACGATTCACATTTAGGATTAAATGATAGACAAAACTTAACTGGATGAAGATTTTTTTTTTTTGCAAGGCCTTCTGGGGAGAATGCATGATTGTATTTTCAAAAACGCCTTCTCTTCAACCAACATTCCTCGTCTAGCAGCAGGGAACACGTTCCTTTGCACTTTGAGTGTTTCCAGACAAGTGCAGCATGTATTTTAGCAGCATGTCAACACAACAGTGACACAAAATTGATGCAAAGGTGTGCATCTCTGACAGAAATTTGCAGTAGGCTTATGTGGATCACACACACCATGGAGTCCATGCTTTGACTGAAATGAAATGATAATGAAGAAATAGCATTACATAAGAAATAATATTTTCTCACTGTATAAAATCCAGGTCAACTAAATCTCCTTTCTTCCATTTTTTATGTGCGGTGAGCTGCAGCAACAGTGCAGCACAAACACCCCCTTGTTTAAAAGCGATGGGTCTTTGCTCCTCTGTAGATATTTATGAGGGTCTAAATGGCCAGGGCTGCATATTAAAGCACCTTCTTTGAACTAGATAATGTGATTACGATAAGATCAATTAACGCCCCACAATAACGGCAATGGCAAGCCCATTGTCGTTTTGATGACATTTGCGTTTGGTCTGGTAATGTATGTCCTATGGTGATAATTAAGACGGGGGCTTCAGAGGCAGCCGCGCTGAATGGGAGGGAAGGCATTACACCCGGACCTTTTGCCGATTAGCATCTCCGCTCCGTCTCACCCGCCACCAGCTTCAAGTGGAGCTTTTGAAGGAGCCCAAATTGATTCTGCATCCCACCGCTGCCACCGTGCTTGACAATAATTTCTTGATGTCTTGATGTGTGTAATGTTTACAGAGCATTAGTGAGGGAAAGCCTCGAGCAATAGAATGCTGTGGGTGGGGGTGTTCTTTGAATACTCGAAGGTATACACTCTCATAAGAAGAGATGCAGTGTCAGAATATGGTCTCAAATCCTGGCAAAGGTTCTATGTAGTGCCATTTAAAGGGTTCCAACTGTACAGAATTTTTTATGGATCCTCTCTGTAGTACAATACCATTTTTTCTGCATCCTTTGGATTTTTTAAGGAACCTTTTTTTGTCAAATAGTAGGTGATCAATGAAAGGCTCCCTTACTTTTAAAACTGATTAAAAATGTCCAAATAAAAGTGACCATAGGAAAGAAGAACTGCTGGACTGCAAAAGTCACCTGAACTAAAAATTTATGCAAAACATTTGTCTGTATAACATTTATTCCAAGAAAAATTCAAGCCAGAAAAGAAAATATTTTTCCAACAGGAAGAAGAATCATATTAAAAGACTCATAAAAGATTCATTGGTTAAAAACCTAATTTGGAGAGCAGTAGTGATCAGCCATGGTATCAAGTTCCTGCCCAACTCAAACATTAACAGGGTTCAGCTGTCAATCATGAAGTTTCTGCTATAAAAGGGTATAGCAATAAATAAATAAATAAAACCAAACTTATAAAAAAAAATGCCCATGTCCATGTCCCATCTTCCAACATGGAGGGGCGGGATTTGTGACCTATACTGCACCCTGCCACAAGGGGGCAATCAAGATGTTTAGGCTTCACTTTTGGGGAGCTCTCATGTCCTCCATCATTATTTTACAGTCAGTCATTCAGATTACTTTGGCATAATGTGTAAATTTATGAAAATTCCAAAAGTTTCTGTCTGCACACATTTTATTAATTCCACCCTCAAGAGACTATCATGCATGCATGATGCTCAGTAATTTGTTGTGCTGTAAAATAATCTAGACTTTTGGTTCTGATGGTGTGGTAAAAAAAATATTTGGTGCACTGAATGTTGGTGAGTCACTGACAGGATGGTGAATTTGACCAACTGACAGTGTTTGAGGTTGGATCATGACCTCAGGTGTGATGTAGTGCCCCCTTTTTACAGGATCATGATTCACAAAAGAAGATGTGAACTAGGTAGGTGAAGAAATGATGCGCACATACTCCATCTTGTAAAATAAACAGACACAGATTTCATTGATGAAACATTCATTTCTGTCAGCAAACTTTCAGAAAAAACAACAGTTCTTTTTTTCCATTGCAAAAACAGAATATGATCATGATGTAGCTGTTCTCATACAGATGTCAGTCAACCACAGGTTTTCACTTCAGTGTTATTTGAGGCATATTTTCACAGTTCATTTAATGGAGTTTTTTTTTTTTTTATTTAAATTGTCGTAATACAGCTTGAAAAATGCAAAAGCAAAAATAGCATATTTTCAGGAGGGACCTGCGATTGAAGATACACTAGTTTAAGCACCTTTGCAATCAAAGATGCAGTGTGAGTTTGGTAAGATGTCTTTGCCTGCCTGGCACCTGTTCCAGCAAACAAGACCAACGTCCTGTGAAAACCAGCTGTGAACGTGTGTGTGTGTGTGTGTGTGTGTGTGTGTGTGTGTGTGTGTGTGTGTGTGTGTGTGTGTGTGTTTCAGAGAAGGGGGGAGGGACAGTTGGGAGCCGTTCACCAGAGAGTGACTCGAGCACCTTCTGCATTAAGGATTGTTTTGGAAGTGCACATTAGAAACTACAGCCAGCAAAGGGAATTAAAAGGGAAAAGAACACTTAAAGTTAGTTTCCAATTTCCATTTACCTCTACTTTTCCTTTTTTTTCTCCCACATCTTTAGGTTTTTCTTTACCTCCATGAGAATAAAACAGAATACTGTCTGTCAGTAGGCCTCAATATTGCAGTTCTTTTCTTACAGCTGATCATAGTGCTGCAACAAATATTGGAGGAAGTTTAAAACTGCTGTTTACTTTGCCCATATCTAGACATTAAATGATCTTAGCTTCTATTTGACAAGGTCAACTTCATTCATTCTAGGACAGGAAAAGCTAGTAACATGTTCTCCCCATGCTGGCAAAATTACCTTTTACTCATGTATCAAAGTACAAAGAACAACAATATAATAAATGATAAATAAGTAATACAGAAATGAAGTCCCTACACTTCCAGTGGACTACCATACAATGGTATTTATTATTGAGTATTTAAGTAGCCAGATATTTTTCTCATGAGTTGGCAAGACCAAACCACAGATAAAAAGGAGTGAATATTGGCTAAAGTACCCAGAAAAACAACACAAAATTAACGACAACGTTGTTTGTTGCACTGGCTAAAAATATCAATTAATATGATTAGGGAAAAAACCCTTATTCCATGCAAAAATACCAACCCGTTCTAATCCCAGGCTGTCACATACTAACGTTTTGTCATGCACCGCTCGCGTCTTATCAGAGACATTTGGTTAACTTTAGGCACAAACCTACATGGTTAGGTTTAGGAAATGACCGGTGACGATTGGTGTCAAACGGGAATGCGAACTCCAGTCTCCTGGTACATCACGCTACGTCATCTGTTCAAGTCGTCTGAAACTGACGCAGATAGTTTTACATTGCTGGTACATTAAACCCTTTAGTGTCTCTGCCTGATGCCAAAGGGTTGTGCGTCTGGATGAGACGTGAGGGACCGTGACAAAACGTTGATATCTGATGAGCTGGGGATGAGAAACGGCTAAAAATACATTCCAAAATTCAGCTGAAGTGAATATTAGTCTTCAGTAAGGCAAGGGCAAGGTTTAGTAAGTTTATTTATATAGCATCATTCAGACACAAGGCAATTCAGAGTGCTTTACAGGAGCATAGAAATACATTAAATTAAGAAATTAAGACAACATTAAAATTCGATTTAAAAGAGCTTAAAAACAACAGGAATAAATGGTTAAAACATTACAGAAATTGCATTTAAAAGACAATAAAAACAAAATATAACATATATAACAAATATAGAAACAATAGCTACAGATTACTTTAACAATATGTTATGAATCTACTTCACTGGAAAGCGGCAGTAAACAATAATGTCTTGAGCCCTGATTTAAATGAGCTGACAGTTTCAGCAGACCTCAGGTATTCAGGAAGTTTTTTCCACAAGTGGGGAGAGCATAGAAACTAAATGCTGCTTCACCTTGATTGGTTTTGATCCTGGGAACACTGAGTAAACCTGTTCCTGATGACCTGAGGGGTCTTGGTGCTTCATAACGTAAGTAAATCAGAGATGTATTTGGGCCCGAGACCATTTAGTGCTTCATAAAATAGTAACAGCATTTTAAAATCTAGCTATCCTTTGACACACAGGAAGCCAGTGCAGTGATTTAAGCACCGGTGTAATCTGCTCCACACTCTTGGTGTTAGTGAGGACTCTGGCAGCAGCGTTCTGGACGAGCTGCAGCTGTCTGATTGATTTTTCTACTCAGACTTGTGAAGACACCATTACAGTAGTCCAGCCTGCTGAAAATAAAAGCATGAACAAATTTTTCTGTATCTTGTTTTGACATAAATCCTTTAATTCTTGCTATGTTTTTAAGGTAGTAGTAGGCTGATTTAGTAATTGTCTTTATGTGACTGTTGAATTTTAGGTCCAAGTCCACAACTACACCAAGATTTCTGGCTTGATTTGTAGGTTTTAGTGTCATGGATTCAAGGTGAGCACTGACATTTAATCTTTGTTCTTTGGGGCCAAAAACAATTATCTCAGTTTTTTCTGTGTTCAGTTGTAGAAAATTCTGGCACATCCACTTATTGATTTCTTCAATGCACTTATTTAGCAAATGTAGGGGACTGTAGTCATGTGGTGACACTGTTATGTAGACTTGTGTGTCATCTGCATAAGTATGGTAGGAGATGTTAGAATATTTCATAATCTGAGGAAGGGGGGAGCATGTAGATGTTGAATAGAAGAGGCCCAAGAATGGACCCTTGAGGGACTCCACACATGATTTTTGTTTGCTCAGATTCATAATTACCAATTGACACAAAGTAATCCCTGTCTTGTAAATAAGATTTCAACCAATTTAGCACAGTGCTGGAAAGTCCCACCCATTTTTCTAGTCTGTCGAGCAGTATCTTGTGGTCAACAGTGTCGAATGCAGCACTGAGATCCAGTAATACCAAAACAGAAACTTTGGATGCATCACTGCTCAGATGAATGTCATTTAAAACTTTGACAAGT
>JBBPCS010000573.1:7244664-7258724 GCA_037974645.1 Hollardia meadi | reverse complement strand
GTGTGTGTGTGTGTGTGTGTGTGTGTGTGTGTGTGTGTGTGTGTGTGTGTGTGTGTGTGTGTGTGCGTGTGCGAGTGTGTAAGAGAGAGAGACAGAGATGCTGCTTGAGGGCACATCGGACCTGTGCTGCAGAGCATGGTAGGAACAAAGCCACAGGGAAACAGAGTCAATGACATCTCTCTCTCCTTCTCTCTCTGCCTTTGCCTCACCCCCTCTCACCCCCACAAAAAGGAAGAATGGGCTGAACTCACTGTTTTACCTTGTAATAGAACGGGCCATTACGGGTGTGTTTGTGGTGTCTGAGGTTTGAGCTAATACTGGGTGGGCCTAAGATGTGCATGGTGAGGCTCATGTGACTGATGGAGGCAGAAAACATTGTTAGCTTTGCCAGGTGGCCTACTGGTAATGTGTACAGCAAAACTAGAGTCTACAGCCATGTTTTGAGCTAAATGCATATCAAGATGCTTAAAATGTGCATCCTCACCTGGTGACCTTTCACTCAGAGCCAAAAAAGTCAACCTACTTGTAGTACTAGATCAAAAATTCCAGAATAATTGTTGGGATTCATTCCCTGGACTGAGGAGCATGTATACTGTCTATGTACAAAATCCTAATGGCAGCCCATCAAGCATGTGTTCAGATATTTCAGTCTGGACAAGGTGTGGGCGGCAGACCTAAACTGGCATCATTCATCTTTTGCCTCTCCACATACAAAATTCTAAAGGTCTACATACAAATCAAGACCTATATGTGTGATTTAAAGGTTATTTTTAAAAGGGAAAGTAATTTGTGCACATTTGCAGGGGTGGGAAAGGAGAAAACAGGTCAAGGCCCATTCAAGAGCCCTAACAATACACAACAACGAACAACAAAGATAACACAAACCGCAAAATGCATTTCATACAAGTAAATGTGTTATTAACCACTGTAATAAACATAATACATAGTAATGATGCGTGGATCACAGTTATCTGCAGGCACTAGGGTTAATCCGCGGATCGGGTGGGCCGGGTCATGAAAAAATATCTTTCTGATGAACAGCTTATGGGATGCAGGTGAGTGAAATAATACATCTTTAATGAAGAAAACATTAATTACATTACCTGCAGCGATCCCCCAGCAGCAGAAACAATACATTCATCTCCCTGCTAAGACAGACACTGTACGCATGAGACACAACTTCATTGATTGTTTAAATCTCCTCGACAGGATCGGTCAGGATCGAACAATAATTAATGTTCTGTGTTCTTCTACACATCTAAAAGGTCACACACAGTCCAGGTTGATACAGTCAAACTGTCTGGAGTAAAGCAGCTGTCCTCCTGATAAATCCTGAGCGCCATCAAAGCTGTTGAAAATTAAGAGTTGTTAACTAAAGCAGTGATCTCACTGTGCACATGGAAACATTTCAAGTTACGAAAAAGCTGCCTCTCTAATAATTCAATTAAATCGTTGAACAAAACACTCATACGTCAGTACAACACAATGAAGGAATTACCAGGAAAGCGTGCACTACTCTACATAATTTTAAAGGTAAAATAGCCTTTTATGCCCATCCATCCCCTTAACTACACCATGTTATGATGCAGCCTCGGCACAGTCCCCTCTCCACCTTGGATGAGGTTGTGCTAGCGGATTGTGAGCAGTCTTGACCAAGGGGATGTGTGTGTGTGTGTGTGCATGCTGCTCCTCCCCATGTTGGTATCTAAATTAAATTGTCTTTATCTCCTCCAGGAAAAAAAAGGGAAGAGGGAGGATGGGGAGAACTGGGGAGTGGGTGTGAAAATTAATTTGTTAGATCAAAAAATATTTAATTTTGCTGCACATCAAACAAACTTTGTCTTCAGACAGGGTGTACTGAGGCGGGCCAGCCTTTTTCGTCTTCTTTTCTTTCTTTTTCTTCATCTGCTTACCCTTTTTTTCTTTAATTAAAAAAGCATTCTATTATTACAGCAGATGAAAAGGAAACATCTATTCAAACAGTACAGTCGTACCGGACTACCACTAATCTTTTGGTAATTATTTTTTAATTGAATCTTTTGAGCACAAAAGCCCTGAGCAGATGCTTGCATTGCCGCAGTCCCACATCGTGCGCCACGCCATGTATACGAGATGACGCCTGCTTCGCCACGAGCGAATGGCAGGACAGCACGGGAATGAAAGAGGGAAACTGGGAAAGAGAGAAACAAATTGAGGAGGGATGAGATTGCATAGAAGTAGGGAAAAAGTCACTCTCCAGAGATAGAACGTTATGTATAGATGAACAGCTCAGCAACTCTTTAGATGTCTGGACATGCAGCGTGTTTGCATGAACACACACACACACACACACACACACACACACACACACACACACACACACACAATAATCTTTTCTGCTGTTACACACAAAACTGACAGGTCAAGCAGAGTAAGATCTAAACTGCGCCTTCTTACCTCCACCACTACTCCTCCAATCCCTCTTTCGCCTGGACGCCTCCAAACTTCTTCAGCATCTGCAGAGTGATGATTACAAGCACATAATGATCGGTCTTAAGGGAATGGAAGGGGATGCTTCACTTAAAAATTTTTTTTTTTTAAAGCCCCAAAAGATGAACCTAGTCCAAACTTTCTGGCGTTCTGCCTCTCAGAAAAGACCTTAAAAACACCTTATTACTACAGAGATCCCCATTTCACTGACATTTGATATGCTTCCACGTCTGAGCAAGGGATCCTGGATGATGTGTGTGTAAAGTTCTCCATCCGAGATGCCTCAGAAGTGCTTAAAAGACGTGTAGAGAGAGATGCAAAGAGGGGCTTAAGGAGCAGGCAAATAGGAGCGGCTCTGAAAAAGAGACATCTTTGGCTTGGCTGTATGCGGCAGCATATTGGCTCTTAATCATGTCGAGTACCCGTCAGAGCTCGCCAAAGCCGGTTAAATCACATTACTCATGCATTGTGCGTGTATGTGTGAGTGCGAGGGAGTGTGCGACCATGCTTTTATGTGTGTATGTGTGTGTGCATAAATGAAAGTACAGGACAGTGAGTGTGTGAAGGTGTTAGCCCAAACTGTACATCGGCTTGGTTCTGTCATAATGATTTAAGCTTTTTTGGGGCCCGTATTCATCAAGCATCTGCAGAGTAAGAAATCAGTCCTGACTGGCCAAAAAAGGAAATACATTTAGCTCTTCTTTAGGCCTAAGAGTTCATGCATTTTATCAACTAAATTAGCATCAGTAATACTCGCTGATATTTTCAAGAGCTCCAGCAGAGTCCTAACCTGTCATAGTGGTCGGGAAGACTCACACAGCGCGTCTGTTAAAAAATCCCCATTGACAAGAAGAAGTTCCACTGTGAAGTATTGCCAAGTGTGCAGAAGTCTGTCTGAAATGCTTCTTCAGGCTGTCATTAGCATGTTTATCCTGCTCTTTATTATATTTGGGGAAGATTACAATAAAAGCAACCACTTTCACTGTTAACTGAGTTGTACCCAAAAGTCAAAGTAAAAGTTAAAATATTACTTTGGTAAAAGTGAAAGTCAACCATTTGAATAGTTGAATTGTTTTAATTATCAGAATCAACGTTTTTTTTGTTTGTTTTAAATCTGATTGCCAATAAAATAAATGTATTTTAAAATGTGCTACTGGGCCTCTGGTGGTTGTCAAATTAATGTTGTGGAGTAAAAAGTAACATATGTGCCTCCAGAATGAGTGGAAGTATCAAGTAGCAGAAAATGGAAATCCTCCAGTAAAGTACAAATACCTCAAAATTGTACTTAAGCACACGGCTACAGCTAATTTTGTTATACAAGCTTGTGTTTTATAATGGCAATTAAATTGAAACGTGAATAGTTTGTTTCAAACACTTTTGCTGCAGTGCAATACTATACAATACAAGGTGAAGCAAAGCCAACTGCCTCCATAGCAGAAGAGCCAGGCAGAAAATATCATGAGGACTTATAATATTGGCAATTATCATTATGTGATTTAACCCTCAGGAGTCTTTGGCTATTTTGGCTGTTTTTGAATACTTTTGATTTTGCCTTCATATACCAGATTAAAAACATGTTTACCATGCCAATGCTTGGTATCTTTCTTTAAGCACAACTTCAGCTATATGCTCTTACTTTTAAATAAACTTTATACTATCATATCTCCATTTTTACTTGTTCTGTCTGAGTAAAGAGCCAGCACCTTCGACCAAAAGTTGACAGATCTGCTGTACGTAATATAATTTTTTCGGCTGTGTTGTCTTGAAACAGTCACGTGATTTGATCACACTGACGTGATCGGGGACTCATCATGTTGTTGCATAACATGGGTCATTTAGTCATCCAGGATTATTTTGCCCATACACATAAGAAGTGGTGCTACTTCCTGCACTTTAAACTTTTCCATATTCTGAATGGCAGCCATCATCATGACATCACTATGTCATCATGTTTTGTACTTTGCAGCTCTCTTTCAGATAACTCTACTCTCAGGTTGTGTTTGAGTGTTTTTACTCCAAGGTTCAATGTGATTCCAAGGAATTATTCTGAGATGCTCAATAAAAAGGCCTACTAAACATGAGCTCATCAATATTCGTACTGATCAAATGTGGCTAATGAAAATGTGAGGTGAAAAGATGGAGAGAAAAATGGCAAGGTAAAGAAAGGGATTCTGCTGGATGTGCGATGTCGAGTGACGGGGGCGGGGGATTGGGCGACAGAGAGCCCCAACTCTGAGAATGAGAGATCAACAATGCCATAAATAACCTTGGGAGAAGTCACCTATCCTCCCGCAGGCGACAGCTCGTCAGGAAAATGAATGGGTTGTCACTGTCGTCTTTGTGCCCATGGCTGAGGGCACTGAAGCTGGCACCACCGCGCTCGCACACAAATGGAAAAAAAAAAAAGGTTTTCTTTCCCTTTTTAATGTCTTTGCAACCCCTTCCCCCACCGCTGCTGCAACCAACACACAATCACACCCTGGTACACAAACACTCTTTGAAAACATGCATCCTCTTAAGCAAAAAAAACAACAAAAAACGACACACCAGAGCGAGGAGGGGAGTCGATGGTGCGCATGAGAATGTAGGAGCACGCATACACACACTCACAAAACCCACTCATTCACTCCTCTCAATCTTTCTGTCTATCTTTCTCACTCTCGGTATCTCCATCTGTCTTTCTGGACTCCAGGTGTGTTGCTTGGAATTCATCCCCGCAGCATTTTATTTTCATTCGACACAATATTTACCCACAGTTCAATAGGCTCCAGTGCTGCATCCTATAAACACAGTGAGGGGACAAAATGTGTGTGTGTGTGTGTGTGTGTGTGCTGTGGCTCTTTGTGCTTTTGGTGCCGTGCGGATGAAACAGATCAACAGCTTTTAGCTATATGCACATTGTTTATCAAATTACAAACAACTGCTTCGCCTGCAGAAATTCATTCAAACATATTGTGAAATTAGTGCAGATGTGTCATTATTTGTTTGTTTACCTGATATGTTTTATTTTCATAATATCAACGGTGGAATTTCATGTTTGCACCCACTACCACTCTTACAGTTTAATTTACTAAAATCTCTCTTAATGCCGTCTACCGTCCAAAATTCAGACCAGAGAGGCTCTGAATTTAAAAAAAAAATTGATCATCAGGTTCACCTTCAGTTGTAATCATGCACAAACAGCAAGCTTTAGGTGCAATATTGACTACTTTAAGGACCTTTTGGGTTTCACTCAGACTAAAAGCTGCTCTGTCCCCAGTGTGTGAAATATGCTGTGGCTTTTCGGGCGTTCTCCATGTTATGTGTTGCTGAGTTTGGACATTTTAAGATGCACTGAAAAACAAATATAGCCAACACCCTTATAACAGACAAAGCTGGAAAAAAATAATTCAAGGCAACACATCAGAACAATGGACAGTTTCAGAAAGGGAGACAGCGGGAGACTTACAAATCTTAAGTCACTATTTAGCCTACCTGTCAACATTAAGATTTGAAAATAAGGTCAATGTTCCACCGCCTTGCTCCTGGCCGTCCCACCAATCCTAACAATGTACACATACCCCTTTACATTAAAGCAAAGGTACACACAATGAATCCTGAAATAACCACAAAGAAGCCACTTGCTTAAAATATCAGTGCATCACGGACTGGCTTCACTTCTTCTTACATTAAGTGTCTCCACCTACAGTATGTGGTTAAGATCAGATACCTGGTTTAAAGTGAAATGCTGTGAACCTACCTGCATTATAAAAAATTAAAACACAAAAGGGCATTTAAATTCAGATTTACGTATGTAATGTATGTACAGTATATATCTTGAGTGCGGGTAAGCTTGCTCCCATTTGGTAAGATACTTGCACAAACGTTTACACCCATCATCTCAGGTCTTCACATACCGATGTTTTGTCATGCAAGGTACCCTTCGCTGTCGTCGGCCGCTAAGCCTTTCCTGGAGCACAACGGGCCCTTTGGCGTCCATGGTGCTAAGCCTTCCTTTTAGCTTCTCTGGGCTACATGCAAAGGCTCCTGCCCCTGGGTGAAAGTCGTGTGGGTAAACCTCCACTCAACCCCGACCTCCACCCTGATACTGACAGGGCCGACTTTACATTGCAGGTACATTAAACCCTTGTGCGTCTCTGCCTGACGCTAAAGGGAAGGCTACCTTGTGCGTCTGGATGAGACATGAAGGGCAGTGACAAAATGTCAATATCTGATGGGCTGGGGGTGAGAATGGGCTGGTACACCTGGTCACATTCATCATTGAATCCTTGTATCGGAATAGGTCCCTTTCTTTTTTGTTTTATTGGCCATTTGATTGAATGACTTCTCATCACTAGGTGTCACAGCTAATGTTCCACATACTTTACTGGTGGGGAATGTAGAAAGCATATCACAGACCCACTGGTTATGTCTAGCATCAGCATTACCGGCAACATTCACATACAGGAGAATGCCAGGGACAATTGAAGGGTTGACAGATATACTATTGAGTAGATGCACCTTTAGCTGCAATTGCAGCCTCATGTCATTATGGTCTGTATTAGCTTTGCTGCAAGTTTTCCACATACTTTTTTGTAAAACTGCTCAAGCTCCATCAGGTCAACCCATTGTTATACCAGGTCTTCATATACTGTCCCTTTGTCACATGCCGGTCGCATCTCATCGAGGCGCACAAGGTTTGCAACATCCAAAGCATTCCTGCCAAAAGTCTTTCTAACGTGTGGTTAATGTGAGTCTCCGCTTTGCTCAAGTTTAGGCACAGAAACTACTTTCAGGTTAGGAAAAGATCTGACATTTAATTGCACACAGGATGCAGATCCTGGTTTTCTGGTGTCCTTCCTGCAAATCCCGGTCGTCCTCCTCATCCAGACACTGAAGGGTACCTCCTGCATCTGTAAATGATACCCATGCAGGGACGTGACAAAACAGTGTTCTTGGAGGCCCTGGGATAGTGGGTGAGCAGCTTTTTTTTTTCCAAGTTCTGCCACATAGTCTTGATTGAATTGAGACCTGAAATTTAGGACATTAACATTTTTATTTTTAAGACATTGTATTATTATTTTAAAAACATACAAGAACAGTTAAAATATGGTAGTACATTATTTGTTGTAAATGTAATTTTAAGTTGGGTTAGTGGATTGATAATACAGAAATTACCATAATATTTCTTTTGTTCCACTACCATCATTATGGACAGCATGATAACCCATCATATGTGATTAGGTTGATATACATGTACTGTATATAAATTCTCCTTTTCCCCTTTTTTGGTTAAAGAACCCACAACTTAATTGTACTGACTTACTGTACCCCTCACTTCTGAAACCAAGCCTGCGATGTATATGATGTAGAACTGCTAAATTTGAGCTCAAGTGTATTGCTCTCTGTGTGTGTGTGTGTTAAATAGCTGCTTTGTCAATGAACAAGCTGATGTGTCAAAACTACATGACTCCAGCAGTATTCCACATATTCACATCTCAAAAAAAAAAAAAAAGTCACAGGCTCCTTTTATACAGAGAATGGCTTCACAATTCATTTCAATTTCCTGCAGGGTCCGAGTGACTTCAGAGAGCGACTAATCTGACGAAGAACTCCATTTAGCCTCGCTCTTACATCTTAACCCCAAGATCCGATATTTCACAAACATGACTCTATTGCGTGTGAGGAACGCTGTCTGTCGAGTTTATTTAATTTGAGAAAGGCCTGGGCATAACGTATTACAATCCCTCCCTCTTTGACATCAAACCCTCGCCTAAAGTGCCGCTCCACACAAGTAACAGGGCTACTTACATCACAAAATGGACTCTAAATGCAAACAGGCATAACCAGGAACAGCCACCCCACCCCCACCCTCCAACCCCTCTTCTCCTTTCTTTTCTGTTTCATCTGGAATAGGGTTCGGGGAGCCTTTTTTCTTCAAATTTCACACTGCGTAGTATTGTGCTTCGATAAAAATGAAGCCGAGAAATGAGGAGAAAGGGACGGCGTGAGAGAGAGGGCATGGAAGAAGAGAGAGAAAAATCAATAGTGAGGACATAGCTGGGGGGTTTCCATATTATATTTTGCATAGACATCGGCTGTAATTTGCCTTTGATCTTGGTCCCAAGATGACTCACTGAAGCCATCTTCCACAGCCAATTGGGGGTGGGGGGACGGAGGGGAGGGCAGAGGAAAGAGGGGGAGGGATGGAAGGAGTGGGTGGAGGGTTAAGGATGGGGAGTGGAGTTTGGGAGGGGGGGGGGGGGGGTCGACCACAGAGTCTGGATGCCAGGCCAGGCCTTCATCTCTGGTTCACACATTCTGCTGAGATGACTTTTTTTTGCTGCAGACTGGATGAAATGCAGACTCCTGGCTGCACACAGTAAGTCCAGTATGTCCAGTCTGCCCAGACAGACTGATGCACGGGGCCAGGCATGCAGGAGCATGCCGGATCGACATTAACATTAACATCTGTTAATGGAGATCACCAAATGATGTTGCTTTCATATTGTGTTCTGTGATATTAATCATAATAGATACTTTTTTCATTGCTCTGAGCCCAACCAGTGAAATTCCATTCATTCTCCAGGGATTTTGTGCATGTTACAAATACAGTATAATGCAGTAAGTGCACAAATTAATCATTTAAGAATGTGATTTGTAAGTTTAGAGAGCAAATTACTCATTATTACAATTACAAGTTTGAGTTTATTTACTTTTAAATTCAGTAAATACACAAATGAAGTGCGATCCAGACAAACCATCAGGGAGATTAAAGGTTTTAACCTGCAGTGCGGAACGTCTGTACTCACACAAACACTGTTCACGTGCTTATGAGGCCATAGGCTCTGACATACTTCTAGTTGCTGTAGCCTGTTGCCTATTCTGAAGCCGACTCCGTCGCTATACGGTTGCTCCTCCCTTCTGCCCTGACAAACCAATCTTTGATCGCTGCCGACACCTGTTTAAAAACTCCAGTATACTGCAAAATACAGAAAGATTTCTCTAGCGGTGAACCACTTAATCAGCCTTGTGGGAACTCCTATGGCGACGGCTTGAAGGTAACGGGCCTTTGTTTCTATGAAAAAATGAAAAATGCACTCCAGGTTTAATTCTACAAGATTCTTTTTTTGCTTGATGGTGACATGTTGGTGTTGCATTAGTGTCAGGGTTTTTCTTATGATTTCTTCTTTCTTTCTAGAAAATTTAAGATATTACACAGGGATAGGAAAGACACAGACCTCTATACTTCAAGTATCTTAACATATAACACTGTGACCACCAGTAATTGAAGAGATCCTAGTCCATAGTGAGATCCTGTACTTGAGTATCAATGTAATAATGTTACGTGCAAGTATGCATTATGCCCCTTTCTGAGTGTTGTTATTATTATATGTTCAAATGTTTTCACTGCTTGAGGTTCAGCCAATTTGAACTATTGTACATGTTGTTTGATAGTTTAAATACAACGCTGTGTCACGTCGTTTTGTACACTGAACAAATGTTTTGTATGTAAAATGTTAATCTGAAAAGTAATTAGTAACTACAGCTATCAGATAAATCAACGTATTATCAAAGCAGTTGGTGAAATAGTCACAAAATACAATTGATAGGATCTGTGTACATGGACATGAATTTTCCATCTTTAGCTCGTACTATCACGAGAAAAATATTATTTATGCCCTTGTAAATTAAACCTATGGATTAAATTTCATCACTGTTTCACAAATTGCCGTGATACTCGGTAAAGTACTGTGTTTTACTGCAGAAGTAGAAAGTGGCATAAAATGGAAACACTCCAGCAAAGTGCCTCAAAACTGTACTCAAGTACAACACTTGAGTAAATGTACTGAGGTCCTTTAAACTGGTGACCGCATACAGACCAGTGACCACATGAGAAAAACTCATGGCATTGAAACACAGCGTTGAACCTCATGTGGTGAGCCGTACGGTCACAGGCGCTTAAAAATCACTCTGGGCGTTGGAATGGTTTGAAATAATGAAGACATTAAAGTAATTAATAGATGGAGCCATCTAAGAGAAAAAAGAGGGGAGGATTCGTCATCTCTTCTCTACACAATGCCATTGTTCCCCGCGACATTCACTCCTCACTGCGTTATTAATGATCCCGCCTTGCAGAACATCTATTTTTCTCTTTTGGCTCGTACGCCATCTTGGGAAACTTTTTTGGAGCCCTCCACCCCCACCCCCCAACCTCCACCATAACATCCTTTTCACATGCAGAGTTGTGCATGTTTTGTGCTCTCCAGAGAGGGACGCAGCCTCAGAGGTACTGTTGTGTGAGGAGCAGGGAAGTTTTTTGAGACACCCAACATGGACGGAAAACTTTTTTCTCCTTTCGATAGTTTGGGTGTTTGGCAAGTGTGTATCCACTGTCGAATATTCCATTGTCACCGCATGAGTACAAAGGATGCTTCTGCTCATCGCTGATATTAATGAAGTTCATGGTGTTTCCCCAGCACCAGTGAAATCTAGCTTCTTTTTTTTGGCTTGTTTGACTGAGGTGCAACAAAAAAAAACTTTCTTACTAATCTTTACTTTTCAAACAGCAAAGACAGGCATGCAAGCCTTTAAAATATTTCATAGTCTTTAAAGCTAAGAAAGAGCATTCAGTTAAATCGGCAAGCAATGGTGTTCCAGTAAGTTTCCACCTATGCTGCATTTCTGTCATAATTTGGCCCTCACTGTCAAGCATACTGGAGACTGTTTTTGTTCTCATGCTAGCACCCAGTTTCTTGGTGTGGGTAGCAGAATTTGATATTATTTCAGGCTTATTCCTAATCGTCCAGACGGTAAATATTGCACACTTCTTCTGCGGTGGCCTAATGGGCATGTAACTTTATAGGCAAACATGTGAAGTGGTATTCCTCCAGTGACTGGGAGCTTAGAGAAAGTGCCAGGCACTCCCTGAAGATGAAAGACTTGTCAGATGGCACCGTCTAGCTCTGCACAGACACTTATGAGAAACAGACCTTCAGGAGAGGCTAAGTGTCCAATCTCTTGCGACTAAGAACAGTAATAGAGCACAATCGCCAGTAAATTGAGGACTGTTTCAAAGCCAGAAGCACAGCTCTCCTTGTGTTTTGGCATCGTCCCCTGTTGAAACGTACACCCTCGCCATCCCTCACCAGGAGTGCACTGTGGATTATTGCTATTTTTACACTTCATAATTCCCCTCTCTTCACATGATTGATGATTTTCCACTCTGTGCTTTACATGGTGCCGTGGATCTTTAAAAGGAATTCTGTATCTTTTTCTGAAGTTTCAACTCTCAGTGATATTTTCCAGCTAAAGTCCATTTGGCTGTCCATCTTCTCTGCTGGGCTGAATTAGCATGCAGCCTTGATAATCTACCCCCCTTGTCTCTTTTGGCCCCGTCCGCAATCCCTCATGATGAAATGAATTACACCGTCTATTGTCAGAGTGCTTTAATCATATTAGCTTCTGCTTAAATGACAGAGCATTGTTCAGGGCCCCAGACAAAAGAAGACACATCTAAGGTACAATGGACCTCGGATCTCTCTCAGTGAATTACATTAATTCTAAATAACGTCTGCTAAGCTGCCTGTCTGATAGAGGTAGAGAAAGAGGTTTGACTGGAGTGGCATTTGCACCTTCATCATTGCTCCTAATGAGACAGTAGAATACTGATAGATGTTCACTGACATGAGGAAGGGTCTTTTCCCCTTGGGAATGGGTTCATTACATCTTCCTGCCTTATGTTAGGGTTTATTATTACATCAGTTGTGCTATGTCTGTTTTTAGATTATTTTAAATCCAAAATCTAATTAAAGTGTAATTAAAGTCTTAGAAGCTAAAAGATCTCCCAAATTACTGGCGCTAAGCTAAGGTGAAAACCAAATACATCCTATGGCCACAAGTATGTGGACGGCCCCTTATCACATATATTTGTGTGCTAATTAAGAAGGGCCCGTGGAAACCCTACCCAAACCTAACATTCATATCCTGATCTGTAATGCACATTTGGGCATAAATAATTCTGAGTGGAAACACCAGAAATTGGAACTAAAGTCAAAATACTGTAAAAAAAAAACCAAAACCAAAAAACCAAAACATTTATACCTGCGATTGCCTGTGATGGAAAAGTTGGTGTATCGATTAAAGCAAAAATACTACAATGGAAGCAGACTTTGAGAATAATTCATGACGTACACAAGTCAAGCTGAATCTTCTCTACTGAAGAGTCGATGAATGCAGGTGAAAACGTCGAGACTGGAACCTTCCTCAAATTATTACATGAAACAAACAAAAATGCCACGTTTGAGTTTTGAATAGTATTCTTTTAATTACATCATCTTGTCACACTAAACTTAGATGAAAACTTGTCTGTCAAGAGTGTATTCTGATCCAATCGGGTAATAGACATATTGACATACAAACCCAGGTCCTGTGGTTACGGGTAAAATGGACTGAGTTTCATTTTGACCTGTTCGGAGTCGTGTCTTGGTTAATAGGATCTGAGTGACTCCATTAAAATATCTGCTACAGCATACAACAAGATTTTTAACAGTGGTGTTAATCCAAATTTGTGTCAACAATTTGTCCCTTTCCTGTTTCAACATGAGCAACCAACTCCATAAAGAAATGGTTTCCCCAGTTTGGTGTGGAAGGACTTGACTGGTCTCAGGATGCACTGGAATGCCGGCTGCAAGCCAGGCCTTAACACTCAACATCAGTGCTGGACATCACTAATGGGAACAAAGCCAGGTTCATCCCCCAGTGAACAAAGACTGAAACCAGAAGATGGAGGTGGGTGTAATGTTTGGCCATATAGTGTATAGTCAGTGTTCTCATATTTTCATTCCACGTTCTCAGTTTCATCTTTAATAGTTAATGAAGACTTTTGTTAAACAACATACACCAACTACGTTTAACTACGTTGCTATACACAAGCATATTGAAACACACCCTCATGAATGCAGGCAGCTTCGGCTGTGGGGAGATTGTCAAACGATTGCCTGAGTCCTTAATTCAATAATTTCTACTGGGTACTGGCCCACCCCCGTCGCTGTTCATTGATGAAGGCACTTTAAGGAGAGCAGCAATATTTAGCGTATCTGGCTAAATGGTCCTAACAAGCCCCAGCTTGCACTGTGTTAAAAATAATAAATAATAAAAGAAGGAGAAAGTGCGATGTTTCCAGGGAAATAATTTGCCTCTCTTGAACCAATGATGGCATGCACTTTATGTAAATTGGTGTCTGGGGACAACAAAATCCCTCTTAATACATATGCAGACTTCAAAAAGAGAGAGAGGAGGAGAGAGAGAAAGGAGGAGAGAGAGAAATAGAGGGTAGACGATAAATAGGAAGTCGGCACAAAATTGGATGTATGTGAATTTTATGTCCATAAAATTGTGTGTGTGTGTGTGTGTACACATTTTTGTTACCTATTAGGGACATTTTCTGCCATAAAAACCCAACCTTTTCCGGAACAGTGGTCCTCATGGGGACCGAAGACCGGTCCTAATGTGGCAAAACATAATTTTTGACGTCCTGGTTAGGGTTAGAGTAAGGGTTGTGTGCGTGTGTGTGTGTGTGTGTGTGTGTGTGTGTGTGTGTGTGTGTGTGT
>JBBPCS010000573.1:7189903-7207900 GCA_037974645.1 Hollardia meadi | reverse complement strand
CACACACACACACACACACACACACACACACACACACACACACACACACACACACACACACACACACACACATATTATAAAGGTTAAAATGTTTTGTTTAACATTTTCGATGAGTTCTACTATGAATAATTGGAAACCGTTTAAGTACAATGAGCATTTTTCACTTCAGACTAAATAATCAATTTATTAACAGCAAAAAAGAAAATAATGGATAGATTAAGCAACATTGGAAATAATTGTTAGTTGCATAACCTGTTATCCACCTATCCCCTATCATTCATGTACAGTCTTCATTATGTACAGTAAGATGCTTGAGAGACTACAAAGAAATCACTGTTTCAGAGAATCTTATTCAGTTCAACCACCAGCACTACTAAAAAGAAAATTTTGACTTTGCCATATAGACCTTTTTCACAGCTGACATTTTGATTGAGTGGCAAAAAGGTGTAACTAATAACGGGAATTAAGGTTCTGTTCCAAGTGATCCAGCATGCACAATACCAGGTCCTAGAATAGTTAGTAACACCTGTGCTTTTGTTGTGATGACATGTAAAAAATATCTGTGGAAAACATTTATGGTAGCAGGAACCTTTATGCTTTTCTGCAAGAATATAATGTAGTGATAATTAGAAAATTATAACATCTTTCTATAAGTTTAAGTTTAAACATTCTCAGACTTGTCCAAGAAACCAAAGTAGCATCTTATTTGAAAGGCTTTGATAAATATATTGTAATTAAATACTGTCCAAGAAAAAAAGTGTCCAGCTGGACAGACTTAGATAAGAAGTATCTGCTGAGTTTGCCTTAACATGTGTTGTAAAAACAGGGAAGAGGAGGGAATGTTTAGATGGAAAATTGCTTGTTTTTATCACTTTTTGCTCCAATTTTGAAAAGGGAATTGATGAACTAGTACAATAACATAAACCATCCCAAAATCAAGCACACAACCCAAAATCAGGCACACAAAAAATGCTTACACACATTACTTACTACATTTTACAACGGAAACAGAAAACTTGAGTAGTAGTTAAACCTCTATATTATCATCTGACCTAATGCCCATGTCAACTTAAGGTGCAGGCATGTGTTATAGGACCATTAAACTTTACTCAGAGAACGCTGAACACGTCCTTGGCTGATGTAAGCCAATACAGATTTATGAGGAATAGACTTTCAGGCTTTTGCGAGTCCATACTGATAAATTCAGAATCTCATTAAAGACCTAAGCAGTTCAGCAGTGCCTGCTAGCCAGTGGTATTACTGAAAAGGTCATCAAGCTAGGTGTTTGCCCATCAACCGTGCTACACAGTCAAACACTCACTGACTGAGTATTGCTGTATGACAGCCATGGTATCAGTTAAGTAAGCCTGGATTTTTCCTATCCCATTCTACCAGTCTCTCCATTCACACTGTCACATTGGCATACTAGGCCTGTTGTAGCAGTTTGATTTCCCTAAGCAACACTAATCGGACATCTGTAGGGAAGGATAAAGCTCACATTGGCTGTAACCACGCAGCAGTTCTCTGTCGATAGGCCTAACTCTGGCCAACACTCACACGATTGGCTCCCGCAAAGCAGCAGCTTTCTTTATGGTTGGCTAGTAGCGGGCCAGCAACAGCTCACTGAGGATAGAGTATCTGGCAACCCTCTGAAGATTGGGTGCTTTCCGCCAAGAAACTGTCTGATGATTGGTTGTGGCTACTACGGAGTGAACCATTTGTCCTATCAATGCCCACAGTGCAGACTGGCTGACAGTGCTGCCTGCTGGCTGGCTTTGCAACATGCAGCTCTCCATAAACCTCCAGGGGGCACATGTCCATGTCTTTGAGTGTGTATGTGAGTGTGTGCGACTGTATACCATCCATAACTTTTCTAGTGGGGAGGTGCGCAGCTAAGCCCTGCCAGCAGGCCCCAACACCTCATTATTCTAAGCCAGGCAGGAAATGGGTTTTAGAGATCTCTGACTGAGCTTTGCTCTTGGAAACGAGGGCTACAGGTCTCCCTATATCTGCAGCACAGACCTGGGAAATGCAGTTCAAGTTAGCAGCACTTCGCCAAAATTCAAAACCTATTGACTGGGCACGTACTAATATCACAAAATACAAACTGTTAAAGTCTTGAGCAAATTAATTTGGGTCTGAGGGTTTTTGAGTTTTAATGAATTTGAATTTTTCCACTGAGTCTTGTTAACTGAAGGATGCTTATTCAATGTGATGTTAACTACAGCTCAGCGAAATGATGAAGATGAAAAATAGCAGCGCCTAAAGCCTCATTAGGGGATTTTCTACATTCGGGTGAAAGCCTTAAGTAAGTTAGCTCATATACTCTGACTGAGACATTTAAAGAGGGAGGCAAAAGAGGTGATGGAGGACACGAAAATTAATAAGAAAAACAGCTATGTGTTAACCAATATGAAAAAACAAGCAGTGTGAAATTCTTCCCCCACACATATATGCATTCTGAATTAAACATGAATTTAGACGGTGTTTTGATTTCACATATTTTGTCATATATATTACTTTAGACATTCAAATCAAAATCAAAATGTTATAAAAAATGTTAATAAAAATGATCAGAGTCATCCTAGAAAGAGCAGTTAAACAAGACAAATACAAGCTGATTTTGCATGACTTTAGGTGTAATATGGGTATAATTACACTGTATGTTGCTTATGGTAACAGATCTTATATTTGAATAATGGCTTTCATACTGTGCCCATGTTTCCCCGTCAGCTCCGGGACTCACCTCACAACATAATGTGCCAAAATGTCAAAAGCAGGGCTCGACAGTGTGAGCATTTAACTTGACATGTCTGAACCGACGTGTCTGAACTTAAAGGTCTGAAGTGAATGTGCAAACCGGAAAAAATAATTTACGTTCACAGGGTGCGAGCAAAAATGACATACCGCTCATCTCTGATAATGTTCCAGAAAGTACGAGACCCACATTCAACAGTAGAGTTTTCCGTGACGATGCAGCCCGGTGACAAGTGAGTGAAAGGTGAACAACACCGGAAAAAATTATCGGTAGGTTAGGCTGTAAAGTAACATTTGTCAAGAGGCAGCGTACAAGTAGCTCCCTGAGGGCAGTACGTGATGCGTGTATGGCTGAGTGAGAGAGCGAGTGGCAGGAAAAGAGACAGCGAATGCAAGCGGAGCAGAGGAAAAGGTTAGCAGTAAATTGACAATCTGGCAGTAAATGTACAGTATAGGTAACAGTTTGTCATATAATAAATGCTGCAGCTTTTCAATTGCAAGAAAAATCTTGTCTGTTGTCCCTTCTGGAAAAGTGGACGGGGTTATCCCCGAGTAAGAATTGCCATCAGCTCTGGAGGGAAAACAAACATCTCCCCTGTGCTTCACTGACTACCGTCTGGAAGCTCAGCAGGAAAAGGTTGTGTCTGCTAAACACGACATTGTTAAACATGAGGCCCATTAAAGTTTAGTTTGAGCTAGAAAGAGATGGAGTTGAATCTCAACAGTGCACCTTCCTCACACACCGCCCTCATTGTTAAATTGTTTACTGATTGAGGACAGATAAATCCTAACATTTTTCTAACATTAGATCATTTGTAGGCTGCTAATCGTCTACCTTTAAACACATACAGACGCACGCATTAAAAAATATGTTATGTAAATTTCTTTGTGCTCTTACATGTTTTTCATTTAGGGGCGTATGTACACGTTGGGGGAAAAAGTTAGTGTCGAGCCCTGGAAAGGTAAACCAGAAGGTGGGTAAACATCCTCTTAAACCTAGATAGACAGATAAGACGTCTGCACTGTGTGATTTGATACAGTAAGCTGTGTGCTAACAGTATCACCCTAAACTTCATTTGCAGCACCCATTAGCCTGGGTGTGACTGATGTAAACAGAAGCCACGGGAGCCATACAAACAGCAAAACTAATTTTACTTAAATTTCATCCATGTTTCCCTAAATTGCATTCGCCTGTGAGTCGGCTTTCACAGCTGAAGAGACTTTTGATGGAGTTTGTGTTTGCCAATGCGTTCTCGCCCCGCTCGTCAGATAGCGATGATTTGTCATGCGCGACTCACGTCTTATCCAGATGCACAAAGTGCTCTTTGCCGTCCGTGGCTGACGAGCAAAAGCTCACGCCCTGCGCATCTTATCCTGACACACACGGTCTAATAAAGACAATTATCAGTGTTTTCTCTCTGTTACCTGTTTAACAAACACCTGCACATGAACAACAGGCTACATTCTGTATTGCGTCCTGCTCAGAGGCACAGGCACCATTTCAACTGGCAGAATGCCTTTATATGATTTAGGCCTATATCTGTTATTTGCAATATTTATTGATTTACTGATTGTGAATTCATTATTTAATAACCCAGAATATGATTATGATGACGTTTTAATAGCAGACATTTTTTATTAAGTTAAATGTTTCAGGGAAAATGTTAATTATGTGACACAGCGACAGACTCTCCTACTCTCTCTGACTTTATCTGTATCCATAATAAAAGTTAATGGGGGAAATAACAGATCATAAAAAGAAAAATCTTTCGAATAAATGAAGAAAGTTGTTTGTGGTCCTTTTATCATCCAGACCCACAATTAAAAATGGGCAGTAATTAGTTTAACTGCCATCACTCCGTTTTATAAAACTCCAGTGTTGTTGTGATGTATCTGATCAGTCCGATCAGCTGCAGCTGATATCCATTAATGGATATCCAGCATCCATTAAGGAGGCATGTTGGTAAGTAAAAGACTTCTGCTGCTCTTGTGTATCCTCGTTCATGACTCCTCAGAGAAGCTGGAATGAGAGAATGTTCTTTTCTTGCTTGAAAATTACCAAAACGCTAAACTGATTAACAAAACTGCTGCTGCCTGATGTTCATAAGGTTGACTAATCAATTACTGGACTAACTGAACTAATTGACTGATTACTGGACTGTTCAGTTTACTTCCATATGAGACAAGGAAAAACAGCACATGCTCACACCGAGCCAGAGAATGTTTGGCATTACTTTATATCTGTGGCTGTAGCCTGGAGGTGGGGAAATGGGCAACTATTTTGCTAACATCATTAGCTCCAGACGGACTGGGGAAAAGTGGGTGAGCAAAGTGGATGAGTCACACTCTTCCCCTCCTTTAACATCATTTTTGAGGTACCCTTGAGGAAGGGATATATCAGGTTAGTGGCACAAGTCCCCCAGTAGAACTATAGAGTCTGTAGATGGCACTCTTTCCAGGACGCCACCCAGAGACTCCAAGAAGGCTGAGTATTCTGAACTGCTGTGTGGTGCATAAACACACACAACAGTCAGAGCCTTCCCTCCAACGACTTGTAATCCCCATACCCGCCTCTCAAATTGGGTACCTCCAGAAAAGGAGAGAGTCCAGCCCCTCTGCAGGAGCTTGGCTCCAGAACCAGTGCTCTGCGTAGAAGTGAGCCCAACTATATCTAGTTGGTACCACTCACGCATTAGCTACAGTTCCTTCCCACCAGAGGGAAGGAAAACCAGTCTGCACGCTGAGGTCCCTTCCATTGCCCGCCACCCTGATTGCAACGCACCCGACCCCAATGCCTTTCCTGCAGGTGGTGGGCCCACTGGGCAAAATTCCAATAATATCCTAAGATAATGTTCTCAAAACAAATGACAGTTTAAAATAATTATTTTGGATTAAAAAAAAAATAGTATCTGTTCAACTGGACCTGTTGACAAGCAACAGACCCTAACAGACAAAAAAAAATGAAGCAGTTCTCTCATTTACTTCTTCTTTTTACGCTCAATGCTGTTTCTCTCAGGACAAAGAACGTTTATAGTAAAATTTTCAAATCCACCTCATAAAGCTCTTGACACCTTATCCATCAAACACAATTATTCCCTACATGTACTGTGCAACTGGATTGTGGCTTAATTAATTGCATGACGACAATAATACACATGATTTCAATATTCACATGGCTCTTACAAGTGTGGTAATTCACCTCAATTAAGACAGTATTTCTATTCAATATATTTGTTCCTGTTTGTCTGGATGTCAATTAGTATGAGCAAGATGTTTACGTACGCAGATTGGCTGCAGTATAGAGAACAGAGACACACAGGCAGACAGACAGAGAGCTACTTTTAGTCTTCAAAGAAAAAACAAATAAATCCATTACTGTGAGATACTAATGCTATAAAAGCCAACTTGTTACCCGCAGACGCTCAAAGAGATGAGAAATTAGTCAGCTAGTGGGGAAACAACGGGAGAAATATCTGGCTTATTTGAATACTTGCTTGTGAAAACACATAATGAGTCGGATCACAGGGGATGCCGGAAAATGAATGCTGTGTGCAAAACAGCTAATTGCTATTTTGACATGCAGTCAGATACAGAGCAAAAGGCAAATGACGGGAGAGTAAGTAGGGCATCTGTGTCGGGTAGGATGACCAACTGTCGGAGGAGAAGGAGCTAGACTGAGTCAGAGCTGGCAGAGCAGGCTAATGCGATTCATTTCACAGGATGGTCATCATGGCAGCAGACTTCCTGGCACACACTCCCACTGAACACCAGTGCAGCGATTGGAAATGTTAAGCACATTGTTTTATAGTCCATTACGTAAATTGGTATTGCTCATTGACTGTTGTCCTTGACTGCCCACGTAGAGTCGGAGAAAAAGATAGAGATGTGCTCCAGCACAGTGAAGGACTAATAGGGTATCATCACTGTTATCAGGTGTTTGTGCCAAAACTACCTCTGCTCCGCTTCCCCTCGCCACACAAGTCTCACTTCTGTTGAAGACCTAATGGAATGAGAAATGTATTATATCATACAAGTATTATTGTTGTTAAGTTGTCATTGACGAGACGAAAAAGTAGTAAAAAATGTACCCATTGTGATTTTTCAGAGGTCAATATGATGTCTTCAAGTGTCTGTTGTTGTCCAACCAACAGCCCAAAAACAAAAGATATTGAGGTTTAACACACTGGTGAAGCTGGAGTATGAGAATTTTATTTATGCTTATTTTTGCTTGAAAATGACCAAATCGGGAGATCAATTATCAAACCCGCTGCCGCCTGATGTTCTGATGATTGACTAATCAATTACTGGACTAATTGTTTCAGCTCTATTCAGTTTACTTCCACATGAGACAAATGTTCACATTGGAGAATCCTGAGCCAGAGGATGTTGAATGGGGTAACAGTTTCCGTTCTAATCTAATACGGTATACCATAATTCATGCATATTCTTTACTCTGCCACCCAAACAAACATTTTTGTTGTTCTTTTTAAGCAGGATTCAACAAAATCCTATTACTTTATCAAATATTATTTCATATTCTTATCATATGATATTGTTTTGAAAAATCCTCCACCGCTGTCATTCCCTTCATATAATCATATAATATATATATATATATATATATATATATATAGATATATATATATATATATATATCTTGAAATCAGTCCCTTGGTTTTATACTCCTCCTGTTTCAATTTTCAGCAAATTATTCTTGCTTAAACAAAAGAAAACTGTATGAAATTATTGAATTCTATCTCAATAAAGATAGAATTCTAAAATAAGAAATATGAATGTCAGTAAACTGTCTCACATAGACAATGACTGCTGCCGTAAATGCAAATTTACATGTTTTATTTATAAAAACCAATGAAAACAACCAAGATACATTTAGCTTTATGATACACCCTTAACGTGCACACATAAACACAAGTACATGTTATTTTGCATTTTTGTGCACTAACATGCACATGGATAAAAACCCTCACAGTTATACACTTGCAAGAAGAAAAAAAAACCTACATATACATGCGCACACATTTTTTATTCTCTCTAATACATATGACACCATACAGTATAGACATACAAACAAAAGACGCCGCATTAAGAGATTTTTTTGTTCTTCTCAACCAAGCGCACCGTTGTGGACAAACAAACTCATGCACATGATATTACCTCTATCATCAAGGCTTACACATGCTGTACACAAGCACACTTGCACACAAACAAAGCAGCATAAATAAGTACCTTCCTTACTCGTATCTGCACACTGTAATCTGCTGTTGACCAGGCACATTCCTTTAGTCCGGGCCACAGCACATGGCACTCACTCTCCTCTCTAATAAATGCTCCATAGGGGCTGGGCTGTGGGCCAGGGTAAAGGCAGGGGGCTAGTGGGGGGGAGTTATGGTTATATATGTGCGTGTGGTTAGACCCAGGCATTTTAGACGGCCTTTCATCCCATGCCAGCCCGGGCCGGGTGTGAGCAGCTAGCAGTTGAACTTCAGGATTTATACAGTACCGCTGGCTCCCTGGTTCATATAATGTGAACCCAGGATGCTGAGATGGAAGCAGTAGTTTATGATCCACATCCTACTGCACTGCCACCACATGTGGGTCCTCATGTGTCTATCCTCATCACTATGTGAACAGGACCAGTATTATGTAGACAGTGTGAACACATCTGTGTAACTGAATGTTGTGCTGGCTGACTGGCATGTAGATTTGTGGATAAAACTCCAAATCTGACGATGGTTTCTCTATAGATTTGCCAGTTTGCTGCACGTTCCCCACTATTTGCTGACTCTTCTAGTCTTCCCGCCGCTGCCATTGTTGGCTGCCAGTTCACCATTTTGGGTTGACTTTCCAGCCGGTGCTATGGTTGACGCTGGTGGCTTCTTGGCAGTTCTGTGACTCATTCACTTCTGGACTGTCGCTGTTCAGGCGTCACTGTGGCAGACCACGCCACCACAAAGCTACCAGTTTTAACAGGACAAGGTCAGTCTTACGTCTTGAGATTGAAACAGATTAAGATTTTTTCCCAACTTGATATTACAGTATCAAATCCTAACTCTAGTTAGGATAAGAACATTGACTTAGGAACTGTTCTACTATGAGCTAGTGCCCTCTTCTGGGTCAGGGTGCAACTCAATAGGAAGATCTTCCAAACCAATAAATTAAAAAAATTAAACATAAGGGAAAAAGAAAAAAAAGGGTGTGTGGGGGTGGGGGGTTGCTTTGCTGGCACGTGCTGCCTGTCTCCTGCCGGGGCTCCTGATTGTCTCACCGGGGGAGCTGGGTTGGGGCCACATATTGCCTGCCTTTCTGGTGGCCCAATCTGGCCCCACTCCCTTTGCTGTATAAATCCTTTATCAGTTATTGTTTCATCATAATAATTACACACAAACTAAAAATACATAACAATTATAATCATTATTATATATTATTGTTGTTGGATTGTTCTGTTACATAAATATATTATTACATTATTTTTATAATTATATCACTGGCCTTTATTCTTTCTTTCTTTCTTTCTTTCTTTCTTTCTTTCTTTCTTTCTTTCTTTCTACATATCATTGCCCATCATAATAATTACCCACACAAACTGAAAATACATGATAATTATTGTTATATTATTATCATAGATACATATCACTGCTTTATTGTTGCTATGTGTGTCTGTATCAGGCCTATGTGCGTGTGTAACAATAAACTGCTACAGCTACACATCCACCTTTATAGACAGTGTGTATAAACTTCCTGCATTGGCACAAATCATGAGGTGCACAATCGTCACACATTCTTCTGGGATACTGGATTTAGTTTATTTTCCTTGTCCCACATTGAAAAATAATGGCTTAGTGCATTTACCAGGTTCTCTCATATGACTGAGTCAGATTTTAAGCAATTTAATTAATTAAAAGTCCCTTTTAATCATCTAATCTCTCCGTAAAGTTAGACTCTTTGACTTCTCTGCATCTCAGCACCCTAAATCCTGGGACCCCAACTCATCTTTTCACCTCCTCCTTTTTGTTTCTCTTGCTCTAAACGCCTCTGCCGCCTTTCTATCTCTCCCCCCTCTCCTCTCCATCTTTCCATCATCCCCTCTGCTCCATCTTTGAACACAAAGCAGCGCATCTGCACTCGCCACTGCTGTTCTAAAACAGCGACAGGCCCGAGGAGAGGGTTCCATAATGCACCTCTCAACGACATTCATTAGCTAACCCCCACCCCCTTCTCCATTTAAACATACTGTACTCCTCCTCCCCCCCCCGACCCCCATCTCCTTTGTGCTGTGATATGAATGCACTTTGATGCCTAATAAGTGGCTCTGTCCTTTTTGACATGAGCAGCCTGTGCCTGCCCTGTTCAGCCAGTAATTAGCCTGCTCTCCTTACTTAGCAGCCATGTACAAATTAGAGCGCTCCGCCTCTCTCTCTTTCTCCCTCTCCGCGTACTGTCTGTTCCCCTTTTCTTCTCCATCTTTCTGTCCCTCTCATTTGTTTTCACTTCCTCATAGGCTCCATTTAATTCTTGCTCTCCCTTTCTCTTTGTTGTCTCTTCTTATTGTGTCAGGTCATGTGGGAGATGAGTCAGATGTGTCTGATTTAATTCTCTGAACAACAAAATGTCCTCATGGATACTTGCTGACCGACACTCGATTGACTCTCTGAACCTTTGACTGTTTTTGCTTTTTGTTCAGGTTTATAGCATAGTCACTACTTAGTCACATGTCTTCGGTATATGCCATTTATATGCTAGGCATACGTCATCAAGAGTAACTTGTGCTCATTCAAGCACTGATTCCTGATTCCCAGGAACCCAAAACTGCTCACCTGCTCCACCTCAGCTCCACTTGTGTAGACGGAGGTGTGCGTCTCTGCCTCCTTTGTTCTAAAATCACTCATCAGCTCCATGGTTTTGTTGACATTGAGCAGCAGGTTCTTCTCTGTGCACCATTTTTGCAAGATTGTTGATTTCCTCCTGATATGAACTCTCATTGTTGGTTGTAATCTGGCCGACGACGGTGGTGTCGTCCGGAAACAGAGCTTTGTTTTTGTCAAAAGAATCTCGAGGCTTTGGAGCGGACATACAGTAGATGGCTAAGACGGCTTCAGTTTCCCAGTCAGCAGAACTCTCCATGCACAGCCAGTATTAGTGATGAGGCGCTGGTCGCTCGCATAAACATTTAAGGTTAAGATCAAATGAATGAAATTACTTTACTGGGATTTTATTTAGAGCGAACGACACATTTCGCCTGCACCTTCTTCAGGTCCATTCAGCTCAGTCACATGAGTATTCACAGGTGCGATGAACACATGAGTCACATGAGGAATTACAATAGACTTTATTTTTTGTGTGTCCAACGGAACAGCTTCATTCAGGCAGCCTGTCTGCCCACCCCAGATAAATAGAGATGTAAATAAGTTCACGCACTTAGGAACCTTTGTTTGAGGCACCCACAATGAGAAGGCCTGGAAAGTGCTTGTCCTATGTCTCGCCCCCTCGTCCCCACTCTTTTTTTTTTAGAAAAGAAGCTTGTGTTTTTCTGTATGGAGATGAGATGCTTTTTGTGCATGTGCGCGGACTTGTTTGTGTGAATATATGCTCCCATGGGTCCTAATGATAATGACAAAAACAAATAAAAAATCAGTGATGGAACACTATGTTCTGGTGGTCCCCATTTACTCCTGTAAACATGAGTCAGCAGTCTTTCCTTTAACCACCAGACAAACAAAAAAATGTGGAGCTTAGCCTAGCTAAGCTCGCTTATTGAGAATAAATGTTAACACACCTGTATTTTAGACACATAAACTGAGGTGCAGTATCATCTCCAATTACTCATGCGACCAGTCTTAGATCGCTAATTGAGGAGGTGGAATTACTAAACATCGGAGACAATAATATCTGAATTTATCTCTGAGCCATTTAGCCCCCTGCAAAATAACTGGATACATTTTATAAAAGCGACTATGAAGGGGTTTCATAACTAAAAGCACCAGGCAATCAGATGAAATCATCACAGTTTGGCAGGCATACAACTTCCAAAGCTTTTCGTTATAATGGCCATCCCTATTATGAGCATTAGCCCTATTCCCTCACAAATTCAGTGCTTTGTTGTGAGATAGATCAGAAACACACACACACATAGACATGCACACATAAATGCTTCCTACTCTTTCAAGTCCGGTGTGGTGCTGGCAGTGTTTGTAGGTTGGCTATTGAGGAGAGGCAAGAGAGCAAAAGGGACATGCTGGCATAATGCATCGACTAATAACTGTTTATTATTGTTGGTTCCCCACGGGGAGCACTTTATGGAAATGGCTGTACACGAAGGGCAGAGGTGCGAGAAGGCCATTGGGAAAATTAGCTTTTAGATTCCCCCACAAAACCTACCAGCTCCATACCTTGTCTGCCTCCCCAAGAGCTCCGGTCATGGAGTATATATTTGTTAATTTATGGAGATGCAGATGTACAAAATAAAGGTAGATTATTAAAAACAAAAACTTGTATTTAAATCCAGGGAGAGTTTTAGCAATTTGTCTGTGAATGCTATCTGCCAGACGCAACACTTTCCATGAACCAGGTCACCTGTTCACACTTTAGAAGACGGTGGACCTTGCTCGACACACTGATTAACACACACACACACACACGCACACACAGACAAACACACACACGCAACATTCATCTGCACTGTCTCATACTTGTAAGGTGTGATCTTGCACTTATTTGCATACATTAATTAAGTGCTCTGCTTCTAATAACACCAAATGACAACTACACTGCATTAATGAATTGATTGTTTCAGTGACACACAACACAATTGGGTAATATTTTAACACAAACTTTACCCAACACAGCCACAATAGATAATACAGCAGCGGTGTTACGCACCTTGCACTGTAAAATACATTCTTACAACAAAAATATAACTTGGTTATGTAAATGTGAGCTTTTAGCAGCACGTTATATAAAATATACACTGCTTTAATAAGAATTTACAATTTCCACTAACAAAGCACAGTGCAGTCACAACGGAGCTGTCACTCATTCAACTTGAAGTTTTACATGTGATTTTTGAAATAAATTCACATGATATAATAATACATTTGATCAAGAAGAAAATAACCAATAATAATAAAATAAAAAACAAACAAAATGGAATTTTTTACATTGGGTTGTGACTTTTTGGCTTCATACGTCTTAATTTTTTTTTAAAAGCCACTAGGTGTACCTTCAGATAATTCAGATTTTTTATTTAATTATTTAATTATTTCACGCCAACATCAAAGTAAAACTTAATGCGCAGCTAGGCACATTCCGATTTTAGATATTTTACATGTGAAGTGCAAGAATCACATGTGAAAACAGCTTTCTGACAAAGTGTGAAACACAATTTCAAATGTGATACATTCACATAAGCACATGGTTTGCTGTAAATACATGTGGAAGCATAATGTTATACCTGTGAAAACAAAATCCATCTTTTTTTTGTCAGCACATAGGATGACATTAATCTCAACTTTTTTTTAAAACCTGCAGTGCAGAACGTCTGTCTCCTCCTTCTGGCAGTGACAACAATTACACAAACACTGTTGACACGCTTATGACGCCATAGGCTCCAACATACTTGTAGTTGGTGTAGCCTGTAGCCCATACTGAAGCCCACTCTGTCGCTGCGGTTGCTCCCCCCTTCTGCTCCGCTACCGGTGAGCCAGAGCAGGAAAGGTGGAACCGACACCGGTTTAAAAACTCTGGTATACTGCAAAATACAGAGATTTATCTGCCGGTGATCAACCTAATCAGCATTGAGTGAACTCCTTTGTCAAGGGCTTGAAGGTAACTGACGCTCGTTCATATGAAATAAGTAAAAATACCAGGAGCCACCCAGTCTTGTGGGTGTGTCAATGAATACGTCCAGAAAAAAACCCGCCATCTACAGATGAAGGCCACTGCTGCATTTCAGAGCTTAAGCTGTGTATTAACTGTACAGATTGAAACACATTTTAAAGCACTGCAATATGGAAGGTTCATTCATGGCAAGAAACTCACCAGAGAGCCCCATTTTTCACCCCTCACGTCACAGACAGATATAAAAACAGCAGGGCAGATATACGACCACATTATGGCTCAGAGGTAATTATTGACGCCCTCCCCAGTCATTCTGCAAAGTTTCTGATTCGACTAACCAGTGAGGAGAGCTTAATGATGTTTGGAAGAATGGAGGAAACACTGTCAACTCTGTGGACTGCCAAATAAATGCTGAGCAAACTTTTGTGTTTGGACTCATGTTTACACCGCAGCAATATTTCACTGCTGGATTAAATCTACAGTAATTGTTGGATGTTTTTTGGTGGCCCATTTGAAGAACAAACAACAAGAAATGGTCTGGCCAAACAATGAATAAAAGGATTATTTCTAGGACAGATTGAGATTACAATACACGACGCCTGTTTGTTGAGAAACAATTCCACTCCACAAACCTACTGAGACAACTAACTCTTACAATGGAACAGAGCTGACAAATATTTGGCAGGACACCAAGGTCATGCCATTAAACATGTCTTGAAATAAGCCTTGCTCAGCAGGATAGAAAAATAAATAAATAAATAAACATATTAAAAAAACAAACATGTTTTCTCAGAGTGTGCGCTTGTGTGCGTCTGTGTTTACTTTGTAATGACACGGTTGGGTGAGCCAGTTGACCTCACAGTGAAGCACCGGGAGAGTCTCTGTTTCCTCATTCTTCACAGGAAGCAGGAGTCCAAACCCTGCTGGTTTTTGGCCGAAAGGACGCGTTTGTCTGCTGCGTTTGTCTTTGAGCCCTCTGCCGTCGCTGCTCTGCGGTCGTGCAGGAATCGCACGGAGTCCGAGCCAGTGATGATCCAATCTCGACCCAGCTGGATCACATTGTGATGAAACACAGAGACGTGCGAATAACACAGTGTCTCACTTACTGACATACAGATACAGACATGAACACTTAAGTTTATAGTTCATTAGGTGCACCTAAGTAATGCAGACAAATACTACAGTCTTACAATAAATCCTACTGTCACAACGATTATAATTTTGTTTTTGTTTTGTTGAAACCCTTCAAGACAGGTGGGGATTCAACTTTATTTTGGAGAATGTATTCTGTGGTCAATGAGGGGAGGCTAAATAACAGAACAGCTACACAAACTACATCCTACAAAGGTGAATCAGCACCTCTCTTAAAGAATTTCAACAATTTGTATTCGCAAGTTTTAATTTGAGTTAGGCCTATCTAATTAACCGGCAACTAAGTGTATAACCATATGAGCAGTGCCAGGTAATGTGCACTTGACAGCTTTACATATAAAAGTCTCATCAGTCCAAATCACGATGAGAGTCCCATCACCGCTAATTAAGGATAAATTACAGTTTATTCCAACTTGGGTCCTATTTTCATAGTTTTGGCTTACCTCTCAGTAAGCGTGTTAGGCAGACGGGGCAAGAAAAACACGCAGTCAGGTGATCAGACAAGTTTTAAACAAACCCCAAGGCAAAAGAAAGCAGAAGGTGAAATTGTTCCCCTGACTTTCAGAGTTTGCAGACGTGACGTGCTTCATCTTTGACCTACTGGTGTATTTGTGTGCACACAAAGGGCGTGCCTGCTTCTGACGTCTGTGTGTGCTCAGCTATCACCTCGTTGGTTTAGAGAACTCACACAACAACATCTTTCTTTTCAATAAATATCTTTGCATGTCTAGGTCCCATATTGGATTGAAACTGGATTTGTGTGCCAGTGATATTCTGAATTGTAATCAGAAGAAACCCAACAATACATTTGCCTCATAACTTATCATGCCTGGCTGTGACAGTACATTAGCCACTCTCAGTAATAAAAGGTATTGATATCAGTGATTCTGTCCGTACTACTTGGCGAGGTATCACCCCTAGTGCACACACTTTTCCTGTGAAATGACAGTTGTTGCTGACATTTCAGAAGTTTTACTTTGAATACAGTGATTAAGATAATCTGCATGAACTGTTGACTTTTTTTTTTACAATCTATTTGATCATCATGACACATTGTAGCACTGTGTCCTCAGACTGCATTAGTTAGCATAGTTATTATTTGAAATAATACCCAAGATCCAACTTCGAATAAATTGGAATTTTCCTACAACACACTCTGTGAGTGAGTGAGTAATAATTTCAGGTTTTGGTATGGTACAAAGCAGGAGTCCTTACTTTCTGATTCAAAATGTAATGGCTGAGGTTCAAAATGACTCCAGCCACATTAACGCTTCTCAAACCTGTTTCTGTCCAATAGCCACCCAGCTACATGACAGAACAATCTGGCCAATAATGAACCCAGAGAACATCTTTTTTTGGTGCAACTATATGAGGCGACCGACCCGTTCTCATCCCAGGTCGTCACTTACTGACATTCTGTCATGCACCTGGAGCGTCTTATCCAGATGAGCAAGGTACCCTTTGGTGTCACCGGTCGACGTGCTAAGCCTTACCTTTAGCATCTCTACGCAACACATAAAGGCTTGTGTCCCGCTCGTCTTATCCTGACGGACAAGGTCTACGTTACTTTGGTTAAGTTTAAGCAGAAAAACCACATGGTTAGGTTTAGGAAATGACTGGTGACGCTTGGTTTCAAATGTGATGCGAACTCTGGCCCAGCAACCAGCTTAAAGTCCAGTCTGCTAAACTCCAGTCTGTACTCAATCCCATCATTCCTGCCTCCTGGTTGCCCTTCAGACCTGCTCCACCCATCTGTCCAGGCCCCAGGCCGTACCCCTCAGGTCTGCTGTTGTGCCTGTGCTCTGCCCACAGGTCATCCACCTGACATTTCCTGCCCCACTGTTCTTCAGTCCCAAGGAGACACATCTCTTTGGTCCCTTCTGACCTTATACCCATACTTGAACCTGCTGTCTGTCTGCCTCTCTACACCTGCCTGTAAGACCATACAGTATGTACCTTCAACAAATGCATGAACTCTTCCTGTCTGCCTGGTCTGTCTGCATGTAGGTCTCTCCCTTGCTGCCTTGCAAACAGCATTACAAGAATGGGAATTTTCGTAATACATTGCACCATGTACCTTTTGCCCTCTTTGCTCTCCTCAGTAACTTACTAATGTGTGCGTGTGTGCACATACACATTTCATTGACTAAATCATTTTAAAAAATACCAACCTGACAGTAAGTTCCATTATATCCATCCAACATTTACCTAATAAAAATGACAAACATCCAGAGGATACAAAAAAGGACAAAAACCAAGAGTCTAAAGCGAGACCAAAGGAAGAAATGCCTTAACACGAAGAAGAATGGCACTGCAACCAGGCAGGCAGGCAGACAGGCAGTCGGCCTGAACTGTAATTAATGAACAAGTTTCTCATGATTAACTTTTATTAAGCGATACTCCTGAGTCCTCCAGCCGGCAGGTAATAGGAGAGGCCTGGGGAGAGGAAAAGAGGGATGGAGTGAGGGAAGGACGAAGGAGGGAGACACTCGACCCCATTATTTCTCCTCAGCCGCTCGTAAAAACAGCATCCCGTAAACTCATAAAATCCTTTCCCACTGTTAGTGGGCCCTTAAGTTGCGGCCTGGTAAATTAGAAGGGCATGCAATGCACAGTGAAGGAAGCCTACTATAGAAGGAATGTTACACGTCTGCATTTTGACTGGTTGTTTCTTGTGCGCAACAATTCATTGGTTTCATGGATGAGAAATGGTGATGATTCTTCTTACGATTAAGTACTGTCAACTAAGAGGGAATACCTCTTTACCTGATAGAGGACAGACATGCTTGATGTCTACTCAAGGCCCACTTCTGATTGTTAGCAAATTACTGAGGACCACCTTCCCAATTAAATGACAGAAAAATCATAATGTGACCAAAATATATATATATATATATATACTGTGCTGTGCTGTGGGAGTATTTTACCACATTCAACACACTGATACACACCATAGATTACTTTTTCATTTCAAAAAACATTTTGTGACACTGCCTTTGAGGAAAACCTAGCTAGTTGTTGCAGATGTTAAATAGTAACATATAGTAACATATACATTTCATATGTAATTGGTCATTGAAATTTTGCATTTTTATTTTGCATTTTTTATTTATGTGAAATCCTGAGCACAATTATATATATATATATATATATATATATATATATATATATATATATATATTTGTAACCATGTGAGAATTTAAAAGAAAGACATGATAACTTTTATAACCACTG
>JBBPCS010000573.1:7172075-7189803 GCA_037974645.1 Hollardia meadi | reverse complement strand
TATATATATATATATATATATATATATATATATAAATAACTATCTTTGTCAATTACAAAGTCCACTAAAGGATGCTCTGAGGCCCACTGGTTGAGAATTAGCTGTAAAAGCCAAATACATTAAAAAAAAAAAAAAGAGTCAGATTTCCAGTAAAATTGTGCTTGCATTATGTTGTGGCCAGGTGAAACACCTTCTTTACATGTGGACAGATAAATATTTGAATTTCCTGTATTTCAGAGTAAAACAATGCAATGTAGAAATGCTCAAATATGGGCATTTCTTCAGGTCAGAATAACTGTAATGACAGCTAGAGGTCTGATATGATTCTTTCGGTCTCTAGCAATAGTTCTGTACAAACGTGCCTCTCGTACTTTGCTGTAGGGCTTTTAAGCTTGAGTGATATTCCATGCTTCTTGATAAAATGCAATGATACTAATTCCAAAATCTTGGCACACTGAACTATTTCTATAATATGTTGTACTCATACGTCTGACTTTTGCTTAGCTTTACATTTACTAATGATGATTTTGCAAAATACCATGGCAACAGGTTTTTTTGCCTTGACTTAAAAGATCAACTCTCACATTGATTAATGGTTAACATATAAAATATAAATACAGTTATGATTAATTTAAAAAAAGAGGTGACCGGATATTAATAAAAGACCCACATATATGCAGGCAAAGAGCCAGATGTAGATCAGGAGCAGCATCTAGACCACCCCCTTCAACGTTGCACTGATATTGATAATATGGTTCTGAAAGCCAGTAGAAATCACAGATCTATACCTTTAAAAACAAAACAAAAAAATTGCCTCTTGAACAAATTTAGACACCATGGAGACATTGGGGACCAAAGATTACTGAGCTGACAATGTCTTAACTGAAAATGACTCCTGCCTGAATAACAGCCCTGATTTCCCCTCGTCCAACAAAACTCCACCAGCACAGCAGGCTTGGTGGAATATATGGAGAATCGCATCAAATCAAAAAAGGAACTCATATTTCCAAATATAATAAACCCAAATCCAGGCTGCTAACACCTAGCAAGGTCTATGGCACCATAAAGCCGCTGTGGTCTTCATGTAGGAGCGTTTCATAAGTCACTTCATAAAAGAGCATTAGCCATCATACATGAGGGCTCACGTCTCATCCCGGCCGCTTTAGGGCTGCCGTGTCTCGTAGCATTCCCGCTAGCATATGTTATTAAAATGACACCTGCTTTACAACAACTCCATATAGGGTCACAGTGACAGTCATTATCTATTACCTGTTTGGTTTTTTTGAAGGGAAATGGGCGCTGTGTGTAAGGTCAGGAGAACATGAGGAGTAATGAAAAATGAAAAGGACCAGGAAGTCTGCAACAACTGAGATTCCGCTAGAAACACGACACTCCACCACACTACTACTACCTACCTGAAAATCTTTTGTCCGTCACATTTTCACAACCATATCATCCATTTGTTTTATGTTTGCTCTTCCTCTTTGCCGTTACCTCCGTGCTGCTCCCTCACACTGCATGTACACAACAATAAATCACGCTATGCATAACATCAGAAGAAGAGGAACATCATATGTATGAGAGAGAAAAGGCGGGTAGTGAAGGTGACAGCACACCCCAGAGAATAGTAAAGAAATCAAGTGAATGGGTGTTTGACTGCAACTTCATGACCGCGTGCATGTGTGTTATTATGCTTCTGTATAGGCACAGACATGTGTATGTGCGTGTTGTTCCGCACAGATTTGTGTGTTCGCTTGTCTCTGACAGTGAGCACAACAAGTTAACCTGTTGTTCATGAATACAATCAGGGAATCGGCCATTGCTATTGCTACCTGCCAGTGTTAGACTTGGACAATAGCTCTGAATTCACGCTCGTATATTTCATGATATCTGTGTATGAAGTGAAGCTTCACAATAGGGCCGCTGACTCGGCTGATGTATCAGCTTCCAGCCTTCCTCAGGTCTGGCTGACACCTCTGGAAATTGAAAACGGCAAGGGCCTTGTTCTCCCGACGAATGGTCCTACAGTGCCCGACGCACACAAACACACTCACGCATCCAAGCATTTCCCATTCATGGGATATATATATTCCCGTGCAGCCAACGCGCGAGAGATATTTTAAAACATGAATGAAATCTAAATGAAATCTTAACATACTAGCATGGCGCTATGCATTGCTCATGCCTCATGTGGCTTGCACGCGCTCAGCGGCGAGTTCACAACAGGGCATGCTCGGTTAGGAGCTGTTTGCAATGCAACATGGGTTTAATGTGAGCGGCTGCAAACTCTTGATACAGAGACACCTTCCTATTGCTGTTTCCTGTGATACAAGACCAGCTGCATTTAAACTGCTTGGGGAAGAAATCATTGATATTCATCCAGAAATATACGGTTTAAAGTGATCTGTCCCGATGAATTGGGCCATTTATTCATCCACTGTAATTCTAATGTTAGTTGCTATAAGAAACACAGGCCTACTTTAAACCTTTACATTCCACTTTCCCATTAGAAGTGTTATATAAATCAATTTGCTGTTCCTGTAATAAAATCAATGGAGTAAGCCTTCAGTCCTTATTCAAATAACATAGCGTGTATTAGTGTCACAGGAGTTCCATCCTGACATGTCAGAGTAGCTACAGCTTATTGCTCATTGCCTAAGCCATTAATTGATTTTTTCCCCCACAGATCCTATAATTTAATATGTCCAGTATATGTCAGACTGCTCACTGAGCAAACTGGCTCTTCTGTTATGGATAATTTGAAAAAAAAAAAAGAGAAGTCAGTACACCACATTAAGAGAGACAACTTAATTCCAACTGCAAATTGCATTCTTTTTCTATTGTTTCAACTAAGTGGTTTCAAATGTGGCGGTGACTGTTTCCACTTATACGTGCTCTTAAAAGGTATGACTCATCTTAAATACCTCTGAAAGTGCACTAAGGGTCAAAACAACTTGATTTCCTTTGAAATCTGTTAATACTTGAAATTTAGAGCGAAGTGTGACCTGTCTTATTTTGCGTCATGTAAATGTTACATTATGAATTTGTAGCAGTAAGAAAGTAGTGGAGAGTACTTTTGCAGGTAAGATTAGGATATACAGTACACAGCAGTGAGCAGTATCAAAGTGAGGAACAGGACCAGAGCTATCATTGAGGACCAATGAGGTTGTGTCCCTAATTATGTTGCATTGATGGAACTTGGACTCATGAGCTCAATATTTTTAAAATCCTACAGCCCTACACTACAGCCCTGCTGAGGGAAGTTTTAACAATAATATTTAAAGTCCAGATGAAATAGCATTTTGAGAGTATCTAGCTTCCGTATAGTGAAGGAGTGACGCAGGATAGGCAGGCGGGACATAATATTGAAAGGAATTTGATTTGAAGGTTGAAAAGTATGCATGCCAGGGAGTGAGAGACAAACCCCACCATATGCTCCATGTTGTTACTGAAGCTGTCCAGCCTAGTCTCATCCGCAGCTCATCAGATACCGATGTTTTCTCACGGCCCCTCGCATCCCAACCAGACGTACAAGGTATCCTTTGGCGTCAGGCAAAAAGGTTTAATGTACCTGCAATGTAAAGCCGTCCGCGTCAGTATCAGACAACTTGAACAGATGACGTAGTGTGACGTACTTTCCAAAGAGAGAAAGTGCCAAGAGGGGTGGAGGTCGGTGTTGAGTGGAGGGTCACAAACATGACTTTCACCCAGGAGACCGGACTTCCTGAACCTAACCACGTAGGTTTTTTTGCCTAGACTTTACCAAAGTAATGTGCAAGCCTTTGCACGTCACCCAGGGATGCTAAAGGCTTAGTCCATCGGCCGTCGATGCCAAAGGGTACCTTTCATGTCTGGGTAAGATGCGAGGGGCGCACAACAAATCGGCGGTATCTGACGACTTGGGATGAGAAGGGGGTGAGCTGTCAGATACCACTTTCCTCAAAGTGAATACATTTCCAAACAGCAGGCCCGTAACCACGGTATTCAGATGAAATGGAATAATGCTCATGCTATGCTATGTAATGCTATTTTCTTGAAAATCTTTACTTCTATTTGACAAAAATAATTAAGGGACACTAGGTTTCAACAATAGGTTGACAGTAGCAGTGACAGTTGTCCTTTGCTGTTACAATGATTCCAAATTGTTCACCTCCACATCACGATTAAAAAAAAAAGAAGTGTGCCACACTACATCATGATCACAAATGTGCTGAAATTCACTCATCCTGTCATAGACTCCTTTACAAGAGACACCTTTATCTACAAGCTGCAACACTTTTGATAAAAAGAAAACATCTGAGTCCATGTTGGCCCTGCAGCATTTCAACTCAGACTGTCATCATCCAAGCTCACAGATTGTATTTCTCTCTCTCTCTCTACCTGTTCCCACCTCTGTTTCCCCTTCCTCTTTCTTCTCTTTTTTTTCTTGTCCTCGCTCTTTCTCACTCTGACTTCCTCAGCTCGAGCTCACTCATCACTTTGAGTGACGAGCCTCAGCCGATGAACCGGAGTCAGGGAGTCAGGCGGCAACATCGGCCCACCGATGTCGCTCGGCGATGTCACCCGCCGTCCGCCGTGTTGACGAAAACAAGGATTTACACATATTAATGAATAAGACACCGTGACACCTTGGGAGAGGTCTGGGAGAGAGAAAAGAGAGTGGAGGTGGGGGGAGTGAAAATGGAGAGAAGGAGGGGTTGGGTTCATTCAGTATCAATTTAGTTGGTATTCCTTAGGGATATGCTAATATTTTCTGAATAGCTGTACAGAGTACCTCTCCGTCTCTTTATTTCTGTCGCTCCGTCTTTGTGACCGCTGTACCTTGTTAGGGCTGTGGCCTCCTCCGTGGCACAGAGAGTTAGAGATGAAGAAATACAGGAAAATAAATAAATAAGTGGTACACAACAACAACAACAAAAAAAGACAATAAAGGAAGAGTGATGGAGGAAGGGAAGGAGGGATGGTAGCACCTTGACGCCGATGTACAGCTGCTCTCCCTCAGCACGCTGCTTTCACCTTTCCAACCCCCTCCTGTCTGTCGAGTGACGCGTTTGATTTCGCCGCATTCATACATCAGTGCACCCGTGCAATGCTGACACCTCATCTCAGCCTGCCGACTTTGGCTACCGAGGCCCTGCTTTGCATAGTGCGTACCCCCGCCGCCTCCCTCCTCGCTTCCTCTCCTCCTCTCTTCTGTGTGACACTCTGCCCATCTTTAAAGAGAGAAAGATGGATCAGGAGTGGAAGCCGCGTTTGGAAGGGGAGGGAGAGTGAGATTGCCAGTGACAGAGGGGAGAAGAGAGGGAGAGGGCATCTGGAAGGAGGAATGAGAAGAGAAAAGAGACGCTTCTCGCTAATTTATGCTATCGCTGTCCCTCATCTTTTCATTGTCGCTCCCTGTCAGTTAAAAAAAAGAGACATGCTCATAGCTTCCTTGTTGATATCTGCTTTCAGCCTCATTTTCTTCTGTGGCCACCGTACGCTACGACTTTTACCTTTAATTGACTGCACACATGCACACATTATTTAAAATAATGGGATATATGACTGACGAATTAAAGCAAACGGCCAATTCCTCAAAGCTCAATAATTATGTTTGCCCAATTAGTAAGCAGCTCTAACTGTACTCTCCTTCAGGGAGCACTTCTTATTATAATCCTGGACCACATGGTCAGCATGGAGAGCTTGACTCACGCTCAGGACAATATGACAGCTCTGTTTGTTTTTTTGTTTTTTTAAAGAATATTGTCTCAGCTACTTGCTTGGTAATTGTGTGCTTATTAGTTTTAATGGGTTTAGTGAACGAAATCTTCTATGCTAATGTGAGCAAACGCTTGCAAGGCCCGAACTGGAGGTTTCAGGTTAATAACTGCACTGCTGACAATGAAGCTGCAGTTGAAAAAGCGCTGCTCCACAATGCAAGTGTTAAAAAGAGGTTTGAGAGGTGACCACACCATTATTGGCATGACCTTGATTGATTTAAAATATCCAGCTGCAATGAAACATCTTTATTCTTCACAGCCAAAAGCTATTATGATTGTATGTTCGAAACTTTACATTCCCGAATGAGGTAAAGTTCATCCTTGACCTTGGCAATCAGCAATTTAGAAAAAAAACCTCATTAAAAAGTTCATTTAGTTAGCTGTAGTATGTCACAAGATCTTCAGCAGAATAATGTTTTATTTTTCATTCACTGTGATTGTGGGGAAACCAGATGTTTCCAAGGAAACCAAGAAATATTTCTGATGTTTTTAAGGTCAAGAATGAGTTTGAAACTTAACCTTTGAAAAAAAAGAAAAAAGAGGGTCATGTCAACATGTACAATTTCCTGTCTACAGGGCAAAAATCCATCTACTAATTTATCCATCTAGTTTTACTTAACTTATATTATGCATCAAAACCTTGCAGTATATTGATTAAGTATTGATAGGACAGCTGCTGCCATATTGTGGTTACTTTGCATAGTGCTAAAATCAAATAAAGTTGGCAGAGCATCTGTCTAATAAAGCTGCTACCTGTGTGCCTTTATGATATAAATTCAAAGGTTTTCTGGGGCGTACCGAGTATCTGTACATCTGTGTCTGACCAATGAACCCAATGGACAAAGACTGGTTGCTTCAGGCATGGAGCTGGCACGAGGGTAGTGGCATCTGGGGTAGATAGCCTGAAGCTAACTGGGAGGTGGCAAGAGAAACTGACCAGACTAAACAACTGGGAAGGAAAAGAGGAAAAAATAAATAAAACAAAAAACAAAACACAAAATATATATATATATATATAGATTTTTTCGAGTTATTTCGAGTTTGAGTGTTGTTTTTTTTAAGCAGGGACACAAATTAATAAAAAAAACACATGGTTATACATGAGCATAAATGCCGGAATTAGCCAAAAGGCTATTTTTCCATCTGTAGACCCCTGGCCAAGGTGTTAAAAAGTCTTCCTAAAATACAACAAACAAAACAAAACAAACACACAAGCTGTGCACAGCACACATTACTGTCTGTGTACAGTAATGTGTTACTGATTACACTACTTTTTGCATTACTTTCACCCAAAAAAATAGGCTATTACTAGACATTATAAAATGAAAGAGGGTAATGTTTAATAGCTGGTCATACTAACAAGAACAAGTATTGTTTTCCACTCGGATAAATGGACAAATAATCAGAGAAAACATTCAGTATAGGACTCAGCAGTTCAACACTGAATTCAGAAGGATATTACAACCAAGGTCGACCTCAGATGAAAAAGATGCCCTGTACGACAAGGTTGAGTGGTAAATTGACATAGTAAATGTATATTACTTTTGTTACTGCTAAAAGTGATATATTACTGTAATGTGTTGCTTTTGTTACCCCCTCTGCTCTCCAGTACCAGGAAGTGCATCCACACTACTTTTGGCATTACGCAGAACACTCAGGCTGCCTGTGGCACACTCTTTTTGCTTTTCCATCTCGCTGGCTTAAATCTCAGCACATTATACTGTATATAATAACCAGTCCCAACATTCAGTTCTGACATAGTAATTAGTGTGCCTATTATATAATTTTATAACGTCATGTTGCAGAATCAACCAGTACCAACATTGTTTTCTGGCAATATGCATGTGGATGTTTTGGTGCAAAATTGTCCTGGTCATGGTTCACACAGACAGGCAGTGCAAATGTGCAGGGACGCACATTTACTTTCCCTTATGTTTAGCACTGCTTTTGTTCATGTCACCTCACTACTCTTTGTCATTACCAAGACAGTACAAACACTGTCACCCGCATTCCTGGTGTTTCTCCTCCTTATGAAGAGGCAGTAGTGAAAGCTACAGATGATAATGAAAATAAAGTTGCCCCCCAGAAAGTGGGTGGGTGTTGGTAGCAGGTAGAAAAAGTCACATATATTCATAAGGATACAGATGGCCACTTACTAAATCTAGCGAGGGTTTGGCCTAATTTTGCAAGGTTAAAAATGGAATTTTAGAAGCAGTGGGTAATTGGTACAGTGTAAAGGGCCATATATTATACCTGCGGGAAAGAATACTTTAGAGTCGAAGCTAAAAAAGTACAATTTATTTACCACATTAAGTATGCAATTGTCATTAAAAAGTAGCACATAGCAGAGTCTTTATGACTTAATGCCCATCTGCAGTAAATAATACAATCTTGAATTGAGTATACAGATGAGTTATGTGTTTGTGGGTGGGTGTGTACTGTGTGTGTGTGTGTGTGTGTGTAGCGCTGAGCTGCTGGCTTTGCAAATATAACAAGTTATCATATACAGCAGGCATCAAAACTAATATCACATATTGACACCTTTTCCCCCTCTTTCCGTGAGTGAGTGTGTGTGTGTGTAAGTGAGGAAGAGGACAGGAGAGAAAGACAGGAGTGAGAATGTCACTTTGAACTGTCACACTGTTGCACCCCCCTGCAAAACACACACACGTCCTAATGAGACAGAGAGGGGCTTCCGCTGTGCCAACCCAGGGGCCAAGGTGGGAGAGACACTTCTCTCCTTGCACTCATTGTAAACACACTGAACCCGCAACCCCCCCCCCCCCCCCACCCCCCACCCCAACAGACACACACACGTAAACACCCAGTGAGGCCTCCCAGGGCCTGACAGGCTCAGATAAATCAGGCTCCTGACACTCCTCCGCCCTCCCCGCCTCTCCATTCCTGCTGCCCCTCCCCTCGCCACCTGGGGTGGGAGGCGAGTGTTAATTTTCAACAGGGAGAAATGGAGGGGAGGGAACGAGCGATGGGGAAAGAATGAGTGTGAGTGTGTGTGTGTGTTGGTGGGGTGTTAACCCAGACTTCTAAACACCTGCTTGGAGAAGTGGGAAGTCCTTGGGATAAAAGAAAAAGATCAAGGAGATCTACGACTAAACCACTAAATCTAACTGTCACACAATGTAAGTTCAGCATGTATATAAAAAGATCATAGTGAATAGATTAATTAATGGATTTAATTTTATTTAATTGTCCACGGCTCATTCCTCATGGGACACTTCTGCAAAACATCAGTGTTTACAATAAAACAGCTCAGAAGAGCTGATCACGAATCAGTACAAGTGATCCTGCCAAAACAAAAGCAAACAAATAATAATTGGTTTATAATAATAAGCTAATCCACAAGGATTTCCTTCCTAATGCCCATGCATTCACTCAAACAAGCATTTCAATTATTCATGTCCGTCCGCTCAATTGTTTGCCTTATGTCAAGATCCCAAAATGTTCAATACACTCAAACACAAAATGACACCTACATCACTCCCAAAATTAGGTTTGTCTGGGTTAGGTCTGTTCTGACCTGATCAGAATATCTTAATATCAAACTTTCTTGTCAGTCCAGGTATATTAAAAAAATAAATAAATAAATAAAAATCATTGAATGATGATATTATAATTGTCATTATTTTTGGAAAGACCAGCACATTGGCGTCAAAGGTACCCAGCCTCTGTGTGTGTGGCCGGCAAAGCCTTCCCACTACAAACCCTTTCTAACCAGTGCTTCACATGAAACAACACAAAAACTACATGGTTAGGTAAAGGAAAAGATCAGTGACTTTTTGCTGGATGAAAGTTGGGTATGACCCTGTGCATGTATGTATGGCCCTATGCATGTCATCCAGACTCTAAACAGTACCTTGTGCATCTGGATTAGATACAGAAGGACATGACAAACGGTATTTGAGGCCCTGGGAATGAGACCAGGCTCGAAAGATATGATACCCACAAAAACAGACACCAGAAAACACAAACACATTATTAATCTCTGGTGGATAAGTGTCGATCCCTTTACTCTAGCCCTATCAGATCAGTCAGTCCTGCTTCTATTCACTCTATCTCTGGGCAAAAAGTCTGATGACTGATAAGATTTTTGGCCGGTGTAATAAACAGTGAACGGTTGCCGAAGTGTCACTCCAGATGGAAAATTGTTTCCGAAAGCTACCCTGGTATGTTTTGTAAATCCGGCTTCAAAATGAATCTGTTTATTTTTGTTCTCGATTTTCTCTCCATTAAAATGATAAGAACTATAAGATCATGTATGGACGCGCACAGAAAAACAGTAGGGGGAAGCAAGAAAGGGGTCAAGAAGCAATGTTGATGCCAAAACAGTTCCACTGCTATTTGGTGCAGAAGACCGAGTCTGTTTTCCATCCTGCTAAACTGGCCTCTGGGGCTAATTATCCCGTTGGCTGGGTTCAGATGCCACACAGTGTGAGAAGTGTGAGGGGGTGCACTGGGCAAGGGCAAAGACTAAGGGGGGTCGAGGGAGAGCTCACGCCCAGGTGTGCAGTCTCCGTGCTTGTGTCGCTTTGACCTCAGGGTCAGAGCCACTGCAGGGCCGAGGCTTCCTCTCACCGGGATTTTACCTAGCTCGTTTTTTTGTTTTTTGTTTTTTTTGTTGCAAAGAACCCCAATGCTCTTTTGCAGTCGACTTCAAGCTGAAAGCCACCCAGTACAACCACAACCATCCGCCGGTGGCCGATGAGCCGACTTCAACAAAAGGCTCAGGCTGACATGGACGCAAACAAAACCCATCTGTGAGTTTTTACATGAGGCTTAAGACAATGACTGTTTTGGATTTTTAATTGAAAGGGAGATATGGCCCCTCATGGCAACCCATCTGTTCAAAATTGATATCTGAGCGACAGTTGCCCTCTCATCTCCATTGCCGAACAAGCGTGAGATTTTCGAGTCCTATTTAATTTATTTCAGGTAATTGAAATGTGAGGCACACTTGCGGGTTGACAACGGCGGAGGGAACTACACACTGTGTTTACTGTTTTAATCACACAGGATGATTTATCATATCCTTTTTTCTTTTCTTTTCCTTTTTTTACTCACGAGTTTATAAACTTCAAACTCCCGCCCTGGGCACGCAGGAAGCAGGTTTTAAATTTGAAGATGTTAAGGAGGTGGAAAAAAAGAGGAATCTCCTTGTGTTGGACAGGTGGAGGAGAGCAGGAAGGACTGACGGGGAATCTGTTCCTGGTGGGCCTAAGTACAGTATGGAAGGATGACGATGATGAAAGGGGAGGAAAAAAAACGAAATGCAAACAGATGGCGGAGGTGCAGACGAGGAAGAGGATGAACAAGATAGACAGTGGGAGGGGGTAAGCGAGAGAAAGAGAGGAATAATACACTGTCGAGAGAATCTCGCAATACAACCTGCTGAAGTTAAAGGAAAGAGAAAAAAAATGCTTGCATTGTTGTTTTCATTATCTGGCTGCCTTCACTCTGCTGTATCTGTGAAATGAAAGAGGGGATGAATGAGGAAGGAGGAGGAGGACAAGGATAAGGAGGGAGGAGAGACAGGAAGGAAGAGGGGAAGAAGAGGAAGAGGGGAAAAAAGAAAGGGGGAGAAAAAGCTGTGAAATTAATCTTTTGTGCCTTGCCTTACACAGTCACAGACATGCTCAGACAAAAGCCTGGACCTGGAGTAGCTGCCTGGGTGTGATTGATGAATAAAGTAAAGGTGTCAGAAGTGTATTATGTAAATTAGCCCAGGCAGGGACTATTTCGGCAGCGAATGAAAGAGCAGGACGTACATGGGTGTGTGAGAGAAGGAGTGTGTGTGTGTGTGTGTGTGTGTGTCGCACAGAGGGTGCGATCGTCCCCGAGCGCCACAGCCGTGCCATCTTTCATCTCGCAAGACAACCTCGGACGGCAGTGTCTGCCACGGCTGCTGCTTTAGACCTGAGAGAGAGGATGGACAAAGACACGGATAGAAGGAGATGGACAGATGAAACATGCCTCGAACCAGCAAGCTTTAAGAGAGAGAGGGGGGAGACGAACGTCGGGAGGGTGTTCTGAATGAATACAGCTCTTCTGATTGACCAGTGTGGGACATCTCTCATCTTACATATGCTGTCCCTCCTCCTCTCACTGTAGTAAATGTATACAGTTATGTTCCTAGCACCACTCTATCTCCCACCGGGGAATACAGTTATTTCAGTCGGAGTCGTAAAGACCGCCATAAAGAGCCTGTCTGTCTGATTCCCAATGACAGTGTACAGGCTCTGCGAGGGCAGATTGAGCTGTTGTGCGGGGAGGCGGGGGTGTGTATCCGCCAATGATGTTATGGACAGAGCCAAGCTGAAAGTCTTTTGTGGTATAGAGTGTGATTTGCATTAGATATCAAGGTCTGTCACAGGAGAGGAAAGCGAGTGAGAGCGACATGAATTGTGAGGAGGGACGTATATATGTATAAATATATGTTGTTTTTTCGCCCTGAAGAAACACAAACACATGTCCACCACTTCTAGACCCAACGGGTGTGTTCCAACCTTTGCAGTTAACGCGCCCAACGTCACTTTTAATAGGCTGACAACAACAATTTATCATGCATTCACCTACACTGAGCAATATAGAACAGGTTAAGGGAAATTGATGGCATCCTCGGCCCTAATTCTTACCTTGAGTGGCATCTCCCCGTGATTGAAACAGACAAAGACGTATAGGGTTACCCCAGCACCGTGGATGCGCTAATTGCCGGCGCTTGTCGTTTGCCGAAACATTGTCTCAGAGGCTAACTAGAGCGCTAGCCCCCTCTTTTTTCCCCTCTCCATTGTGTGTTTGTGTGGCGGCCAGACAGGCTGCTGAGAAGGCTGTTTTGATCATGGCAGCAGCACCCGGTTATTAACTGGTTCATAAGTAAGCCCAGGTCCCGGCTATTTCTCTGCGTTAGTATTTATTAGGAGTCCACGAAGAGAGGCCGCGGCCCATGCCTATAATGAATGAAAGAACCTCCATGTAATTGAGCCTTATTAGGCCGCAGTCGAAAGAGAGGGAGAGGAAAATAGGACAGCAGGGCTGAGAAGAAAGGGATGTGACGAGACAGAGGCTCGCATTGTCAAAACCTGTTCCACTCCCGTGCCTCAGTTTATTAATTTCGTCACCAAGACACGAGGTGGAGTAATTTTCAGATCCCTTCCACTACACCGCTTCCCATATTTACAGTGTAAGTATGAATGACAGTCCGAACCGTGCGCCGCGCCATACACAGTGGTAAACACTGGCAAACACATCAGGCTGGCATGCTCTTTGGAGGTGCTCGGTCGAGGGAGTGAGAACCCGGAGCCACACATACTTGCATTGTAAGTGTGTGGACACTTCCACTTGCCCACACACTTACAAAGCAAATGAATGGCAAGTCAAGCTGTCCAGTCACAAAGCGAGTCACTGTTTATGTAGTATTGTATAGTTGTCTGAGTCGAGCAGGACAAATTGAGCCCATCTGTTAATGGCACTGCTAAACCTGAGTCTGAATTTTGAACCCAAGTACAGAGCAGGATAACGTGAAGTTAGATGGTGCAACAAAATTAATATCTAAAGTGATAGCTGCATCCACTTGGAGATTTTTTTCCATCAAAGACTGACATTGTATTGGCCAATGGCACAAATTCACTAAGTTGAACTCAATGTGAAAACTCAGATTCACTTTGACTTGAACAGTCATTTTCTTCCATTTTCAATAAAGTGGTATAAAAGTTTTCTACCAAAAGCCAAAATTCACCGTGTGTCAATCTAAAAAGGCCAACAAGTCCTTGTTTTTACGCGCACTTGATAGAACAACTGATGCTTCCATTGTTCATTGGAGGATAAGATGCACTGTACTTCCTTTATCTGCATGAGACAATCAATGGATTATACATTCATACACAAAGGTCAATGTTTGGTTTGGAAATGTAGTGAACAGCCTCCCTTTAAATGGGTTGGTCAGATTGACATGTTCTCATATGACCCAACAAGCCAAACACACGTGGGAAACACCTCCAGGGTTTCAAATAGTTCCTATAAGCCAACTTGGTGCGATACAACCATAGCGGTCAGACAACCAAGCCACATACACACATTTACATTTTAGACTAACAATGAGTGCGTTTTGGCTTAAATCAGAACAAATCTGTGGTGTTTTAATAATAACATTTGAATGGTTGTTTTAACATGCATGGTGCTGTCTTAATATTGTATATAGCCTATGTTTTTTAAATTTAACAACTGTTCTCCTGTTTCAAATTCACTTCAAGTGTAAAGAGTTCCTACACTAGTCTCTTGGGAGAAAATATGAACGTATACACTCTATATGTGAAGTATACATACAGTATGTTTGTGTGGAGTGCAGGTGCATACTGTACTGTATGCTGTGCTGTACAGTACAACTCTAATACACCTTTTTTTTTTTTTTACCTGTTATAGCAGGAAGTGCAGAGTTGTACTTCAAAGCATTAATTAATGACAGCTGCATAGCTGTTTCTGTTGCTTAATTTGATTCTGTTTCCACTCCAGGGATTTACTACATGCTGATTCACTGGCATGATTTGAAAAGAATCATCGTTATGTTCCACATGTGCTTTCCTTGCAATGACCAGTCAAATTGGCAACAGAACTTTTTGTCTGCTGTGACAACATTCCAAAGACGCACATGCATGCGATGAACATCAAAGGTCTTTTTACATGACAACTGTGTAAATGAAATCGTTCTGTTGCTGGAGGTCACAGCACACGTCACATATTGCTACATTCAAAGGTAGAATGGTATTATTTTTTTCCCCCTGCATTGCTTTTATAAGTCTGCATGGCTGTGACAGTCAGACGTCAATGCTGTCCTCGGGCTTACTAACGCTCTCTTCCTCCACACATTCACCTCTCCCTTTTCTACTTCCTTTACATTATATACAGGTTGGAGAAACTGTTGTTTGTAAAGAAATAGTAACTCCTGTCGAAATCACAAATTGTAATTACATTCCTGTTTGTGTACGGAAACAAAAGCGTTAATTAATGAGCGTTAGAATTGTTTCGGAGAGACCCGGGTCAACTGTTTCTCCATGCTTCCAGTCGCTATGCTCCAGCTCAGACATGAGACTCTAGTAGCATCAATTTTCCCACCTCACTGTTGAAAGAAAGCAAATTTCCCAAAATGTTGAAAAATTCCTTTAATACGGTGGTAGGACTTTAATATTTGAATGGGGAAAAAAGGGCCAACTTCACTTCACTTTGTCTTTCAAGGCTTCTAGAGTCACTTCCCTCATGCCAATGTGGACCAGGAGTTTCCACTAAATTTACCATTAAGCACAGATTGGACATTACAGTAACCTTTTGCCTTTGCTTGTGTTTATTTATGTGCTACTGAACCCGAGTACAGGACGGCACCATGTAGTCTCCCTCTTCAGGATCTTCTAAAAGGCTGAGCTAGTCATATTGCCCCACCTGGCTATTTTTCAAAGCCAGACAATGTGTTTGTCTTTATTCAGGCCCAGAATACACACACACGTGCACACACACACACACACGTGCACACACACACGTGCACACACAACACGCGGCACTTGCAGTATGGTCCTATATGCATTGCTGTGCTCACATACAATTGTTCCCGGTTTTGTTTCTATGCTTTGATGATATACCCCCACCCCCCCCCCCCCAGTTTCCCACATCCCTCAGTACATATCCACCTCTTTCATTTTCCAATTTATTCTTGGAACCCACCAAGATTTAAACTTGCTGACACTGTTTGATTTTAAAAACCTGATCTGCTCCAATCACTGTCGTCCACCCCTGATATGATCCAGCGCTGGCTTCCACCTCAAGTCTGAAAATGGGCATACTGATGTAAAATACCAGCAACGTTTAATCCAAAAAATCTGCGTTCAGCTTTAAAACAAAAAAAAGGCCCATATGAGTCAAGCTCTATTTTACTCTCTTTCCACTGTTCCTCATTTTCTCTCCGTGCCTCTTTAATTTCCCCCTCTCTTTCTCTCATCTCTCTCTTTCTCTGTCCTACTATTTCTCACCCTCCCTCTCTATAATTCCCTTTCTCATTTGCCTCCCTGTTTCTTCTTCCACATGCAGGAACTGTCATTATATGTTATGTGGTACGGGTTCTCTGCATGCATATGAGCCTCTCCCTTTCTCCCTGTCTCTTTCATGTTTCCCTGGCAGTCATACATTACGTTGGAGAGACAATACCTCCTCCAGATAATGCCCTAAATGATGGAATTTACATACATATGCTCGCATATGCAACCGCAGCCTCTCATATCTGCCACACTCAGCGGAGGCTGGATTTTAGCTTGGCCGTGTGTGTGTGTGTGTGTGTGTGTGTGAAGTGGCGCTCCAGTGGGACCATCATTAGAGCGGATCTAGACTAATGACACAGGAAACTGATTCACACTGAGAGAACTTCTGTAAAGCCCACACACACACACACACACACACACACAGGCACAAAGCCTACTATATTCCTGCTTTCAGTACAGGAACAGTAGGATTAGATCTGTCTACTGCAAAAATGTGAATGATAATGATTTACCAATTTAACTGATCGGTTATCATCTTTCTATTATTCTAATAACAACTGAATACTTATTCCATATCGACATTACACACACACATACATACACAGTGCTTTACAAATGTATAAAAAAAAGTATATACAAACGTATATTACATAACATTATGACAACGATATGATAAACCATATTTTTAAAGCAATAGTTGAAGTCAAGTTAATTTTATTTATATAGCCCAAAATCAAAATTCACCATTGGGCTTTACAATCTGTACAATGTGCAACATCCTTAAAGGCTTACAGTTCACCCGAAAATGAAAATATAGTCACTTTCTACTCACCGTGAAGTTTCTAAGTCCACCAAAATCTTTACCAGGTATGTGTCGTAACATTTTTAGCGTAAAAAGTGAGGATTTCAGCTTTAAAAAAGGGTGTAAATGAATATCTTTTTAAATCATTTTGGAATCTCAGGCCCTCCGGATGAGCTTGTTCAGTTGTTTCAGAGAATGTTGCTGTTGGCTGTGAAGCTCCAGAAATGTTTTGCGGACTAAGAAACTTCACCTGGCTTTCGGCATGGGGGGTGAGTTTTTGGGTGGACTGTTCCTTTAAAAGTTTGGGGAATATTTTTGCCCTTTTTCTTTGTAAGAATGGAACCTTTTATTATAAAACAGTGAAACTGACATTCTGTGGTTTTGGAGACAGTCAGGCACAGTGACTACCAGGTTTGGCACTATCATGCCCGTACAAAGACGAATGAAGATGGAGATGCTCCACAATAGTAATAAGCAGATGGATATATGGTATTTGTTAAGAAATAGTTCCAACACACAATTCCACCTAAAATATCAAAATATTATTTTGACATTTATTTACATACATGGGTTAAACACCCATGTTACATATCACATAAAACCATTTACATGTTGTTTCCATGATTTGAGGGAGAAGAGCCTGAATTCTGCATGTCTGATTAGACAAAGTGTTATTTTATAGATTTGGCATTCCACTTGGTTCCAACCTATTCTAAACCCTATTTTGCCACATGAGCTGGAAGGCCAAGTGTTTTCCACGTGGCATTGTTCTGCTTGCACATAACTGTGACTTTGAAAAGCAAAAAGCCTTGTTGGTCAGCGGCTTTACTGCACGTATTTCACTGTGCTTCCCAAACCCAAAAGAGCTCACCTTGAGAAAACATTGAACAGATGTTAGTTTTAACATAAAACATTTACTTGTGGAACCGCATTGATCCCCGTCTCCCTCAGCTGCTGGCGAACTTGTAACTGGGCGGAACCTGTGAATTAGTTCAGAGCATAACACTTTTTTCTCCACCTCAACATTTCAAAGATAAGAGGTGTGTTTGTTAAGTGTAGGTCCTGTTTCGGCTTCCTTACAATTTAGAACATCAATCATTGCAGTAGAATCCATTGGGCATTCCCGCGGT
>JBBPCS010000573.1:7154838-7171975 GCA_037974645.1 Hollardia meadi | reverse complement strand
CCCCCCCCCCCCCACCACATAAAACAACTTCAGATAGTAACAAAGTTATGTTCCACAGTCAAACAACCTCCACATGACTCAAACAAGCAAGGAGAAATAACAAATTGTCAACGAACCATTTCACTCTTTCCATCTCTCGTTTTTTTCCCCCATCTGACTCTTCTCTTTATTGTTTACTTTTTAATTAATCGCGCTGGTTCATTCTAAACATGTCAGAATAAATACATTTTTCATCTTGGTGATACTGGCCCGCCACTCCGTTATTAATGCTGCAGAGAATTCAGCCACTGTTTGCAAATAATATCCTCAAATTGAATCATTGTTGCATGAATATATGCAAAATATTCATTTCAGGCAGCGTGAGGGTTGAGTGCTTTTAAATTGGAGAGATCATTCATGGCTTCACCTTTTCAGGCGAGATAAAGTCGTGTGCAGTAACATTACAATGTCAGCGGAGGGGAGGAGGGAGGAGTTTGGGCGAATGAGGAATGAAAGAGAGAGGGATAAGGGTGGGAAAAGGTAGAAATAATGACAAGAAAGAAGCAGAGTGAGTCAATAAAAACAACTGAATCCAAAACAAAGGAGAGCAGGGAAATGTGAGACAAAGGAATAAGAACAAGGACGGAGTGAAATTAAAGGCATCTCTCTCAGTCTTGTGATCATCACACAGCAGGGCTCAGTGTTTATGTGTGTGTACTGTTGTGATTTTACAATGTTGGCTTTATTAGTGACTAAATTAAAACTAAAGTGAAGACTCACACTTCCACCAGGGCTACAAAATCTTCTATATTTGAAATTTTCAGAGGTGTAAAGATCCATCCATCCATCCATTATCTATCACCGCTTATCATATGCAGGGTCCCAGGGGGCTGGAGCCTACCCCAGCTGACATGGGGCGAGAGGCTGGGTACACCCTGGACAGGTCGTCAGTTCATCACAGGGCTGAAGAGGTGTAAAGAGTACTAGAATATTATACTCAAGTAAAAGTACTGTTACTTTACAAAAAATTTACTCGAGTACAAGTAAAATTACTAGACTAAAAATGTACTTAGATACAAGTAAAAAGTAAGTCTGTTAAAATGTACTTCAAGTAAACGTTACTGCGTTACATTTTGTAAATTATGTTGGGGGGGTTATATAATGTCACTAATCTAATAACACTAGTGGAACAACATCAAGCCACCAACCCCTTACGTCCAAACCGACAATAAACAGATTTTCCAGCCTGTACATACCACTGATTATCAAATATACAACAGCTTTCCTCTGTTGAGCCTCACTACAGTTAACCTGAAAATAGTCCAAAACTGAGACAATTAAACACATGACAACAAATAAATAAAACCATCTGTGGACACTGCAGTAGGTCCAAAGAGTAATATACAGAAATGAAATAACTGCCATCATGCTGCAAAGAGCGCTGCACAGTTTAACACAGTGTAGCACGCACACACACACAACACTACGTTACTAGTGGTTATTCTCACCTGTCTGAACGTCAATCTGTGAGCCTTGTCCACCCTCAATCTACACTTTGTTCAACTTCTTTGCTTGACCATTCTCAGTGCCTATAATAAGCAGTCCACTGTCCCACTATAACCAGTCCATTTAGCCTCTCTGTCCCACTATAACCAGTCCATTTAGCCCCTCTGTCCCACTATAACCAGTCCATTTAGCCTCTCTGTCCCATTATAACCAGTCCATTCAACCTCTCTGTCCCACTATAACCAGTTCATTTAGAGGCTCTGCTGAAGGGATAAGTTCATAAGCAATGTAGCAAATTTATAAATCACTGCTGAGGATCCACTGTGAGCATTTTAGTTTTTAGCATTTTGCCAAACCGGCATCACCTGTTAATCACGTGACATTGGGGTGTGTTTGATATGTGTCACTTAGCGTGCTCGCCAGGTGGTGCATTAAATCAGTGATTGATTGAGATACATAGATGCAGCCACTTTTCAACTACGCTGAGCTAATAATGTTAACCATAACCTATAAAATGTCATCCTTAATTTAGAGCATTATTGTTTTTGCCAGGGCCTGTGCCAGAAACACTAGGAAGAGAGGTTGTGGACCCAAGTGCAGAGATAGCAGGTTGAGCAGGTAAAGTTCAAAGTATGCCATGGGCTGGTGTCGGCCGGGACGCCAACTGGGAGCCAGGGGGTGGTTTCGGCCAGGACACCGACTGGAAGCCACGCTTCCTTCTGGGGGGTGTCCTGAAGGCTAGCAGAGCTCCCCAGAAAGAAAACCCACGCCTCGGGGACTGGAGCAGGAGGGAAGTTGGCAGGCTGGTAGCTAGCCGATGCTGGGACTGGAGCAGGCAGGCAGCTAGCCAGACCATGGCTAGCTGGACCGTGGCTAGCTAATGCTGGGACTGGAGCAGGCAGGAGGCTAGCCGGACCATGGCTAGCCGATGCTGGGACGGGAGATGTAGGGAGGCTAGCCGAAGCAGGAGCTGTCGGGAGGCTAGCAGTCCCATGGCTAGCCAATGCAGGAGCTGTTGGGAGGCTAGCAGGCCCGTGGCTAGCCGACACAGGAGCTGTCGGGAGGCTAGCAGGCTGGAAGCTAGCCGACTGTGAGGCATGCTGGAGGCTAAACAACTGTGAGGCATGCTGAAGGCTACCCGACTGTGAGGCAGGCTGGAGGCTAGCCAACCGGGAGGCATGCTTGAGACTCAAAAACCCAAGCTGGAGGGCAGGCTGATTGTTAGAAGGCTGGGAGTGGTGTCAGGGGTGTTAACAAAGTCTTGGAGCCACTCAGGCAATGAACTCCTCAACCAAGGTTTGGCTGAAACCTTTCTCTGTGCCAGTCTAAGTGCAGCCTTTATAACCTCTACACTCTCTTCCACTCACCAAGACAGCAGACTAGTGAGAAAGTCAAATCATAGAATTCATCATCAAAGTGCGCCTCTGCTGGGTCCATGACTGGCCAGTTCGTACTGCCAGGGTCTGTGCCAGAAACACTAGGAAGAGAGGTTGTGGACCCAAGTGCAGGGATAGCAGGCTGAGCAGGTAAAGTTCAAAGTATTTAATTGGAAGAACAAAAAAGGCTTCCGGAATGTCAGTCCAAATGAGGCCAATAAGGCCAAAAACATCCTAAGAAAGCATTAGAAAACACTGGGACAATGTAAAGACAATGTAAAGATAATGCTGGAACGAGGACACATGATGTAACAGGGGAATGAAAGCAGGTAGACACACAAAGTAACATGACGAACTGGCAGAGACAAAAGGAAGACCACAGACTTAAATACACAAGGAAGGGAAGACTAACAAGACACAGGTGACCATGACCCGAAACCATGACAGTTTTTAGTCAGTAACAGATTCACTTTGAAATGACTCATCCACCACAGATGTGTAGCACCCACCTGGGTGATGCACGGCAGCCAGTTTGCGCCAGAACGCTCACCACACATCAGCTATCTTGGTGGAGAGTATATTATTAAAAGTACTTAAGTAAAAGTACAATTACTGATATCAAAAATGCTCAAAAAAATACAGGCACACAAAAAACAACTTAATTGCAGTAATTTGAGTACATGTAATTCATTACTTCCACCCCTGGTATTTTCAGTAATAGCTTAATCAGCACATAAATCCAAAGTAAAAAAAAGTGACAAACAATTATAGGACATGTGTCATCCAAGTGCATTTTATGATAAAATCACAAAAAATGTCAAAAAATAAATCTTTTAATCAACACTTCCTCACCAACAGCTAATCATTTGTGCGACAGTCTAATTGTCCAGCAAATTTGAATGGAATCTGGTTGCAAATTTTGCAATACTAGACAGGACTAGAAACAAGCTCAAAAATGTAGAGAATGGTGGCTGCTATTCAAACAAGAGTGCCAAAATGGATATCAGACTGCATGTTGAAATGAAAGAAGCACCACCACGTGTGAATGAAATTGTGGTTCATATATCTACCACCCAACCCAGCCAATCACATATAACCTGCTGAGGAGATAATTCTAACCTGAGATGAACTGTGGTAGCAAAAGGATGAGCTATTTCTACCTGCAGCTTCCACCTGCACTAATGTGACTATATAGGGACTACACTATTGTAGCTCTTACCTGTATGTACAACTGTGTCAGAGATGTGTTGGTTGGTGGTGAAAATTGTGCAGCACTTTAGTCAACATGTGTTATGTGTAAATGTGCTTAATAAAGAAAGGGACTTGACTTGAAGATGGATATCATACAGTTGGATTGATTTTATATTCAATGTAGAATGTATCAGCACTGTCAGTGGATGATGTCAGTGGAAAGACCTCAGTGTGGACTGTTTCTGATGCCACATTTAAATTATATTCTGCAATTATTTACATTTACTTTATTTTAATTTGTTTAATAAAAAAATGTATTGCCATGAAAAAGGTCAAAGTTAAAAAGATATTGCATCAACGATTTAACTACAGAAATGTGGATTAGTACTTTATAGGTAAGGGTATGATTTTGGTTCTGAGGGTAGGGCACATGTCCAACGCGTCTCATCCCAGGTCATCACATACAAACATGCGTCCCTCATGTCTTCTACAGACGTACAAGGTACTCTTTGGCATCGGCGGTTGACACGCTAAGCCTTCCCTGATGCACAACAGGCCCTTTGGGGTCTGTGGGCGATGTGCAAAGGCTTGCATCTTATACTGAAGCACAGGATGTGACGTTGCGCTAGAAAAAATCCTGTCAAACCGTGCTCAATAGAAAAAAATATTGTGCAGGCTATTTAATAATTAATATTGCCAGTTTTGGACTATGGAGATACACTCTATAATCATGCGCCTTTCTTGAAGCCACTAGATGCTATATAGGCTACCATAGTGCTCTACATTTCGTCACGTGGTGCTAGCTTTTAAACTTACCACTGTGACCTTTATCACTCTGTTGGATGTGGAATGCTTTTGATACACCATCCCATGAGATCACGTTGAACCTATAGCCTTGTTTATTTCATGTAAATAACAAACGAGGATGTAGGCTTAGCTTTGTGGCTTAATGGCTAAACCTTAGCCAATATGCAGCCACAATTAAGCCACATCTTAGGCCTTTTTTTCCATGTTTGTATTGTTCGATGTGTCTGTTCAGGAAACAAAGTATTCATGGCTTTACCAAACCTACCAGACCAAAATAGCCATTTTTTAACCAGTGGACCATCACATAACCCTGAGCACCATTTGCATGTTAAGAGCCTATTCTCCACACTCTTCTCTCCCCTCCCACCTTGCTGGTGTGCACCATTTAAAAGTTTCCATGTCCTGTATCTAATATGGAGGGAGAAGAAAAAAAAAACTAATATCCAAAAGCAAATATTATTCTCTCCCCCACCTCTGCCCCCACTTTCTCCGCTCTCACGCAGCTGCAGATTAACAGGTCTAAATGCAGCATAATCACCACCACAATCATATATCTCAGATATGAATACAGTTGCTGCGCTCCCACCAATATTTTATGGTAATACAATAAAAATGTAAAGTTGAAAATAGCAGTTCCTTCTTTTTTTTCTTCTTCTTTTTTTTGTAATGTAAAAGGTAAGCTGAAGAGTAGCAGAGAGAGGTATGTTAGTGTGTGTGTGTGTGTGTGGGGGGGGGGGGGGGGGGGGTAAACAAATGGCTTGGGCCACGCCGAGGGATAGGCTGTCGCTAGGAGACACAGGCCGGGAATGGACCAGTGGCAATGATGTATTAACTGGCGAAGGTGGCTGACAGTAATCTTTGTCACTAGATGCAGTGGCTGTCTAAGTCCTGTCATTTTATGCATCTCATGCAAAACAGATGTACCCGGATACTACAGGCTCAGGGAGAGAGAGATTCAGGGGGGTGCATGGTTGGGGGGTGGGGGTGAGGAATCATTATACAGCTAGAGGTTGGAGGGGCCTGTCACAAAGAATTTCATTATTTTTCATCCCGTATTGAGAAGGTGGATTGTGCATATAGTAATTTTTTTTCCACCATCATAAGCCTCTAAATAATTTGGGAAGTTTCCAGGGCAGAAGTTTTCCCTTTTCTCTCCGCTCATTACCCAGAGTTCAGGGCAGAGGTGCTCAATCACTGCGGCTGAAGGAAACGCTTACACATAGAAACACACCCTGCCATCGCGGCTGCCACCTCCCTCTCCTTCTCCTCCTCCCTGCTGTCCTCCCCTCCGCTCTCTATCCACACTCCATCCTTTACCACTTCATCTCGCGTCCCTCCTCCTCCGCCTCCCATCGCAACCATTGTCCTTGCCACTTGCTTGGCTCTTCCTTTATTTCTCTGCCTTTCTTCCACTTTCACTAGCTTCAACGCCTCTGTCCTCATTTTCTTCTTTCCTTCGCCTTGTGTCTTCTTGTTTTCTTTTTCCTCCTTTCTCTTTGTCACCATTGCCCTTGGTAACCTCTTTACGTTCTTTGAATTTCTGTCCCCCATAGCTCTATCGGGTCTTTTCGTCCATCATTTAGTCTTCTTCTTCTACCTGTCTCGAACATTATCCCAAAGCAATGAGACTATCCATATTGGCTGCCTCTTTTTCTTAATCATTATTTAACCTGGTAGGATTAATCAATGCGTTCTCATCCCAGGTCGTCACATACCAACATTTTGTCATGCACCCCTCGAGTCTTATCAAGATGTACAAGGTACACTTTGCTGTCTGTGGGCGATTCCCTTTAGCGCCCTGTGCGTCTTATCCTGACCCACAAGATGTACGTTATTTTGGTCAAGTTTAGGCGCAATACATGGGTGAGGTTTGGTTTAGGCACAAAATCATGGTTTGGTTGAGGAAAAGACCAGTGACGTTTGATTTCAAACGGGACACAAACTCTGGTCTCCTGGGTGACTGTTGTGTGTGACCCTCCACTTAACCCACGACCCCCACCCCTCAAGGCACTTTCTTGCTTTGTGAACTACGTCGCGCTACATTGTCTGTTCAGCTCGTTTGACGCAGACAGCTTTACATTGCAGGTACATTAAACTCTGCGTCTCTGCCTGATGCCAAAGGGTATGCCTTGTGTGTCCGGATGAGATGAAAGGGGCCGTGACAAATCGGCAATATCTCACAAGCTGGGGATGAGAACGGGCCAGATTCACACCTCAGAATCTGAAACATTTGTTGTGTTTCCAACTAATTGCCAAGCAAATTTGAAGTGAACTTTTGAAAAGTTGCAAAAAGAAGGAAAAAAAATTAGACAGGTTTCCACTGGTTTTCTAGTGAATAAACTAGGTTATGCAAAGTCTAGTTTCATCAGAGGATGGTTGTATGGGCTAAGTTATGCATGGTTGTAATAAACAGTAAAACAAGTAGATGTCATGAACCAGAAACAAAAGCAATTGTTTGCCAATGCTACTAAACCTATAGGCCTACAAGAAAAAGGAAATCAGCCATCTACAAGGGAATGTGGGTATTAATCAGGGAATGGGAATCTCATGGGAACACCCAGGAAGACGCTGACGGCGGACACAGTTTTTTCTTCTTCTTTTGAAGAAGAAACAGTGAATCAGTAATAGCACTTAATGTTCTCAATGTCAGAACTTATTCAGAAAATGTGTCGACTCTTTTTTGAAAAAGGCAAAAAAACAACACCTAAAGCGGGCGTGAACCCGTTATTTATTTATTTATATATATTTTATTTATTTACCCGTAATTTAATTTAGGAAGTTTTTTGCAAATGTGATAGTTTTGTATCAAAAAAGTTAATGGAAATATGGCTACTAATAAAAAAAAATACCGTCAATCTCACACATTCTCATTTTTGAATTAACAGAATTTGGAATTGAACCACACAGGCAGCTTCACTACTGTATTAGCACCAGTCTTGTTCTAGTCCTTCTCCCTGGAACTCCAGAACCTTCTGTTTAGACTGTGTTCTTTGTGGCCCTTTCTTAACGGATAGCATGTATTTCAGTGTGATCAACGTATGAGGTGTCTTTTAATCCTTGAAAAAAAAACATGAAGTGAACATAGAACATATTGTAGAGAACAGAAGCAGAAGATTTAAACCCATGAGTCTATGGTTTCTGTAACTGAGACTGTGACCAGCATTGGGCCAGCCCTTTCTCATGCCCATAACGGCAGATATCAACATTTGATCAAGGCCCTTCGCATCCCATTCAGATGCACAAAGTACCCTTTGGCATCAGGCAAGGACACACAAGGGTTTAAAGTACCAGCAATGTAAAACCATCAGACAACGTGAGCAGATGACGTAGCACAACGTACTGTATTTTAGCGAAAGCGAGAAAGCACCAAGAGGGGCGGAGGTCAAGGTTGAGTGGAGGGTCACACACAAGACTTTCACCCAGGAGACCAGAATTCACGTCCCATGTGAAACCAAGCGTCACCAGTCATTTCATACACCTAACCACGTAGTTTTTGTGCCTAAACGTCACCATTGTTTTTTGCCTAAACTTAACCAAAGTAACGTAGACCTTGTGTGAGCCTTTGCGCGTCTGTTCAAGACATTAGAGGGAAGGCTTAGTGCATCGGCCACGGACACCAAAGGGCCCGTTGTGCATCAGGGACGGCTTAGCGTGTCGTCCGCGTCAGGATATGATGCAAAGGGCGCATGACAAAACGTCGGTATGTGACGAGATGGGATGAGCACACATTGGTTGGGCTGAATGGGTCAAAATATATCTCATTATTGCCGCAGGCCCGGGTCTGATAACACCCTAGTGGATCCCAGTGGACTCATTATCAGCTCTAATCATGTGGTGCATCAGAATCGTCAGAGGATAAAAATGTGTTCAGACATTGCTACTCTTTTACTCCATCCCACAGTGACAGCTCCTTCATTGCTGTTCTCTGTTCTCATCGTGTTCTCTCTCTGTTTGGGCCTTGTTTTGGATCAAGTGTAATAATCCTTTTGTCCATCTGGGTCCAGTTGGACTGTCTCAGCTCTCGCTCTCTTATTCTCTCTTTCCAAAGTCCAAATTTGAGACCCTTGAAGGCCTGTGCTCTTGAGCCACTCTGGGATTTCACAAGCACACATTTCTGGAAATGTTTTTAAAAGGTCTTTAAAGGTGCAACAGTATAAGTGGTATTTTGTGCTTCATAATTCTTAAGCCCCTACTTAAAAAAAAAATAGGTTGCCATTACAAAGAGGATGAATTCCGGTTTAACAATGAATTTTTGGAGTAATGAATTTTGGTGTAACAATAGTCAGTTTAATTAAATTTAGGTGGACCATCAAATGAAGGGCAGGTACTTTAGCTCTAATCAATGATAAAAGTAGACCTTTGTTATATATATATATATATTTTGTTGAGTTGAGTAGTTACATTATCCCAAATGTTTCCAAGATTTCCAAGAAATCTGTCATTTCATTCAAAGTAACGGTGCACTTCATTTGGTTGCCTGTGAAGGAGAAAGTTAGAGAATGAGGAAGAAGAATAAACATGACGTGAGTAAAACTTTAAAACATTGCCTCGACTTTGAACATTTCTGCCTGTGTGACGTCTGATAGATTTTCATCAGCGACGGTGGTTGTTTAATGTGGACCACAACTCCCATGATCCCACGCTACGCCACGCCATCAAACTATGTCTTTTAATTTTATTCTTTTGATGTAGAGACCCCAGTGGCATAAATTACTCACTATGTGTTTAATTCAATACAAAAAACCCCATAAAGTTAAACATACTGCATCATTCTAAGAGATACACAGAATACACCTGTATTTTCTAAACACCAAACTGATGCTGTATTGGTCTACACAGACACACACACTGGCTGGACACAAGCCATTCTAACTGTACTACATAAAGTACTCTACTTATATTTAACTCCTTTTTTTCATGCTAAAGCGACACTGGTGCAGTATCTTAATTGCACATCTATTCAGAGGAGCACATTACGCATTAACGACAGTGTACATAGTGCATGTAGACAGCAGCAGAAGGACGATATCTTTTTATCTACCTGCAATAAAACTCACCCTCTGTCCATGCCATGAATAACACTTATACTGCCAGCTCGTTTCTTTACCGAGGAGAGAGAGCAGGGACGGATTAGGGAGGAGGAGACAGCTAAGATATTAAGAAAAACTGCATGTTTAGACACAGAGGAGAGGAGAGAGATAAAATGCAGCGAGAGGTAAGCAATTTCGGTAAAACTTTCTTTTTTTCACCTAAATTTAAATTATTTATTTATAGTTGCTGGCCACGCAAGTCATACATACACTGCATGGCCAAAAGGATGTGCAAACCTGAGCAACACACATGTGATTGTTGAAAACCATGTGATTACAACACCATGGGCCTTAATCTGCTTTTAGAACAAGCACCACTCCTCTGGTTTCAGTCTTTTTCCAGCATGTTGAACCTGGCTGCAGGGATTTGTTCCCATTCAGACAAAAGAGCATTGATGAGGCCCAACACTGATGCTGACTGATAAGGCCTGGCTTGCAGTCAGCATTCCAGTACATCTCAAAGGTGTTAATTGGCACAAAATTAACTGTCACTATCTTTATACTGGTTAATCGTCTAAGCCATTTTTTAAGCAAATATGCCAAAAATCTGATATTTCCAGGTGCTCAGCTGTGAAAATTTGTTGCTTCTCTTGGTCTTACATTGTAGTAAATTATGTATTTTGGGGGATTTTAGAATATTGGGTGAACAAAACAAGACATCTGGTGAAGTCACCTTGGACTCTATAGGATAAAGTGATGGACATTTTTCCGATATTTTATATGAACCAAAATGATTAATCAGTTAATCAAGAAAATAATCTGCTGCTTAATTGATAAAGAAAGTAATCTTTAGTTTCCATTGTAACTATATGTTAAACAGGAAAGAAGCTTTTTGATTCCACTAAATAAATGTTGCAACAGTGTTGTTATTTGGACAATAAACGTGCATGTGTGTGTGTGTGTGTGTGATTGATCATTGATCGCTTCCCCAAACACAAAGTTAAATGAACACTGTACTAAAATATCATTGTAGAAATTAGCTTTAAAATTCCCCTTTCTAAGAACGAAGTATAGTTTATAACGTATACAGTATGTATGTATATACGTATATATATATATATATATATATATATATATATACACTCAGCTGAGAAAAACTCACTGCAGAGAAGAAAGAGAGAAAAAAGCAAAGGAGAGGGAGAGAGGGGGAGATGAGGGAAAGGGAAGGGTCACAAAATAAAGAGGTGATGGAGAGAGAGAGAAAGAGAGAGAGAGTGGGAGAAAGAGATGTAAGTGGGCTCTGTGGAGACCCCGGTCGGTGGCAGTCTGCTTCTGATTTCCATTCATTGTTAAGATGGATGATATCCCAGCTGGACCAAGAGCAGACCGGCGCATTTCTTCTTCTTCTACTCTTTCTCTTTTTTTTTTTGGATTGGGGGGCATTATTCAAAACAGTGCTTATTTTTGGTGGCCATTATGCATGCACACCTGATCAGCATGTCAGCCTGGCCTCCCCGCATCGCATGATGGAACGGCCCAATTTACCTCTTTCACCTGCCTTGCATAAAGGCACACTCAGAGCACACCGGCAGGCACTCGCTGTACTGCACACACACACACACACACACAAACATACGTATACACATCACAGTGGAGTGGAGGTAGGAGGATGTAGTCGAGTGTAAGTGTGCGAGATCATACACTGATGCAGAAACACAAGTACGTACACACACACACACACACTGCTGTTTATTTGCAAAGTGTGTATAAAAGTGTGTATTTATACTCTATACAACCATCAGAAGTGTTGTATGTGACACACACTCACCTTATATGCACACGGACACACACACGCACACACACAGGCTCCAAACTGTGTCCGTTGTTACTGAGTCAAAACTGAATTCATAAGCAAGTCTCTCTGTATCTCTTTTGCTCTCTCGCTCTCGCTGGACTAGAGTCTTGACATTCTTATCAATCATTTTATTTTCATTTTTTACCACACATAAACCCTCAAACAGGAAAGTACATAACAAAACACTGGACTGAGACAATGACTAACGATTCATACAGTCAAACTTAAAAAAAAATATCTTGACATAATTAACATGGTTTACTGTAATTTACTGTATACATGTACACACACTTATTTTTGTACATTTGAGTCGTGGATTTATGTTAATCACCACAAGACATAGCTCACTTTTAATGTAAGACACAGTTGCTTTGCAAGGTGTATCCAGTATGGAATGTGGACTTAGGCCAGCTGTATATCCTCAATATAACCCCTAAGTATTAGTCTGGGATGTTTTATGTCTTCCCAGTATGAGTTTCCTCATTAATTCGGTCACAATGTGGCTTGGCCAAATTAGGTAAAGCTTTCCTGAAGCTTTGCCCAAGCCTGTATTTATGTTCTTACTCATCACATCACTGGCAGCTCTACATCAAGACAGTTGACCAAGAAAATAGGCATCTCGCTGTGAATGTTATAATCCTTATTTTTACAGAAATAAATCTTTACACAATCAATTGACTGTTCACTAACCCCCCTCCCCCCAACAGTGGTTTTCCAATCATAACTTAGCAAACTTAACTCAGGGGTCATGTCTTTTAGGCCTTTGTCAAACTGAAAATTTGCAATAGGCAGAATTGTTAGGAACTGATCAAACAATGTTAATGTAAGCTAGCAAAAAAGGTAGTTTACCACCTTTTTTATTTAGCAAAGGCTTCACGCACAATGTTTTCCTGGAATATGTAGCTTTAGCCTTCGTCTCTTAGCACAATATCATATAAAGCCAATAAATTACATAGAAAAAAAAACATGTCAGCCGGAGTTCATATTATATTGTAATTAGCTAGCTACCTACTAGGGATGCACAGTATGATTTTTTTTTCAGACAATACTGATAACAGATAATTACCTGCTTATTGTGGCTGATAACAATAAGATAACTGATAATTTCACATTTATGTATTTAAAAGAAGTTTATAACCTTTAGTTTCTGCACACCTGAGGGCAAGAAAGGCTAAGATGTAATGAGCAAAGATGGATGATTTCATATTCCACAGCTCTAATACGATTTGTTGTGTTAAAACTCCTCTCTGAACCCTTGTGGAACATCAAGTACTGTGTTGTCTCCCTCTGAAACTGTAAAAAAGTCCAGACCAGCAGAGGCATGTTTGGCTCACTTGTCTACACATGTGGCTCTGCAGCAGTGTGACATCATGAGCATGACAACAGCATGCTGCACTTCTTCTTCTCCTTCTGTGTTCACTGGGTGGTCACAAACCAACTTTGAAGGTGCATAAGGCCACATACTATATTAGGCTGTGTAGAAGCTGCACCTGTTAACTAGATGAAAGCAATTGGGCTTCATATTATCGGCTCTATTTATGATCATCATTATTATATCATTATTATGATAACCGATAATATGAATATACCACCCCAACTAGCTGCAGCTGATAAACTCTCTTGTGACATTTGCCATTACAGCCTGAAATGACAGACGTGCTACCTCTGTCTGAAATCACTGTTTCAAAAAATCTCCAAGATCTTGAGTAGTAAATCTGCCACAGCGCAGGGGCGATGACAATATAGTGACTCAACTTAAATCGACTTTTATCAAGAACAAAGATTTCAAAGGTTACCATTTTATAGAAGAGTGTGAATCATCTGGAGTTGGAAGAAAAAAGTTTTAAAGTTTCAAGGACAAAAACAAACAAACAAAAAATGCCCTGCCAACATGTGAAAGTTCACGCATACTTTCACTGTCACATTTTTGGTAACTTTAAAATGACTTAAGAATGTCATCTTTTCAACGTGTTATTTAATGTTGAATGGCTGATACAATAATAAAATGTCACGTCTAAGATATTCTTAAAATGACAGATTCAGCTCAACCTGACAAGCCTGATTATGCCATCACAAAAATGGTTTTATTTTCTAGCTAGGCTGGTGTATCTATTCATCAATGCAATGTCATAGAACTTTGATTAAATGAGGAGCAGGTGTACATAATTACAGAAAAAAGTTTTCATCACAGAGTGTGTGTTAACAAGAACTCATCTGATATTAACTTCCATATAAACTGAGAGGAAAGAACTCAGGAAGTACCTCTGCAGTTATATTATAAAACATGAATATTATAATAAAATGTGATTATTGTGTTAAATTTGATTCTCTGCTTTCTTTGATGTCCTTCACCATTTAACTCTCTGTTATACATCTATACGACTTTTATTGATGCTGCACGAATGTGGAAATAACTTCTACTGCTGCTGTGCAGAAGAAAATCTTTCTCAGGGGTTTTTATTTATTGTCACTACATCCCTAATGAGCAACTAGCTCTATTAATGTTCCTTTTACCCGTGTTTCATTTGCAACTTGCCTTTACTTTTCTAGTTGCAGATAAGGTCCGTGTCTTCAAACCAAAAAGTGAAAAATGCTCTCTTATCAAATGTGATGAAAGGCACACAGTTGATTGTTGATAATGCTGCGTAAGGCAGACTTGCAACAGGTTGTTTTTTTTTATAGTAACAAAAGAATGTATGATAAATCTAATGAGCTATTCTTTTTTTTAGCAACCCAAATGCATTATGGGTATGTTAGATCCTGCATGACTAAGGATACAATTACAAACAACTACTCATTTTAATCAGAAGGAGAAGAAATAACAAGGACTTTAAAAAAAACTCCCGTCACTGTTAGCACTCAACCACGAACAAAAGTACATAATTAAAGTGAACATGATGTTGCCTTGTAATTTGGGGACATGGAGTACAAAGCAACATCATCATCGTCTTTTTTTTTTTCACAAATATGTTTTGTTTCCTGTAGAGCAGTATTAATTGATTTTTCTCCAGAAAACAGCAAATTACTGGGGGTTTTTTTGTTTGTTGTTGTTTTTTACAATGAACATTGTAGACTAGGGCCACCAGTACAATAAACTTCAGATTGGCAGAGGGTGCTAAACTGATCGCTTGCTTAGGTTTTGTGTCACGGTTATTGTAGTTAGAAGAGGGAAATAGTTTCAATACATTTACTTTAGATATCTGTCGTCTGATGAGCAGGTTGGAGGTGAGGGTCAACATACAGTCCTTATTACAGTTTAATCCAATTGTTTTAACAAGTTTTCTGAAACTAAAGCTCACTTTCTCAAAACTCTAAACACACAAATGAAACCAGTTAAGCATTTTGTCAAAACTCCACAAATCTTTTTCAACATGAAACACTGCTCTCAAAACCATGTTCTCTCTAGCAAAACAGATTTTTTTTCTCCACCATACAATACACACCGCTATCATATGAACATCTCTTACAGACCAGCAATTTAACACTGATGCTATAAATTTAAAACATTACAATCAAAATTCTGTTTATTTTAGCTTCATAAGGCCATTTTACATATTTTAATGTATAAAACTTGTAGACCTACAAAATTGTCTCCTTTTTCTCCTTTTCTTTTACTAAACTAAAATTTCAACCTAATTTTGTCCCAAAATAGGTTGAAATTTTACAGTATATACAGTGTAAAGATGCTTGCCATATTGTACTGTAATACAATGCTGTGAATATATCCCATAAATATTGCAATAACACGATCATTGTATCAGAATACTTTAATACAGTGTGCTCAATTGGGCTAAACTCAAAATTGAGCTTCCCAAAGGCATAATGCAAAATTATTGTTGATACTGCAATGTTCAAACCAAAGTTGCATGGATTTCATTAGAAATAGTCTTGCCTTCCTCATCAACACGTTCTCATCCCAGCTCGTCACATATTGACGTTTTGTCATGTGCCCTTCTCGTCATACCCAGACGTGCAAGGCACCCTTTGGCGTCGCCGGACGACATGCTAAGCCTTCCCTGATGCACAACGGGCCCTTTGGCATTTGTGGCCAATGCACAAAGGCTTGCGCCCCGAGCGTCCTGTCCTGACGCACAAGGTCTACGTTACTTTGGTTAAGTTTAGGCACAAAAATCATGTGGTTGGGTTCAGGAAATGACTGGTGACGCTTGGTTTCACATGGGACGTGGTCTCCTGGGTGAAAGTCCTCCATCAAAGACGCCAAAGGGTACCTTGTGTATCTGGATCGGACGCAAAGGGCCATGACAAAACGTCGATATCTGACGAGGGCATGAGAACGGGCTGTCCTCCCCCACCTGCTCTCACTTTGCCTCTTCCTCTCTGTTCTCTATGCTGCTCCATTTTACTTTTTAGTTTGAACAGGTGAGAAGTCAGTGAGACCAATAGGTAAATGGGGTGTGGCATTTTGGAGGTCAGTGTGAACAAAGTGAACAAAGTGCTAATCAATGTGATTTGTGTTAAGAGTTTTGCAAAAATGTAATTTGGAATTTATATTTGAGTGAAAGCAAAATTGTGTGCATAGTTCCAGTTTTTGTGTATACAATTAAGTAAAAACAACAACTGTAAGTTACTCCTTATACAACAAAAAAGATCACACACTCAACAAGAATAAAAAAGTCAGAATAGAAAGTCATTGACAAATCCAGCATCAACACGTTGCCTTGAACAGAACACACTACTTGCTAAATGCACCACCTGCTCCTAAATGTGTCCATAGGGTTAGGGGTTAGTTAATCAGAGCAGGGAGTTGTTTTTCTGTGCACTACTCTGAGTTCTGACAATAATCAGCCACAATCTGAAGGCTAGGACCTGACAATGATGCTGCCACTCTAAAAGTATCAACATTCCTACCAGCATGTGACAAAGAGGGGGAGCCGTGTACACGTGTTTGGTGCTCATGCTCAATTCTCCACCGCAGGTCATGCCAGAAAAGTGAAGAAGAAAGAGATCATGAAAGGCAACCAGAATAATCAAAAGGAGAGGAAATTGAAGGCGAAGGGATGCAAGGTGACAAGACAAAGAGGATAGACAAGGAAAGTACTATCCACAATATTCCTAGACCATCACATACCTCTGCCTTCTGCTATCAAGGGATGGGAGGACAACCTGAAGAAGTGGCCTCAGATAACGTAACATTGACTCCGTTGCTACAGACAGTGAAGCGATGAAAAGCTCTGAGGCGTATAAAAAATGTTACTTCCACAGTAATAAGGTGGTTTTATAAAGGAGGTGGGACACAACCTTCTCTAGCTTAAATCAGGCCTAGTCAGAGCCTTAAAGTCCAACATCTTGGGCCTTGGTTTTAGTTTCAACGTCAGGTGAAATACAAACAGCTCGGTGCTCATGTGTTGCAGGGCAGGGTGATCTGCAGCCAC
>JBBPCS010000573.1:7123244-7135162 GCA_037974645.1 Hollardia meadi | reverse complement strand
AACAGACAAGAGACACAGGGAAGGGAAACAACACTGGCCACAAGAGGGGAGAGAGGCATACTGCCGGATCCTAACAATTACATTACGTTACATTACTTGTTTCTTTATATCTTAGCCCAGTTCCATCAAAGTTACTAACAATAGCGATCATTCCTGCATGTCACATATTCTGTAATCAACATGTGTAGCACTCAAGACTTTGTGGTTTAACAAGCACAAAGTACTGACCATAAACAGCTAGCTTAGTCATACTAACTACACAAAGAAAGTCACTAAGTAAAGCTGTGGACGAAAGCTAGCTGCTTTTTGCATGAAGGCTTGCCAACGCCTAGCTAATTTTGTTCATTTTTTACTTAAAAGTTACCAGAAAGTTTAGCCTATTGCCTGTCGGTTTAAAAGGGTTTCCAAATCATTGCATTGTTGTTATTGACATTTTACATAATGTCCCAACTTTTTTTTGGAATTGCCTTCCCTCACCTCCAGCCTAGTGTTACTGGGATTTGTGACTTGATGTGATTTGTTATTACTGATTGTAATCCCTTACACTATGTACTGGCCTAAAAAAAACTACTCAGTAAGTATGTGTCGGCCATTTATCTAACTGTTATTTTTATTTAATTATTCTGCAGTTATGACCTGCCTCAACCACAGTGGCATCCAGGCATACTAGTGGTGTAAGTACAATCACAAAGCACAGTTCCAGTCGGTGTTGTGATAAAGTGTAAACTGTGAGTGAAAAAAGGACTATTTGGTGGCCACTGTAGACAGTCATATTAAAAAATGTTAATATATATTATATAATATTTTTTCGTTTTTTTCAGATGAATTTGAGACTAATGAGAAATGTGTGTCTACATTGTGGACAGTCTGTTAGAAGCCGTTGTTATTGCTTTTCTATCCACCTGTTTTGATGCACATTTTAAATTTGCACACTAAAAAACTGGAGTGGAGAATTTTTTTAAATAATGGATAAAAACTAAAAAGCACAACGTGCAACACAGAAACAGATTTTGCAAACAAATCATAAAGTACTTAAAGCATTTGACTTATTTTTCACTCAAGCATTCACGCCACTGAAGACGAAAACATGTGATCTGTGTGGATCAATGAGAAGTAACCTTGATTAAATTAATACATGGAATAAATACAAATGCCGTATTTCCATCCATATTTGAGGTTTTGACTGCCATTTATTTAATGATGTCATCTTGTTGCGTCCTCTTCTTCTGCAATGATTTACGGCACCTGACTGGAGGATTGGAACCACTGACGGCTCATCGTGATACTCCCAACTCCTAATATTTACATAACAGTAGTAGATGGAAACATTAATTTGCCATGTATAGCATATTATTGAGCAAAATCAGTTTCACCATATGAGGTGGACTGATTTACTTGTGTTACCATTTGTGTTGCCCAATTAGTATCATCTTGTGTGTTGTCTCGTCTGCTGCCAGTTTACCTTTCTATCCTCACCCTGACAGGTCCCTGCCTTTAACCCAGGGCAGCATCGTTTTGTTGCCCTGCGCTGCTTTGAGCTGCTCTGGGATCACTGTCTCTGCTCTGGGCTGTGGGGAGGGCGGTCAGTTACCCACCTGATGCCACGAGCACCTTGTACACGTTGGTGTTTGCCACAAATCATTTTCATGCGATTGCAGGTGAAGTGACAGTCATGTCTTTGAGGTGATGTCTGCTCGCGCCTGCTAGAATAGGTTTGGACATGCTGGGTTTGTGTGTGTGTGTGAAAACAAACAGGTGTGCTTACAGTTCCAAATTTCCATACTTTTTTTTAAAAAGCTTGCTTAGTATTAACTGCATGCTTGTCGTTCACATGTTTTTTAAGCATATACAGTGTTATATATGTGTGCATTTGTGTGCTCACTCCAGGCTTGTGTGTGTGTGTGTGTGTGTGTGTGTGTGTGTGTGTGTGTGTGTGTGCGCACGTGCGTGTGTGTTTGTGTGTGTAGTAGGTGTGTTGACACTGCTCCCTGTCAAAGGCGATTTGCGGCCAGTTCAGTCACTGTCAGGGCTGAGGCCAACTGGGTTGTGGGGCGTCTGTGTTTATCAGCTCTGTTTGATTCTGTCATCCACCAGGCTCAGAGCAGAGAACAGGGGACCGATCATCATCTCCTCCAGCAGGTAAAGAACATTGAAGTGACAGGGAAGGACCTCCAACTACATGAACATGCACACACTCACATTTGAAGAAAAAAAAGAAACATCCAAACTGTCGGCTGCTCCCGATGGTTAAACCTTAAGTTGTGGAGGTAAGGTGTGTGTGTGTGTGTGTGTGTGTGTGTGTGTGCGTTGGTTTTGGCGAGTATTTGAGTCACTCCCAATCCAATTCGGGGATTGGTTTTCTTCAATAAGCTTAATGCCCAAATATTTTTGTCAAGAATAGGCTTACTGAGTGTAGCTCAAGGATAAGAATCTTTACTTTCAACACTCATTTTGAAAAACGCATCATGTTTGACACATTTCATAGATTTTGTTGGCTTAAATATGCTCCGACAACCAGAAGCAATAAATAAACAAGGCCACAGCACTACACTAATAACACTTATTCTGCATATTATTTTAAATATGCCCCTGGTTATGATTTTTTTAAAGACACAGTCATAGCCTCCTCCACGCTAAAGAGGACCTATTATGCGTTTTCTTATTTTCTGTCATTTATATAATATTAAAATGTTGAATGTTTATATTTAACAAGTTTCAAATAATGTGGTAACCATATGTAAAAGTAATCCCTGTGAACAAAATGCTCAGGCTTCAGACTGCTCTGAAAACAAAGTTTCGAATGGCTTTTTCTCCTTCTGCGAAAAAGCTTTCTGGCAGAGATCCTTTAGAAAGTCGGAAGAAGGCCGTGGTGGATGATTGGGTTAAATGTAGGACTTCCACACAGGTTCATGTCCCATGAAACATTGAAATGTTAAAAGTCAACACTGACTTATAATTAAGTTTTACACGAAGACGACTTATTGTTTTCAAGGATTTTTTTATTTATTATTTCTTCAAATGTCTACCTTGTGGTAGGCTAGATATTGCCAATATCAGATAACAGGCCTCCACTATAGCATCTGATTAATGGTGTCAACCATTAATTAGCGAGTATTAACGAGTCATGGCACAGATGTACTAGCCAATCACAGCAAAGTAGAATGTGACCTGGGCGGGGGTTACTCTTGGGAAAAAATAACACTGTAAAGTAAAGATGGGACGATGCATCTCCACTTCCTCCCTCTGTACAAAAGTAAAGCCAAAATATTCCAGATACGAGCGCTGCCATCTTGCGCTGGCGACATCATTTGAAACACCCACCCGACTCAATCGCGAGCAGGGCTCAGCTGTCAATCATGACATTTCACCCTCTTGTTAGAGCATCAAATAACTAATTAAAACCAAACTCATCAGAAATATGAAGACTTGAACATATAGCATGATAAGAACTACCTAAAATGACAGAAACCATCTTGGTTAAAATTGATTTGATATGTACTTTGAGTTTATGTCCCATTTGCAAACATGAAAGGGGAGGGGTTTATGACCTATAGTGCAGCCCACCACCAGGGGGTGATTGAGACATTTTAGCTTCACTTTTGGGGAGCTCTCATGTCGTCCATCTTTATATACCATCAATATACAGTCAACCTAGCTTATCAGTTAATAGAGAAATACACACTTAATAGTTAAAACACAATTTGCGGTATAAATGCTGGCCATAATAATATAATGCAATGATAATATGTCAGACATGTATAGCAATGGTACACCATTTAGCCATTAGCAGTGAGCAAACTTACCCTCCACTCTTTCTATGCTTCAGCATCAATCAGCATCTTTCCATTTGTATTCTATTTCTATTATTTCCATTTATTTGTCTACAGAGAGAAGCAAGAATATATATTTTTTTTGCATATATCGAGTTTATCTCCTTTATCTCAGGGTTATTATAAAAATTTTACTTTATCTCTTCTGTGTATTTGTAGGCAGACAAAAATGTGTTAGATGCCTCCAATTGTCAATAATCTACTCTGGAAAGCCATGCTCTTTTGATTATACTACGGCCCAAGACTTACTACATGCCTGTTTGTACTCTTGGGCCTTTAATTAAAAAGTGTCTTTAGTTTCAGATTGAACAGCTCTATAGGTTTGACAGTTAAGGTTACTACATCCCCTGGCAGTAACACTGATTTGATAAGTGGAGCTCTGTGCAGCCTTTCGAAGGCTAATGCAGTAGTTCAAAATGCTTATGCCTTGGTGTCAACTTGACAACAAGGACAATTTCTTTTCTTTTTTCTCCCTTTATTGTTTTTTTTCTTTTACTTCGTTGGCAAATGTGAAACTCATGCATTTAACACATGAATTGTTGGTACAGCCCTTGTACTCCAGTGATTTTCAGATTTGTTGACCTCCAACATTTTATAGTTCTAATCAAAAAAAAAATTATTTTTTTTTATTATTTATTGGTCAAACCCTGGTAGAGACTAATGAAATTTAGAAAGAGCAGAAATTCTAAAACATTGGCAAGACTGCCCGATACTTCACAGGTTGTGAAGTGAGTGTTTTCTGTAAAAAAACAAAAAAAACATCTGTTCTCATGATAAGTTCACCCACTGGACAAAATTACCCAGAAAAAAACATGCCTGTGTTTTATTTGGCTTCTCGTTGTCTCTCAAACATTACTTTATTTTAAAAATAAGTATGATAAATTTAGATTCAGTTACAAAGAAAACTCTAAGAATATAATGAGTGAGTAGGTAAAGGAGGGACATAGACAATAGGGAAGGGAAAGTGAGGTAGGGATGAAGTTGGGGATTTCTAAGGGATAGAGATGCTGTGGAGTGGAGGTCAGGATAATGACTGTGGACAGGTCCAGAGGAGTAGACCGCCATGCCTTGAGTCCCACCACTAATAGGATTAAGAAGGATGAGATTCCCCCTGGAGGACTGGACACACTCACACCAGAGAGAGATGGAAGGAGCGACATCTCTGCCTCGCCTGGCAATACACCCGCAGGACTGTGTTTAAGTGTATGTGTGTGTGGGTGTTGTACTTCTCTCAGGATGGGAAAATGAGGCCCAAAATGTACTCACAAGGATAAAGAGATGAACAAAAACCCTTCAAAGTGAGAACATTTGGCTTGCTTTAAGAGGTCAAATTGTGAACTCAGTTTAGTTCATTGGTTCATTTTTCAGAGTAAGTTGTGGCTAATTTACCTCATTGCCCAGAGTCCAATGTGAAACCAAACACTCAAACAAAATTACATTTTGAAATGAAGTTTTTGTTACTGTAACCACTGCATAGGCTACTCTATACGGACCGTTTTTGGACTTTGTATTTTACTAAGATAACTTGTCTAAGCGCTGTAACCTTTACATGGATTGAGTGGCTAAGGGTAGGACTATGAAACATGGTTCAACACTTTTGTCTCACTTTGCCAATCCCCTAAATTCCATGTGGCAGCACTAGGTGCAAGTAAATGGTAAATGGCCTGCATTTACAGTATATAGCGCTTATTTAGTCAGCTTGACCACTCAAAGCACTTTACAATACAAGTGCAGGTTAAAGTCACCCGATCTACGCAGGTGAAGATAGCCTTTGGCTTTCTGTAAATGGACTTGGTAAATGGACTTGCATTTATATAGCGCCTTTCAAGTCTACTGACTTCTCAAAGTGCTTTACAACACTTGTCAACAAGAACCCATTCACACACACACATTCATACAGTGGCAGTGACTACCTTGTAGGGTGCTACCTGCTCATCAGAAGTGGTAACCATTCACACACACATGCACTTACACACCGATGGGAGCAATTTGGGGTTCAGTATCTTGCTCATGGATGCTTCGACTTGTAGAACCACCGACCTACAGGGTTCCGGGGATCGAACCACCGGCCTTCCAATCACCAGTACTTGATGGACTGGGAAGAAATTTGGCATGGACAAATTGGGATGATTTTGGTGATCCCTTGACTTTCCTAGTACTTTCGTTAATTCCTGCATAGCTGCAAATGACATTCCAATCAGCCTTGGCTAGTTTGTGTTTAGTGCTAATTAGCAAACATTAGCATGATGACATGATAAACTAAGATGGCAACCATGGTAAGCACTACCTACTAAATATCAGAATGTCAACATATTAGTTGTGAGCTTATTAGCATGCTAACATTAGCATTTTGGCTAGAAGTTGCACCTAAGCATGGCCGTAGGCTCTCATTCTTGTTGTTGTCCATTCTGACATGTTAATTATCCAGTTTTTACTCTATTTACTCCAAACTAATGAGCCAAGATGAGCCATGGCATCATATCATGACCACAGGAGATACTATGTTTTGTTTAGCTGTTGTCTGTTAAAATCACACCTCAACCAAAAATGATAAAATGGATCTTGCCATTGTATACATGTAATAATACAGTTCAAGGTGCTAGAAAACTATATAGAAAATAATGGCCGTGCAGCCATCCTGTCCATTACTTTTATACAACAGGACACTTTATTTAGCATTATCCCTTAGATAATGTCCAACATGAAAATGATAGTCTCTTAGGAGTGTGTTATTTTTTGATTGGAATAGTGTGGATTATCCTAAGAATACCATCCCAACTTTAATTTTTTAAACAAAAAATGGGATGTGGCACAATTTTTCCCTGTTTTGTAACTGAAAAGAAAAATGTTTAAAGCTTGTTGGGAGGCCTCAGATTCAGGTTTATTCTCCCAAAAAATATTTGTATAGTTTAGTACAGTATTATTATTATTGTTGTTGTTGTTGTTTTACTTTAACTTCAGCTTTAATACAGCATGCTACCTTCCCTGTTTTTTCCAGACCTCTATTCCATTTTTTTTTACAGTTCTATCACCATCTCTGTTGGTGTCCTCCTCTCAACTCCAACATGTTTTACACACTTTACGATTGCTTCCCTCCAATTTAGCCAAATTGCGACGATACATGACAACAACACAATCATGCACGCAAACCTTTTTCTTTTCTCTCAACTTGTTGTTCACCTCGTCAAAGCAGAAGGAGGCAGGGAGGCAGAAAGACCCCTGTGTGATGGCGAGTGATGGTGACACTGAGCGCTGCCTGGGAGCCTCTTCACGGCTCTGTCCACAACATCAAGAAAGCCAGAACATTGCATAGCCTGGAACACTTCTCACACACACATATAGACAATCACACACACACACACACACACCAAAGTTATTCCTTTTTTTATGCAAATAAGACTATACATTAATTACATAAGAATTTTCATATGCAATACAAATGGGGGAAAAATGTTTTCTCACTACATATTGTCACTAACTTTTTTTTTTTTTTTTTAATTTTTGCTAATTTGGTTTTACCAGTTTTATGTAAATGTTAAAATTATAATTGTTGTAATGTAGTTTTGTTTTTACACACTTGGTGGTTCAAATTGTACAAGGTGTGGCTTCTCAGGCAAAGTATTTACAACAACATTTTGGGAGCACTCACTTTTACCACCAGTGCAATCAATACAACGCAAATTGATTGTTCACCATAGCTGAAAAAAAAACATAAGTAAACATGCTTTTTGGTTTCTCAGTACAATGCCTCTTTCCTTTTTGCTGTTGAAAATGTGATATGTTTTGTGAAAGTCACTTTGAATTTGAAAGGTGCTTTACAAAAAATCTCACAATGCTGATTTCATGCAGTATACTACTTGTATTAATGGCTCTACAACTGGACAACATAACATTGGCAACCTTATCGATATATATATATATATATATATAATGGTATAAATCAAAGAGAATGTAATACATTTCCTTTGAAATGTAGTTTCATTCAACAAAGCAAGGCAAATGAACTAGTTGTTTGATGAACTTGAAATTAACTTGGTTTGTGCTGGTCTGTAAGTATGGTTGCCCTGTGAAGAGATAAGATCTTACAAACCAAAATCATTAAACGTTCTCGTCCCTTATTATCAGGCCATGCCGCATCACCACCACAAGTTTTTAATTTGTTTTTGTTTTTTGTTTTTTTGGTAATTTGTTAATTGTTTACCATTTAACTTAAGAACCTGTTTTCACATTGAATTTCTCACTTAACTCAAATATTTACTGTAAAATAATAGTTTTTTTGGCCTCTGCAGTCTCATCCTAATCCTAATCCTAAAAAAGCCCTGATGAGGAAGCACCTCCTCTTTCTCTTTCTCCTTTTATCACCTTCCCAGCCTCATAAGAATAGCAGTTCAAGTAGGCATACGCATTTGAACACACACATTCCCATGGGTGCCCTGTTTGAACACTCCCTCCACCCTCCAGCTCAGTACTTAGGGAGCATATGCTGGGTGCTGTGTCTCTTTGTCCTAAGGGGCCCGTTGGACTGAGGCCCCTGCCCGCCTGCCTCGTCTGCCTATTTATGACCGGAGCCAACTGGACAGGGCTGACGGATGGGCCCCTGAAGCTGGGGACAGGCAAGGGAGAGGGTGAGGGAGGGTAAAGAGGGGGAGGAGGGTCGCACTCAGTCCTGGGTAATTAGAGGGAAAGAGTGTGTGTATGTTTGGAGCGAGTGCTTGTGTGTTGAGGGGGGGGGGGGGCAGACATAGGGTGAGTTGGACTTTCCTAATACATTATCGCCGGGCCTCGCTCCAGGTGGCTTTATGTCGACACGCTGAACACAAGTGTGTCATGATGTGACAGGTTGGGTGTGTACGTGTGGCGCCTTTCTGCACGTGTGTGTGTTAGGGAGTTGTCTGCAGACGCATCTGATGTGCGGTAATTGCTGCCCTTTCAGTTAGCTGTTACAGATTGTCTTGAGAGGGGAAACTGAGTTCAGTCAGTCCACACTTTGTCTCTGCATTCGCCAAACTTAACTTCTTTCTTTAGGCGAGATTCAGACCCGAGAGGAAAATTGGAGTTCAGAGCAAAGACAAACCTTCCTGCTTTGCTTTTTTGGGTGCTTTGACATGTTATAGCATGCTGTGCAGGATTTATTTTTGACTTGTTTGACTTCCTGCAGTGAACACATTTGCTGTTGTGTTTCAGTAATCGACACCTTCGCACAAACTAGTTATCTTCATCAGAAGCTGTGCCTCATGGAGTTATTCTATTCTTAGAGGTACAACAAGTAACCTTTTTTTAAAATATCAATATACAATTACCAATGTAATTGCCGCTGAAAGTGACCATGGAAGGAAATATTTTTTTTTTTTTTTTGCTGTCCTCCTACTCCTACTTGATCAATGGAAATTATACAAATGTAGGAAGTGATTTCTCCATTAACGTTCTATATTTGTCAGAAACTCTGCAAGCCTTAGCTCTGTTTGCAGTGGAGCAAAAGCTGTGTGCTACTAAATAGACCTCTTCCTGTTTTGTACCATAAAGGAACAGATAAATCAGAAATACTCCAGAAAATAAAGTCTGCGGCCACAGCAGATGTAAAGATGGACGATAATACATATAATACGTTATAATGGTATGGTTTAAAATAAAGTGATGCAGAAATCAATGTAAACGTCTATCCACCAAAACCGCATGTAAATGTGAGTTGCAGTGTATTTAATTATTCAATCATTCAGTCCATAAACCTAATTAGCATGATGTCGCTCAAGGCAAAACATTGAGAAGAATGTCAAGTATACACCATCAGAGAGTCATTTATATTGTTATCATACAGTGCTACCTATAAACATGTGGAATTAAACATGTTCACGTAATGTAGATTAATGTGTTTCCCACATCATGTGATGTGACTGATGAGGTATATATTTCAAACTTACATTAAATGGTTTCACATTCACATCTCTTCAGAAAAAAACAAAAGAAATGGCTTGACTCACCAATGGGAATAGGATTATTGTGTGTACAGTCACATTAGGAAGTGTTAATTTCCACATGATGTGCTTTACGGCATGTTTAGTGTTAATATTAATAGTTGTAAAACACAATTTGCATAAAATTACTTTTAAAAAAGTGCCATTTGACAAAGTGTGTGCTTTTATGTGTGTGTCTTTTTTTTAATAGCTGTAGCCTTGTAAAGGAAGTGTAGTAATTACATGTTTATGTAATTAGGTCAATAATTCAAAGGAATAAGCTTGTGTGTTTCCCATTAGTAATAAAGTAGCCCTTTGTGGCCTATATCTGTCACATGGAAGGTAGCTCTTTCATTAGTTAACACACAAATAGCCATATCTCTTTAGCGGTAGTGCTTCATGAGCGCACATCACACACTTTAACACACAACGCTTGCATCGAGGGACACCTGCAGTTATGCAATACACTTGTTTCGTGATCACAAAACAAAATGTAGTGATAAAATCAACATGGTCACACTTTATCCACTTTATCCTCCACTGGCAAAAGCACCCATACACGCCATGCAATGCGATATACACACGATATACTTTTGCACAAACGCAAGGCAGCACACGCACATTTGTCATCCTAAAAAAAACACGCAAATCCCAGCCCCACATACACACAAATAATCAGACACATATGCATACTACACCTTGCACACTCACTCACAAAGCACAGAAAATTCTTCCACACACTTAGTTTTGCCAGACTCACACATGCCCACAACATGCTCACACTTTCGCCCTCCAATGGCGAACCACGAAACACACACACACACACACACACACACACAAATACACAGTCAAACAGGCGCAGCTCACTCCACTTCTAGGCCTTCAGAAGGTATTTTCTCTCTCTCTCTCTGCCTCATCAGGCCCTGTAGCAGAGGGCAGGCAGTAGCTAATAATAGGTATTGACTGGTTCAACGTGGGATGAGCAAGGTTCAACCATTGGATCTCCAAATGCGCCCGGGGGTCACTCGCACAGCGAACACGTCTCCCAGGACCCGGCGGAAAGAGAAGGCATTTTAAACTTTCATGACTTCTCTGAAATCGCGGCTGTTTCGCCTTTCAGGCCTTAACTCTTTGTACTCAAAGCGCTCGGCCCGATCAATATCCAAGAAGGAGAGAGAGGAGAGCAGAGAGAGAGAAAGAGAGGAGGTAGAGGAGGGGATGAAATCCAGACATCTTTATTTCAGTGGCTAAAACTGGTGCGCACAACACACACAGCTCTGGGTTTGTGTGGTCACTGCTGCCGAGAACTTTATGAGCGCACACACACACAAACACACACACACACACACACTTGAACTGTGCAGACGAAAATCTCATACACAGAATACACAAAAATGCAACCAGCAGCCACTACCAGTAGGAACACACAAGTTTCAAATGGAAATATTTAAAGATATGTTTGGATAATTTTCAAGTCTAGCTTAATGCAATACTGACATGATTAGTGTCAGAAAATTCCCAGTCTTATTTCTCTGGAAAATTGCATTTCAAAGTGAGATTATGTAATAAATAACATTACGCCAGTTCATTGACTTTATGACTCTCCTTCACTTTTGCTACTGTTGTGTTGTAGCATTTGCCATCATCCCATGATTGTCACACCAGTGGCTACACCTTAACAGAAGTCTCACTCTAAAGTTTATTCAGAGCCAGGAGGAGTCTTCGGTATCTTCCGCCGTGGAGTCTTTTTGTGTTTTTCCACAAATAGTGTTTGTTTGCTGAGCCACAGTGGATAAGTCTTAGCAGTTACATGTAGTTGAAGCTGAATAACAACACTGTGAATACAGCTAACACATCACTGCCAGAACAAAGGTACCCACTCAATTTGGACTCAGATTAGATTGGCAGAACTTTCTGCACGGATGAATTGCGGATGTCGACTGTGGGTTTGGTTTCCCATGTCTTTCAGTACAGTCTTGCAACGTTTGTATGTGTAAGTACAGCTTCATCCATTATGGAGCGCAGTGATACAGCAACACTCCCATAAAAACACTATCAAACATGCATGAACAGACATATACTGTACATATATTTAAAATGTATAGTGCAAACATATCTATTCTCCACTTAGATTCTT
>JBBPCS010000573.1:7090043-7110392 GCA_037974645.1 Hollardia meadi | reverse complement strand
TGTGTGTGTGTGTGTGTGTGTGTGTGTGTGTGTGTGTGTGTGTGTGTGTGTGTGTGTGTGTGCGTGCGTGTGTGAGACAGACGTGCTGTTTTAAGTACTTCAACCAACACTTTGACAACATGTAACCTTAGATTTTACCAGCACAAAATGACAGCTGACACGGGCCAAGCTCTCACTTTTATGAATTTTTCAGAGTCACATTTGACAGCCGCTGAATGCGAACATGACAAGCATCAGAGGGAGTCACACGCCTCTCTGATAATGTCATGTTGCACGGCAGCCACTGCCTAACCCACGGAAAAAAACTCCAACAAACCACAACTTTTCCAAGGCCCCCAACTTTGCACGAACAAATTTATAGACCCTCCGCCACACTCCTTTTTTTATTTTTAATGCCCACATTAAAAGGGATTTTATTAATTAGATAGAGGAAGCCAGAGCACCACATATACAGTGTGTGCTTGCATTTGATGTGATTTCTGTTAAAAAGGAGCATTCCCACATGTCGCAAATCCCTGCTGCCGTTCCAAAAAAACAACTGCGAACAACAAAACAACAACAAAAAAAAGCGACTTAGTCTCAGTAGGGGCCGGGTCTAGAGTCCCCTTTCAAGTAGAGTTGCAACAATTATCTTCAAAGCCAAGCGAGCGGGACCCTTTGTTTTCTTCCCAATCCGCATGGCTTGAACCTGACCCTGTTTCTTCAAGCCTGGTGGAGGATAACATGTTCCTACAGTTTGATAGCAAGAGTACATTTTCTTATGACTTATTCATCTTTTTTTTTTCTCTCCCCTCTCCTTAATTTATAATTCATTTGATCTAAAATTTCATTAATTTTCTAAAATGTTCCAATTGGGGCCTTGCTGGGCCCGGGCGAAGGGTTTTTTTCTTTGTCCAACCCTCTTTTGTAGTCAGCTATTATTCTTTTATGCAGCAGCCTTGTAGAGGTTATCGTCTTCTGAGGGCAAACAGCGCTCTCTGGAAAAGTTTTAATCAGCTTTAATGAGTGGGGTCAGTGGTGGAAGCAGAGAGGGAGAGAGACACAGACAGAAGCTGGGAGAAGAAGGTGAGAGGGAAAGACAGACAGCCTCTGAAAGGTATGGACATTTTTTTTAATCTTTTTGTACATTTTCTCATTTCTCTCATTTGCACTTTTTTTTTTGCCGGTCCTTCTTCTGATAGCCAGATTTAGCTCAAACTGCACCGGCATCTTATGCATGGGAACAGATTAATGAAGGAGAAATTCTTTGTGGGCCCTTTATCTTCAAAGCATCATTCCAATCAGACACTGAAAGACTGCAATTAGAAGGTGAAAGTCATCTTTCCGTAGCCGTCAAAATATTTCCAATATGTCCGTGACGAGGGACAATCGCGTGAGAAATCCTCAAACTCATCTTCTTTAAATTCCTCCACAATGATAAAGCTAGTTTAGTCTTTCGGCTTCTACAGTCCCTGGCTTTTTATCATTCCTTGAAATCCTCATATATCTCTCTTTTACCCTCTCCTCTTAAAGTTACCTTGCCTTTCTCTACTCTGCCTTTATCAAATGTTACTGGCCTTTCTCCTGGCTTCAGCCTTGGACTCTAATCTTCTTCCAGATGGTAGTCTAAGCTATTCCATTATTAGCATTTTACATCCAAGGCCGACATGCTCACCGTGGCATGTTCTGTGTCTCCTTTTGGGCCTTATGAAAGATATGACACACCATGTTAGATGTAAGGCGGCTGCAAAGGATTAATTGTTTGAGAAAGAATTTTTTTGCACATGCAAAGATGTGACCTCAGAAAAGTCTGGATTCTCAGGGCAGTTCATCTGTCCCTCATAAACCACACTGGATAGCGTTCTTTTTTAGTGTATTTTACATCATACGACTGCAAGATTTGTGACTTATAACTGCCGAGTCTCTAAAAATGACAAAACGAAGATTTTAAGTAGAGATGTTATCATGCAAATTATCAGATCTGGAAAACACTTTTACAAATTTTGCCTGTTCGTGTGCTTTTTTCTTTCTTTGCATGAAAAAGCACAAGTGTGCTTCATGTGAGCCATTGCCGCTGGGCCTCAGCTAGATCTTTAGAAATCTAAATGTGTTCAAGAATTCATATAAACAAACAAAGGTCAAATTAGAATGCATAATTCCTATCACCACACCAACAACGACACATCAGGAAGAGACAAACATCTTTTGCCATTGCTAGCAAGTTCCTTTTGGATGCAGTGACACAAAATTGATCAATTTTTCTTTTCTTTTTTTGTTCTCTTTTCTTTTCTCTTTTATTTGGCAAGGTGGTCCTTGGACATCCTTTAACAATCAGAAGTGGGCCTTACAAAAGGTTGGGAACCCCTGCTCGGAGGTTCAGAGATTACACCAGCTTTTATTAAATGTTTGCCCTGTTGAAGGTCTAATGACCAAAAGTTAGATTTTTGAGTAAATATCCACATTCTACCTCAGTGGGCATTCTGTTCTCAAAATTGAATGTTCTTGGCCTTCTTGCAATTGTGTTTAGGACATAATGCCAGGTTGTGATCTTCTCAGAAATAGTCAGAGTTGGGATCATGACCATGGTTGTATTGTATAATGAACTTATGAAGTGACCAAAGAGCCACCTGAACTTTTCTTTGCTTGAAAGAGAATGCAGCAGGTTGAGGCTCACGGCCATAGCAGGGAAATGTTTTCCTTGTCTGCTGATTCTGACTTGCAGACTGAAGCAGTGATCCATTCTCCACAACAGATAGGCCTATTAGATCCCAATATGAAATTCCACCTTCCTCAGCTCACCTCTTTCACACCATGAGGCCACAAAGCCCCATTGATCTTCTTCTTGCAAGCATTTCTATGTTTTCCTCCCTTGTATGCCAAGGGAAAAGGTTATTGTGTGTGTGTATGGGTGTGTGTGAGAGTGTGTGCATATGCTTGTGCCCATATCTCCATCATCACTATTATCTCTTTGCCCACACATCCAAATGTCACTACATCTTTCTTGCAAATGTCTTCCTGTGTGCATGATTTGCGAATGCACGCGTCTTTTTTTTTTGATGCATGTGTGTGTGCGCGCCCTTGCTTTTCATTCTTTGTGTATGCATGTATAGGTGTGTGTACTTGTACTGAATTTATTACAAGTTGAATGTGTGAGCATCAAACTGTGTGTGTGTGTGTGTGTGTGTGTGTGTGTGTGTGTGTGTGTGTGTGACCAGATCATGATGCAGGCTAGCCTCACCGCGTTCCCAACGGTGCCGGAACTGGCGCTCAGAGGGCCGGCGCTTAGCCTTGGTGTCGATAAGCGGACGATCTTCAAAGAGCACGGAGGAAAAACGACTCGGCCCTGTCAAAGCCGGACAAATTCCCTGCTAACACCCTGAGCCTCGCTGCTCAAACAGTTCAAAGAGCAAGAGGGAAAGAGAAAAGAAACTGAAAAGGACGGGTGGGTTTCAGCTGAGCATATATATGTATATATACTATGAAGTAAAATATATTTTAGCATGAAGCCTCGCTTTGATACACTCCAGAAACAGTTCTGGCTTTATGTTAAAGATATTCTACCTGGGCACTATGTTTTCACCCAATGCTAATAGCCTAATCTCTCTCGCTGTTCTGCCACTTCACCTCTGTCCTGTCCCTGCCTGCTGTGCCTTCTCGTCCCTGGATTCATAGTCCTCGCCTAAGCCGCTGTAAATCATCTCCACACTGTATCACCTGTCCCAGAGGCTGCTGGGTCTGGTCCTAGTCTGGTATCCAGCCATGTTCACTAGGAGGCTGCTGATCCGAGGTTGCGGTAGTAGACTCCAGTCAGCTGTAAGGCCACTAGCTCCACTGCTAACTGAGCTAACAGTAGCTTTAACTACAGCAAAGAGTACAGTGACAGCAGTTGACAATTACTCTGGTCACATTCTGCCTCCTATATTTTTGGAGCTACCTTCAAATTATGGCCATATTCTGCAAGTTGCTGCTTTCATCGTTCCCCGCCGGGTGAGGGCCTTTCTGTGTGGAGTTGTTGTATGTTCTCCCCGTGTCTGTGTGGGTTCCCTCCAGGTTCTCCGGCTTCCTCCCGCAGTCCAAAGACATGCAAGTTAGGTTAACTGGTGACTCTAAATTGCCCGTAGGTGTGAATGTGAGTGTGTGTGGTTGTTTGACTCTATATGTGTGCCCTGTGATGAACTGGCGACCTGTCCAGGGTGTACCCTGCCTCTCGCCCAATGTCAGCTGGGATAGGCTCCAGACCCTGCATAGGATAAGCGGTGATAGATAATGGATGGAGGGACATGTGTAACAATAGCTGGACAGAATTTAAGGATGCCAAAACAATCTGAGGCTACCGTGACCAGGATATAAAAACTAATAGCAACTCCAGTTGTTGGATGAGATCATTGACTGTACATAAAGATGGACGACATCTTTATTTACAAAAGAAATAACTCCATAACCTTTCAAACATGTAATCTGGGCTGATTATAGTTACTTATTTTTATAATCTGATTACATAATCCTGATTACATGTATTCCTTTACTACCCAAACCTGGCCATTACTACATTATTTACAGCACAGTCAAATATCTGATGACGATCAGACTCAGATAAAATAAAACTCAGAAAATAGGATGTTGCCTAAATTTTGACTGTGCAGTTTACCTTGCTAAATGATAAGCCAAATCAAAAATCGCCCATTGCAAGACTGGCCTTTCTGGGCCATGGTGGTGTGATGTCGTGTGAGGCCGTGCACTGTAGAAATCTTTGTAATTTTTTTTTTAAATTAAGCAGTACAAATGTACATTATGCTTAAGTGGCATGCACATCATATGACAGGCACCAGGAGTTTATCCACCATTGTTTTTTCCCCTGCCTGTATTTGAGGGCCGGCCTTTATTTGTGCATGTCGCCCACATCCTAGCCATTATCATATGTCCAATTTTTAAATGACAACCCGTTTTAATTCGAGAAAGTACAGTATGATTGGGGTAAAGCCCACATTCAGTTTGTCTGACAAAAAAATCGTTCAAATCAAACACAGTGCACATTATTGTAAACTATCTATGACAAGTTTGCAGGAGTTAAAGACAAATCATCTGACACCTTCTTTTTCTTATTACTTGCACATCTGCCATACTAAATATCAAAACAAAATGAATATGACCCTGGATCATAACATGGATAGTAATAGAACATTAAATATATCTGAAGCTATAAGCCGCTAGCATCAGGCTTCCTCTGATTGGCATCCAGCACATCACCAGTATCCAAATTTAGCTCACTTCTCCAGTCTTCCCAGTCCTCCCAGTGGTGCATACAGCAGCTGTCAGTCTGCAGCCCGTCTGCCTCCAGGAGACGTTTTGTTCCAGAAAGACACCAAAATGACCAGCAAAGCTTCGCCTGTACTTGCACAAAAAGAAGAGTTGGGTGAAAAAGCGTGGCCTCAGCAACTCTGTTTTTTTCTGGCATGAATTTGTTCTCGAGAGCAACAAATGATTCTCGGCCGCTCTTGTGAGAATTGCATTTTTTTTCTTTTATCTGCCCCTCAGACATTAATTATATATTTTTTATAAAGAATATGCAAAAAAGAGCTGAGGAATGTTGGGGAAGGCAGAGTGATTAAAAATTAAACAATGCAGAAAATCACTCTGTTACCTAAAGGGATGCTACAGTACATCTCTCTAGTTTTTTTTTAATCTTTATTTTTACTCCCTCTCTCCCTTGCCGCTTTCATTTGTTTTGTTTTTTTCCGTCTCTTTTTGGTTGGAGATTTCTTTAAAGCTGTCTGCTCCGCAGGCACGCATGCTTCCCGGGCCACAGACTGCAGAGTGTGTCTTCATGCCCATCTTCAGTGTGTGTGTTTGTGTGTGATGCCGCAGCAGCATCCAGGCTATTTGTCATGGCAGGGGCTGTTTGCTGGGTCAGTCCAGATAAACTAATGTGTCAGTGCAACGGGGCTCCGCCGCTGACCAGAGCGCCTGCAATATGCAAAGACTTTGAATTATTTCTCTGCCTTGTGGCTCCCCTGCTGAACACCATGCAAAAAGTAAGGAGAAGAAGGCGGGCAGGAGGAAAAAAGAGTGAGATATTAGAGGGAAATGGAAAAAAGAGAAAGAGGATTTGGTCAAGAAGGAGGGAGCTCCAACTAGCAGAGGAGGAGAGAAAAAACGAATATGGAGACAGAAATAGAGTCAAGGGGAGACAGACAAGAAAAATGGAGGTGGGGGCCAGTTTGTGCCAGTGTTTGCCCTCAGGGAAAGCATTAGCCAGCCTTTGAAGAAAGACAGAGAGGCTTCAATGCCAGAATTGAGACTATCACTCACAAGGTCACAGGGTCCCCGGTCATGCTGGCTTTGAACGTGTGTGTACAAGTGTGTGTGTGATCGTGGGTAAATGTGTGTCTACTTGTTGACAACCTTAAGCATTTCCTCTAAGTTGTACATCAAAGTCCAGGAGCAAAATAAAAATGCAGACCTCACAATGCACTTTAGTTCTTTTGATAGGAAATGAGAATAAATACATATTTGAAATAGTTATAATATGAGCATATAGAGCAAGCACTTCAACTGCCACCTCAATATATCCTTTATGTATTACTTACCAACTTTCCCAGTGTTGTTCACCACTGCTCATGTGCGCTCAAATCATAATTATGATGCTTCCAACTGCACTTGAAGGTAGCATTTGTTTTGTCTAATGAAGTGGAGCTGTGAGTACAGTCGCATGTGTTGATGCACTCTGTCAGAAACATTCGTTTCAATATACTATAAGTTACAATAACCTGGACATGAGATTTGAGTTTGTAACTTTTTTTTTTCCAAACACAAAAAAACAAACAAAAACAGAATTAACAAAACAGGAAGGAGCCAGAAAGAGAAACCATAAATATTCTTACATTTCTACACAGCTGTACCACAGTCAAAAGAAAATATCATTCAATAAAACTGTCATGATCACTGCCATGTTTGGGTTTATTGTCTGTTTGTCTCAGTGTTTCTTGGTGCTCCTCTGTCCTCCTGTCTGTTATTTGTGTGGGTGTGGCCTCTCCTTTACTCTCCTGGTTTTCTGCACTGCCTTTTTCTGCACACCTGTTCCTTTTTTCACCTCGTTAGCCCTGAACCTGTTTTCCTGTGTCTCACCTAATTGCACTCACCTGAGTTCTCCACCTGCAGTTTAGTTTGCATTGAAGTCCTGTTTTTGAGTTCAGACTTTGTTGGATCATTCCCTGTGTGTTTGCCGATTCCTTGTTTGTTTGCCGTTCCCTGTTGTATCTAGTTACGTTTAATAAATACAGTATATTACTGAACCTGCCTTGCCGATGGTCTCCTGCATTTGGATCCAAACCCCTGTTCCCTGGTGTTTCCAGCACTAGCCGTGACAACAACAATGAAACAAACTTCCAACTGTTGCCCCTCCATAGATTTTCCTACCTTACATTCACACACCCCTACTGCACATTAGGACATCATAACTCCAGGTAATCAACCAGCTGTGTCGCTTTAAATGTGACTTTATGGTGATTACAGAGCCAAAAGTTGTTGTTTTTTTGTTTTCTTTTGTTTTGTTCTCTTTTTACCTTATATATTCACACAGAATGAATGAGCCGAGGCAATGCAAATAGACTTCTCTTCACTGGGAACGAGACTGAACATATTATGAGCAGGGGATTCATTTGAATTCATTTGAAATCTGCACTTGTGTTTGATGTTTAACACATTTTGACAGTTGTGTGAAAAGAGAACTGGAAAGAAGCAGAAATCATGACGAGTTGAGTGAATGCATCTGATTACAAGTCTGTGATCAGCGCATCACTGCATTTGCAGTCTAAAAACACAGCTGACAGAAATGCATCAAAGTAATGGAGGAAAACTAGAATGCAGATCTGAAACATTTTTTCATTCTTGTTTTTTTGTTTTTTTTTTACAGTATTTGCTTGGTGTGGTTAAGGGTAGTAAAAGATTGTGCTCTGGCAAGCAAACTGATTAATGCAAATATATTGTATAACAGTCAGGATGTAATATTGCTTGATTGCTTCGGTAAAAGTTTGCAAAAGCTGAATGAAACCTGCCTTTACTCTGACAACTCTGATAATTGCCACGGCGGCAATAGTGCACAAAGGGTGCTTGAGTGCCACCTAAAACGGGCCACACCTCTTCTAACCACCCCCCTGAAATTTCCCTTTGTCTCCTTTTTTATTTTTAAGTAAACCTAACAAGGTTGATTACTGTTAAAAATGTAAATAATTGTAAGTGTATACCCCAGGTGACTCCATGTTTTGACTGGGTGTTTAAAGTCACCATTTTGTTCTTGGCAGTCTAAATGCATGGCTTTTTTTTATTGTATTAAAACAAGCAAGGAAGGGACAATTGAGAGGGCATGCAAGGTACCCTTTTGCGACCGTGGCTGACAAGCTAAGCTTCCCGTTTAGCTTCTCTGGGCGACGTGCAAAGGCTTCCGTACCACGTCTTACTCTGCCGCACAAGCTCTATGTTACTTTGGTTAAGTTTAGGCACAAAACCTACTTGGTTAGGTTCAGGAAATGACTTTCTCGCTTTGGAAAGTCAGCGCATTACGTCATCGGTTCTGATACTGATGCAGGCAGCTTTACATTGCAGGTACAAATGAACAGTACATTCAACCCTTGTGCATTTCTACCTGATGCCAGCTCAGTGTCCTAGTATGTTTTCTTTTTTTTTACCTTTAGTAATACTAAAGTACATTTTGACCTGAGCTTTGTATGCCAGCAATGTGCATTCCTGTCTGTTCGATTCATTGAGAAGATTGAGGAGGGCCTGCTCCATGTAGTATCATTAATCTGAAAGTAAACAATTAAAATAAAAAATCAACCACAGTGTGTCTATTCACAGTCAAAGTTTTTGTTACTGTCAATGGTTTTCACAAGATGTATTTCTTTGGAAGACAGTGAGTCCAATTAAATCCATTAGATTGGGTTGGGGGAGTCAGAAACCAAAGCTATAGATATAACAAACCCCAGACAAATAGAACTTAACCCTTTTGCATGGCTAGATGCCACTAGACATGACTGAGAAAAGAGACTTTTGTTGTTTTTGGTAATTTGACTAAGCCACCCCTTTAATGTAGGTTTCAATAATTGGTCTGAATGCTGTTTTGAAGGCTTTCCCATCTTGAGAATAAAAACACAGGGAAATACTGACTTCTTGGATTCGGTTTTCATGAAATTGTCTAAAGATAGGGAACATAATGTAACAGAACCGAATATCAGTTCCAACCCAAAAATGTTGGTACTGGCCTTCAAAAACCCACATGTCAAAGAGAACTGGCAATTTACCCCAAAGTTACTGTAGCTTTGTAATCAAAATGACCTTGAAAGCACATATTTGTGTGTACACGCCTATACCCCCAACCCTCCATCAAGACACACGTAGCACCCTAAACACACACATACACAGCTGTACAGATGCTAGCGATCATTATGGCCTTCTGTTTCATCAAACCTCAGATTCGGCCTTTTTGCCTCTAGCTGACAAGTGTGTGAGGGTGGATATTTTTTTGCTTCATTTTTGGCAAAGGATCAGACAACCTGCACAGTGGTGTATTAAAATGTCAGCTTAAAATGAAAATAAACAACTTAGGGGTGGAAAAAGGCGATACGGCTAATATCAACCCCACCCCCGGACAGACTTGGTATGGCCCTGGGGCAGAATGAAGATTGACAGGTGGGGAGGCTGGATCTCACAGCCACAGGGGGGTTTCCCTATTTGAACGGCAGGAGCTTTAGGTCTTAGTTTGTGAATCTGAAGAATAAATGATAAGGCTCAAACTTCATTCTGCCGCACACATACATATATACACACAAATATATACACGATCTGTTGCACCACAAATGCAAACATGCCATAGCAGTGTTTCACAGTATGGAAGCACACATGCGTAATCTCAAATAGTAGTAATGAATATAAAAGAATCTGATACTTTTAGATGTATAGAGTGGAGATCATACTCAGAAACTGGTAAAACGCTTCAAAAAAGTTTAGACTGTGTTTGAAAGACTGACATGTAACAAAATATATATATATATAATTAAGTTTTTCAAGATTGACACTAAGATTGCAAGTGCATAATGTTTAGATAGGCTGAAAAAAGTTTAAATTCCTGCAAAGATTATTTTGTATTCTAGTTTTCCTTCTTCACAACTGCAGCGCTTTTTTTTATTAGTGTTTCAGTTTAGAATTTATCACTTTTACCCCAATATATTGGCTTGTCTTCTAGGTTTGAAACTTTGTAAATGGTGATCTGAAAACTGGCGTGCATATGTTGGAAAAGAAAGGAAAAAAAACTATTTGTTTTGAAACTTTTGCAGATGTACATTTGCACTCGTATTGCAGACTGTTCTTTCAGAGTCGAGTTTACAACACCAACTTTTCAGAGATCTGCCCACAGGGTTGCGAACACGAGAGTCATGTTATTTCTGACAGCGTTGTCGTGCAACTCTCAAAAACACCAAAACTGATTTACATGTATGACCTGACATGTGACTCACTTGACCTGAGCAATGCCTCGATTTGTCCTGCTTGACTTACAGCAGGGACTCAACTCGACTTGCTTGAGTCTCGAGACTTGAAGGGTAACACTTTAGACTTGCTTCTGACTCGCACATGTGTAATTTACTACCGCCTCTGGTTGTCAGATGAATACTGGTTGGTTCTTTTTAGGGGTCACGATCCAGAAAGGTGGAGCACCACTGCGGTAGAGAGAGAGTCCACACGTGTCATTGCATCAGTGGACAAGTTAAATGGCATTATTAGTGCATTCAAACTTTACTTAACTCGTAGCTAGCTCAGACCCCCTGTCTCTATATAATTTGGAACACATCCTATAAAAAGGTAAAATGCCAAACACTATACAGTTGTGTCTGCAGCAACTGTCAACAACAACAACCACAACAAAACCAAAGACATTACAATCAAAGACAGACAGACTGGAAGGTGTAAAGGATCTCTGGGGTCAGCAGAGGTAGTACCATGTACCTCCGTCCTGATGGTCAGAGGTGAGTAGTAACGCACTACGTTTACTCGGTTACATGTACTTAAGTAACTTTTTCCAATAAATTGTACTTACAGGAGTAGTTTTAATGCATAATACTTTTCACTCTTACTCGAGTACATTTACGATTAAAAAACTGTACTTATACTCTGTTACATTAGACTACACACTTCTCGCTACTTTAATTTATTCAATTATTTTTATTCACACGCGCACGGCTTCTACATCAACTGCTTTGATACACGTTTCTATGACTACCGGTATGGCTCACTGTATAGAACAAGCCACACCCCTCCAAGACAACTTTTGACAAGATCGGTGAAGAAACAGCTCCAGAGGCAAATGCAGCAGTAAGCCTACATCCATGGCCTCACCTTCAGACACTATTCTCTTTCCAAACTACAATGAACAACAGTCACATCATGCGCTGCTTGCTTTGTCAGCCAAAAACTGTGGAAATTTCAACGTTCCAGAACTCCACATCCAACCTAAAAAAAAAACTGGTAGGTTTGGTTTTGGTTTTTCATGTTAAGAAAATATGGAAGAGATGTTACTACCATTAAGCTAGTTTGGAAGATTTATGAAAGTAACCTGTGGCAAAATTGTCTTCATTTATGTTATTTGGTAAATATATTATTATTATTATTTTATTTTTTTTATTCATTCATTTTTATTCATTTTTATTTGAATGATCAAGATTTTATGTTGTGTGTATTTGGCAAGCACTTAAATTTTTTATTTTGGCCATAACTGATATTCTGATACATATGAATGTAATACATCATAGCATCATAGATGTACTTGAGTAGTCCTTTCATGAGGTTCTTTTCTACTTTTACTCAAGTCGTTATTTTGATGAGTACTTTTACTTCTACTTGATTAATTATTATTGTAAAGTAACAGTACTTTTACTTGAGTACAGTTTTTGCGTACTCTACCCACCTCTGCTGATGGTAACAACTCGTATTCACTGTAGAACCCCTCGGGTCTCACAAAACAGTGTCATACTGTGTTGTTGTTGACCTGCACTCTTGTTAGACATATTAACAATCTTATTGCGTTCATTCTTGTTAACTACAGACAGTGAAGAATACCAGGAAATAAATCAGAGAGTTAACATATGAACGATATGAATGAACAATAAAAGAGAACCAGTGCATATCTGTCCTCTTTAAACTGTTGAAGCTTTTGCATTAAGTATAATCTTTGTAATCCTTTCCTGTAGATAACACCAGTATTTGTATCCCATGGATGACAGTTTATCATCAAATACTGTCCATAGATATTTATATTCATTTACAACTACAACACAGTCACCAATAATTGATACTTGTCAGTGTTTCCCTCTGCTTGCTTTAAAGTCAAAAATCATTTCCTTAGTTTTCGTGGAATTTAGCTGGAGAAAACTTGCTTGGCATCAATTACCAAACTCATCCACACATCCATGATACTTTTTCATCCTCAGTGACCAAACCAAACCAATCACTGTATCATCAGCAAATTTAGGTTAGGCCTGCATTCATTCCTGTGAAGAGTAAATAAAACTGGAGAGAAAATACTTGTGGGACCCTAATGTTGGTGATGATAGGGGAGGACACTGCAGCATTTACGCCAACACACTGTTATCAGTCAAAAAGGACTCCACCCATCTAATGAGTTTGCTGTTCACTTCCAACTGGAACAGCCTCTCCATTAAAATATGTGGTCTTATGATATTGAACGCAGATGAAAAATCCCAAAACTTAGCATGGGCATATCATTTTGGTTGATCAAGATGGCAGTGAATTCTACGCAATATATACAAAGGAGCATCTTCTGTGCTCCCCCCCCTCATCATCACAATAAAGGTTAACGCTACTGGACGATAATCATTTAAGAACTGTGGTTTTGATGGACAGGCACTCTCAGTGCTGATTTCCAGGCTCTTGGAACATAATGTGTTTCAAATAAGATTTGAAACAAGTGGCTGTAAACAAGACTAAGCTATGCTCTACATTCCTTCAGTACCCTGCCAGTTATTCATTTATTTATATCAGGACCAGCTGCCTTTCTTATTTTGATCTTTTTTAAAGTTCGACAGACTTCCTCTGCTCTTATAATAACTTCCTGGCCACGACCAAGTTTTGTTGCCTAATCAAATTCCACTCATTATTGCAATCTAATTTCTCAAATCTGCCGTAGAAATTTGGGCCATTTGCAAAGGTCAAATCATCCCTGCGATCACCTGCGAGTGAGTTCTTCTTTTTCCCTGTCCTAGCAGTGTGACATAGAAGTGCAATTGAAAACAAAGACATTTCCCAGTGTTTCCCACAAACTGACAGCGTAACTGTGGCAGGGGCTTCTCCCTGTGTCTGCTCTGTTGACTTTTTTTGTCAGCAGGATGATTTATGAAGCTCTAGCGAAGGTTCAGTCAGAAAGACTATTATTTTGCGTGCTTAGGCCTGAAGTTAATTTCTCATACCATCCTGTCATTCCCTCCTCACGCATGCTCACTCATAATTTCCTGCTGTCATTGTGTGGGGCCATCGATTGAGATATCAGCTGTTCTCATCCATCCAATAGCACAGCAACACACCTTCATCGTTAGCCTATCATGTTGCTGCTGCCCTTTTTTAAATACGTCTCGCACACCGCACAGTCTTAACAGATTCAGCAGCCTCAGTGGCCTTTCGGTCTCAGAGTCATCAGCTGCCAAGACCACCACCACCAGTGTCTGGGCTCCATGGGGGATTTATCTTGCTGCTGCCGATCAGGGCAGACGACCCTCGATCAGAAAATCTCCCCAAGGAGTCTAAGACTTTAGTCGCCAAAGACTTATCTGTTGTAATAAACATTATCTTCATTCACTTCATTCACTTATCTCTCCTGATTGAAATAAAGTTGCCCAAAAAAACTTTAGTTTGGTACTTTTTGACCCTCGATTCTGTTTTCACAATAGCCGGTGAGCCATGTGTGGAGTCCATCTATGGAAACAATCGAAACCAACGTGGTACTGAATGACATCGCACTAACCAGGTCCGCATACAAGTTTAAAAATACACAAGTAGGCCTAGATTAAATGTTTCTCTCTCTCTGTTTCGCTGCAGAGCATGTGCGATTGTCAGTAGACTGGAGGGGTAGGGTGAGGGGAGATAAAGGAATGTATGGGGAAAAAAAGTGGTTGCCATGACTGAACTTGTTGAGTGTACTTACTGCACCACTGCCCTTTCTTTAGTATGTTAAAATGCTGTTAATGCACTTCTTGCAGCTGTTTCACCTTCGAGCAAGAAAACTCTTATGACCTTTACTGTGAAGCAGCTGCAGAAATCTGAACAGGAGATGAAGAGCTGTAGAGCACTTTAGATAGACAGTATGTTTTTGTTTTCATCTGACTTTCATTTGGTCTGAAAACTGCCACCTTTTGCTTTATCATCGCCTTTTATTGTTTAAATGTAGACTTAACCCTGAATGGTGACTGGTGACAAAAACACCTCCATACACGCACCATTTTACTAAAACCCTCCTCTCTGAAACATCCTCTCTTTCCTCTTCTACTTATTTCACATCCTTGCCCATTAATGCATGAGGTGCTTGCTCGGTGTCGGCAGCATTTTCCGCTTCCTCCTATTGTATGAATATACAGTCCAATTAACTAAAAAAAGACATAATTTTTTAGGCTCGGTGCGGTAGCTGAGCATGTTGTTTGGCCCCGTGTAGAACACAGAGAGTGTTTGTTGCCATTAACTAGCACACGTGTCAAAAATAAACACCTCGCTTGACAAGGCTGCATTAATAACACGCCTTTGTTTTATTGCCCACTTGTTTCAGCTGCTGCTATGTTTTGTTACTTCGCTGTCTTACTTTCCCTTTCTTTTGTAGTGCTTATGTGTATGTGTACAGTATTGTATCTGTGTGTGTACAGGATACTTTAGTGTCTCTTTTTACTGTACGTTGCTTGTAGTTTGAATATAGAGATGTAAAAAAAAAAGGAAAAAATATGGAGACGCAAACACACACACACACAAGGAAACTAAGTGACAAACATCACACCAACAATGGGCACCCTGCAGAGTGCTTGCCTTATAGCAGTAGAGGCATTGTTGTGGTTGTGCATGTGAGTGTTTGCATTCATGTTAACCCTAGCTGGGCTATTTTGGGTGGCTGGCATTCACGAAAAAACAAAACAAAACAAACTCCCAGAATTTCACAAGAAACAAATAGCCCTTACAAACCCCCACACCCCCTCTAAACAACAGAGACCAAAAAAAAAAAGTTTTCTGCTCATGAATATGCAAATATATCACAGAGGAGTCAGGGCTTGTTTGAAGAACCGCTGCTTTTGTTTCTAGCAATTAATAGTACAAACAACTGCTCTCTCTCTCTCTGTCTGTCTTCCTGTCTCCCTGTCTGTCCGTCTTTTTCTATGAATATGGTAACAGAGTCGATACAGCTCTCTCCTCAGCTCCCCGGATGGATTGACATTAGCGATGGAAATGGAAAATACATAATGCAATAATAATAATATTAGTCGGATGGATGGATTTGGCATGAAAAAATGACATGGTCAGCTTCTGAATTGTTTATAACTCTTGCGCTTCTAAAGATGATTTTTCTTTCAAAGTTTTTAAGTCAAGAAAATTCTTCTCTTCCAACTTTCTACATCTACAGTAAGTTGAAGCTAAGAAAGCAGAACAGCCTTCTTTCCTCCCAAATGGCCGCGCTGTGGATTCTCCGTCTCTATCCAAACCACATTTGGAGTCAGGTCTAATTTACTATTTGAGTGACATAGAAAAGTGTACTGTTTAGATGCTTGCTTATGCTTATTTCCTCCTAGAACAATATTTGGGGTTGTCAGTAAACAAATGTTAATATTAAAGATCCTCACTTTTGTCCAGAGATCACCTGTCCATTAAACAGTGTATCCAGCATAGTGAAATGTTTGGATTGTCTGTTATTGCAGTTGCAACTTCTGTAGGTAGCACTCTTTTTTTGACTGATAAGTCATGCCTTCAATCATAACCCAAAAAAAGCTCATCTGACACCCACTGGCCCAAAGAAACTTTTTCCAATATATAATCAAACAATTCATTGTTTTTATGTCACAAACACTGAAACAGTCTTAACCGGATCTCTCAGAACTTGAACCATTAGGTTTAATAACAATTAACAAGTCTTTCTAAACAGTTAAGTTAATAAGAGTAAATCTAGAGACATGCAAGTGGCTCTGTAAAGCACAGCACTGCTTTGAGCTAAATGCTAATGTCAACAAGCTAACATGCTGAAAATGACAATGCTAACATGCTGATTGTTATATGTATGTACTGTATTTATGTTTACCATTTTAACCATCTCAGCTAAGCATGTTAGCATGCTAACATTTGCTAATTTTCCACTAAGCATTATGTACAGCTGGGGCTGAAGGAAATGTCTTGGATGTTGCAGGTATTTGACGTGGAGGCGGTGCTAGATGAAAAGTCAGTGGATAACCAAAATGATCACAGTTCATGCTAAGGGCACCATTGATATCTGTACCAAATTTCATGGAAATCCATCCAATAGTTGTTGAGACATTTCAGTCTACAGCAAAGCAGCGGACCAACAAACCAACAGCCTGCTGCCATCTGTAAATGCCACTAGCATGGCTCAAACATTGGGCTGCCAGGCTTGTGGCACATTGTGATTGTTTACTCCTGAAAAGTCATTAAAAGTGGTAAGCATGGACTTATCCAGGTGAGCTGCAGCAGCAAACGGTGTTGGCACGAGCGGATCAGCATACCTGTATGAATATAATTGGATGTTACTAGCCACACAGTTGTCAATGATCGTGAAGCTTATATAAAACAATGCCAATCAGCTAATACAAGTGGGACTCCAGTGGTGTGTCTGCGCTAACGCTATGTTTTCTACCTGCTGATTGCTAAAGGTGTTTTCAAATGAATGTGAGGCGAAATTTGGAGGCAGCGCAATTGCATACAGTACAAAGTCAAACATGTGAATGGATGCAAAATTTGCTCTAGACAGTTCAAATAGGCAAAGATGCATCTTTATGAGTTGACAGTATTTTTAACAAAGTTGTAACTAGCTACACTTCATTTCTGTGCAGTTGAAACATTTAATAGGCTGCTTTGGCAAATAAACTGCACAGACAGTCCAGTGGTCAAATGTGCATGAACAGAGTGCGCCTGAAGTCTGATCGGAATCCACCTGAGCATGATTATTTGATCAAAAATAACAGAAGCGCTCGAGTGGTGTTGTTTGTTTGTGATCTCTGCTGTATTTGTCAAAATAAAATCCAATCCCCCCCCCCCCCCCCCCCACCCCCCACCCACCCAGTTTAGCCACCTCAAACCTCAGCCCTCATATTTTGATAAACAGCAAAGACGAAGTGAGGATGTGCCCTGTCACATTTCATGAGTAGCTCAGAGCTGAGAGAAGGGGGCATCAGTCCGCCCTGCACAGGCTACTTCTCAAATATTAATAATGTTAATGAGCAAAGGGCTGACCAGTGCCTGGGGCCCACAACTGGCTTCCCCTTATTAGAATAACCCCTGCAACTCTCTCTCTCTCTCTCTCTCTCTCTCTCTCTCTCTCTCACACACACACACATGCACTCAAGTGAATATGGACATGAACTTTTGCACATGACAATATGACAGGCAATATGCACATATACGAAAATGCATGCCAGCCAATGAAGACATATTATTCAGAAGATGGATAATGTGAGAGTATGCAAACACACACACACAAATGGGACAGACATGCAAATGGGCGCCCATTGGGACTGAGAAGTGGATTCCCCTCTGGCCAGAGAGCCTCCATCTCCATCACCCTACTCCCCCATACCCTCCTGACCCATGTCACACACAATCATCCTCCAAGTCCTGTCCGACACACACACACACACACACACACACACACACACACACACACACACACACACACACACACACAGAGACATGGTGGGTGCCCTGCCTCACCCCTGAACCCCGTCGGTCATTAGTATGGAGGTCTGTCTGTGTTTGTTTGGCTTCTAATGGACCATTTAAATGCAGAATATTCACAGCAGACAGGGCCATCCTCGGGGACAGCGCACACAGAGGCCCCGAATATGCTTTGGCTCCATTATCCTGGAGGAAGTTATCCTTATTATCATCACACAGTGCCACACTGACTGGCAATGAGTTAGTGGCTGTCGACTGGCTCTCTCTGCTCCTCGTGTACCGCGGTGAATGAAGCAATATTGACCTCTTTTCTTCTTTTTGTTATCTAACATGTTAAATATGTGATTCACACTTTGGAGGATATATACAGTATATTCTGTCTATCTACCTTTGCTTTTGTCTCATGAGATCACAGATTTACATATATATAAGGTTTAGCCATCATTCTTAACAGTTATGTAATTTTACTCACTGAGGATGCCGTGATATTTCTAGAAAGCTCAGCTTTTCGCTTTCTCACTTCAGGTTGTCACATACCAACATTTTGTCATGTGCCCCTTGCATCTTATCCAGGGGGCCCTTTAGCGTCCACGCCTTCCTTTTAGTGTCTCAGGGCGACATGCAAAGGCTCGCGCTCCCCGTGTCTTATCCTGATGCACAAGGTCTACGTTAATTTAGTTAAGTTTAGACACAAAACACCTGTGACATTTGGTTGAGTTTTCACACAAAAAAGGTTAGGCTTAGGAAAAGAGCGGTTACATTTGGTTTCAAACAGGGCAAACTCCAGTCTCCCGGGTGAGTCACTCATTACCAGTGACCGCAGGAAAATAAATCTGCTTTATGATTTGACAACACTGTGGTTAAGGTTTGGTTAGGTTAAGGTTAGGGAACAATCAATGTTGTGCTTAAAAGAAACAATATTGACTGTCAGGCAAAATGAACAGCGGCTTCCGTATCCTCTGGTGTTTTGTTAACTCCGTTATCACTGTCTAACAATGTCACCTGACTTCCTCTGTTACTAGGGAGCTTTGACACTTCAATGTTAACATACACTCATTTTAGGGTACTTGCTAAAACAACTAAAGCCGTTGTTCCTCTTGAGAGGGCAGGCTCCGTAACCAACAGAAACAATCCTACAAAAAAAAAAACAACCTACAGAGCAAAGGCTGGTTGTCTCGAAAGAAACGACTTCATACAATTAACAGTATTATCTGACACAATCGTGTTGATAGCTGTTTGAAGGCTGGTAGAAAAGCCAGTCATGATAGCCAGGGCACCAATTACAACAGAGGGAAATGACAAACTCCAGATCTACTGTCGGTCAGCGCCTTGGTGAAAGGCACTGACTGGAAAATTAGCTCCTAACATACATGTTTTGATAGTGGGGGAAACCAGAGCACCTAGTGGAAACCCACACTAACATGGGAAGAACATGCAAACTCCACACAGCAAGGCCAAGCCAGGAATAGAACCTTCTTGTTGTGGGGCGACAGTGCTAACCACTGAGCCACCATGCTCTTGGTAGACCTATGCCTATTTCCCTAACCCTCTTGTGGCCCTTACAAGTTTTTAATGGTTAGCTGTAGAATTTTGCATGCCATGATGGTCAACACGCTGCTGTTCCGGAGGAATTTTCACAGAGAAGAGCAATAAGCTTTGAAGTGATTACTGTATGCCTGGATGTTTGTATTTATTTATTTATTTTTCTAGGACAGAACTGAGAACATATTTAAACATATGTAAAATATCGACGAATTCTAGCTTTCAGCGGGTTCAATCCAAGTTTATTTGTAAATACAGAAACTCTTTTCAGTGACTGTGACAGATTTTTTTTTTTTTTAAAGAAAATAAATCAGGGGGCAATCACAATGAAACAGAGTAGTAAAGTGCAATCCTCAGGTTTTAAATGACTGTACTGGTATATTTTAGTTATGGCCTTCAAAAAATATATATATCAGTCATGTTGTCATTTGTATTTATATTAATTGAAGCTTCAAAGTGTTACAAAGCATCAGAATGAGAGAGGGGGTGTTGCTGTCCAATCAACTTCTCTCATAGCAGAATCTATCTCTTTCTCTCTCCCTCATGGTTAATCTTATAAAAATGAAAGGGACTTTGGCATGAGGCCGAGCAGAGTGCCATTCTCTGCCTCCGGCTGTAGATTAGCATAATGTTTTAGAGTTTAATGTGTGTGCCTGTAAATTGTGTGTGTGTGTGAGTGGGCGTTTGGGTGTGTGTGTGTATATGTGTCTGTGTGTGATACATGCTTGCCTATACGTGTGCATATTTTGAATTTACATACATGTATATGTGCGTGTGTGTATCTCTGTGCATGCATGTGTTATGTCAAAAAAAAGTTATGTTATAGTGTGTGTGTGTGTGTGTGTGTGTGTGTGTGTGTGTGTGTGTGTGTGTGTGTGTGTGTGTGTGTGTGTG
>JBBPCS010000573.1:7067462-7088395 GCA_037974645.1 Hollardia meadi | reverse complement strand
GTGCAATTGGCATGCTGACTGCAGGAATGTCCACCAGAGCTGTTGCCCGTGAATTGAATGTTCGTTTCTCTACCATAAGCCGTCTCCAAAGTCGTTTCCGAGAATTTGACAATTTCTGTTGTGGTTGAAATGCTTGACTGACCTTCAGTGCTAAAGGCCAAGTGGTCCTCAAACTGGGTTGACTGAATGGTTTCCAGGGGAGCTTAAGGAGGTTCTAAGTGTATTAATCCATAGAATCTACTGTAATCGCAAAAAGAAATTGTGTGTCTGAAATCTCAGGGGATAACTAAAGTCAGATGGTTTCATCATCTTAAGACCATAAATATCTATACATAGTTTGCCCTCCAGTAGCTGTTGAGATATTTCAGTCTTGACCAAAGCAGCTGATGGACTGACCAACCAACCGACACTTAAATCCCTCGAGCCATGGGGCAAGCGTGGCTAAAACTACTAGACTCATATGGTATATGTGAAAATTGGACTACAATTCTAGAGCCTTTACCGTGAAACCAGCAGGCAGTATGCGCATTACACCACAAAATTTGGACAGAACCAACAAGTTAGATGTTGTTATTCATTGATACCATTTACTTGTTCATCAAAAAATTGGTCATGAGGGTGGTGCCTATCCCCTATGGAGCATAAATGTGCTCAGCAATCTCAAACTAGATTATAAGGTATTTTGTTTGTATATTTTTATATGAAAAAGTGCACCGATTTTGTATTTTTTATATTTGTGGTCAACAAATTATGTGACAATCTACCCATTAAATGTTGCTGTTTCTTGTGTTTTAAGTGCTGATAGTGTGATGAAAGTGCTATGGGAAAAGTTCAGGGGGTCATCAAAGACAGCAAGGTCATCCCTTGGGGATCATTCACAGCAAATTTTATGGAAATTCAGCTATCACTTTTCATTAAAATACAGTATTTGGTTATGAACACTATGAATAAGTGTTGGCAAGGGGAAATTGTGGCAATTGTGGATTACTGATGCCAAGTGAATGTTCAGAGGGCCTTCAAAAGTCATCTTCTGGGGTGCATGAATATCCATAAAAACAATGCCAGATAGCTTTGAACCTGAGTGTTAGACGAACGACCAGCACAACTAGTGGGGCAAAATTTAATTTGAGCTTCCTGTCACAACACAACTTCATAGATGACACACGCAAGAGCAGCACACTCTACTCATCTGGTGGGTTTAAGTGTTTTACTAAGAGACATGCTGCCTTTCACCTCTTCTCACTGTGTCACACACAAAAGCTAACACATGCAAACACACACAGTCACACAGTCTTTTAGAGTTCTGGTGGTCTCCTATTTGCAGAACCAGCAGGGCTCTGGTCATTGTGTTTGGGAAAGGAGTGGTGGAGGGGGGGGGAGTATGTCTGGTTAGGAATTGATTCAGTCTGGGACTGAGACAGGGGTGGAAGGTCGTAGCCTTGACAATGACCCCCCACCCCCCCTCCCAGCCAAGACAGTGAATCTTTGTGTGTGTTTACAGCGTCTATATAATCATTGCTGAGAATTAGATAACAGAGATAACTTCTGTTTGCATATGCACACATACATGTTGTTTGTTATATGTTCATTCTCACTTTTTTTGTTTTCATTTTCTTGTTTATTTTCTCTTTGTATATGTTTTTTGGTTTTTTTTTGCATCTGTGTGTTTGTGGGTGTGTGTTGGTCCCATGATGAGGAGTGTCTCATTAGGCCCAGGCGGAGGCACAGGAGGAGGTGCAGGGTCATTCCAAAGGGAGAAAGGAGATCGATCAGGAAGGATACCCCCCACCGCCAGCACCACCATGCCCATCACCTGCTACACACACATTCAGATAACACACATGTGTGCAGATACACACTTCAGCATATACCCCAGCACCCTAAAATACAAAAAAAAATACAATCTACACTCATCAAATCAAATCTCACTATATGAAACAAATCTCATAAACACACACAGGTAGATACACAAACACAGCACGCGTCCAATCTTTTTACTGCACTATTTGTGGTTATACCTCAGGTTCCTCCGCATTGACAAGTGATAGACAGGCGCATTAACAGGTAAATGAATACAAAAGAGATGTAGGCACACAGTGAAGGACAAACACTGTTCCAAATGACCTCAGCATACACACAAATGCACGCACACACAAACACAAACACACTCCAATCTAAATTACGGGTGCAAATTGGGTGGAGGGGGAGACACAGGAGGGGGTTGGTGGCGACTGAAATGGAAGAGCCAGACTGATCAATACTGCTGGAGATTTTCCTCCCTCCACTCTCCTCTCAATTGTCATGCTCACTCGAAGCAATTAAAGGCTCTCTGTCTCTCCACCTCTATCCCCGTTCTCTCTTTCACCTCTCCCCATTTTTCTCTGGCTCTCTGTCCAGGTTTTTTTTTTTAACCGCCTCTCCCTGCCACTTCTTCCTTTCACATTTTCTTCAGGTTCTGTCTCAGTGTCTCTCAGTATCACTCTTGCCCTTCTTCATCCCTTCAGCAGTTCACAGACACACCTCTAAACATGTATTAGATTGCACAAGAGTTTGCCATTTAAAATAAAGGAGCTAAAAAGTTTCACTCTTGAAGTAAAACATACATTTCTTTACTGGTAAAAGCGTTGCATATTGTCCTCTGCAGCAACACAACATGCACCTACAGTAAGTAGGTTAGAGGAAACCTTAAAAAAGACTTTGTAAATCCTGACCCAGCCTGGTGGGCTTATGTATTTACCCAACACCTGCACTTTACAGTGCCTAAAAAAAAAAAAACAGTGACCAGACCATGTGACCAGCTGATGAAAAATTAGTCTGCAGGACATAAGGGTTGGATAGTAATGTGTGTTAGAAAATAATCATTTTGGCTTGTGGATCTTAAACTTGGCCATTTACATGCTAACATTAAAATGTATTCAAGAGTAAATGGGATCTGATCACAATGTCACATTCAAATCATTTAAGTGTCTGTTTTGTGTTTCTGTAATCTCTGTTTTCACTGTCCCAAATTGTAAAAATGTTCAGATAGAATTGTGGAAAAAATGTTGATTTACATTTTTTTGTGTTTTGTTTTGTTTTTTTGACATGAGGTGAGATCTCATTTAATTACAGATATATTTAAGGCTTTGCTATGATCAAAACAACCCAGTTCTTACGAGTAGCCAGCCAACACAAAGTATTTATACCTGTTCCTCAGAGTCACATGTGAAGACGGGGTGAAAAGCCTGCTGTCATAGCCTCCACCTCCAGCTGCATCACGCTGTCTCCATGCCTTCCCTGTGTGTCTTGACCCAAAGGCACTACTGGTGTTGGACTATGCTGCACACTCGAAAAGGTACCCCAGTAGATGCAGGAAGAATGAAAAACGGGAGACAAAGACCTCTACACATGTGGCTGAAAAAAGTGTATGTGATTGTCAGATATGTCTGTTTTTGAAAGTTACAAAAATTGGCAGTACACATCAGAAAGATCCATGGTTATTCTGAGTACTTTGAGTACTTGAGTAGCATTCTAAGGCCTGACTGGAATAATGAATAAATGAAACAGACAAAAGAAAATAAAACAATTCAAGTCAATGCCTCCTTTTTATGTTGTTCTGATGTGCATTACTATGAAAAACAAATTCAACTTTTATAAATGTAATTTTATAGCCTGCAAGTTTGCAAAATGCAGTTTTGAAAATTGCACACTGGACAGGAGAAAATAATTTAGAAATGTGGTTCATGTTGATAAATCAGCATGAACAGGGAAGAACAGGCAACATTAAACAGTAAAAAAAAAGAAGAAGGTATTTAATATTTTCAAGAGGGAATGTAATATTTAGCATCACTATTGCAATAGGACTAATGTGACCTGTGGATTTCCTCCATGTCCACCGACTGCAGAGCTTTCACTCTCAGTGTGACGATCCCTGTTTTGCTCTGAGTGCCACACACCAAGCTGTAGTTGAGCTTTGATCAGCTTCTCCGCCAGTTACCCACGTATCCATTTATGCCCTGCTAAACTGCTCCATGAATGGAGTAAATGGGAAATATATGTGAGGCGCTTTGTGTGTGTATGTGTGTGTGTGTGTGTGTGTGTGTGTGTGTGTGTGTGTGTGTGTGTGTGTGTCTGTGTGTGTCAAATAAAGAAAAAAATTGTCTCTGTTTTTGTTCCCATTTGCATCTGCTCAAGACTGACGGTTTCGGCTACAACAACATAATGATCTGTGGCGTACGTGAGTGTTAATATGTTCGTGTGTGTGTGTTCCATCTGTCTGTGACCTTGCTGTGAAGCAGGAGATACTGCCCATCAGGTGTGTGCTTGAGACACACACACACACACACACACACACACACACACACACACACACACACATTTCCACACAAACGCACAAACACACATGCACGCACAGCGGGTGGCCACAAACAGAAGCATACAGATGCCAGGTCAGGCTGTACACAGCAGGTCAGTGTTGGCTTTGTGTAACTCAGCATGGTACCAACATAGATTAGCAGCAGCATGTTGAGGTAACATTTTGTTAAAGAGCCGGTACAGGGGCATTGTAATTACTCATTGACCCTAACACACACAGACACATACCAAAGCCAAAGGACAAGATGTAAATTTGTGGCTAGAATAACAATTTATTTATTGTCTTTTGCATGTTCTCTTTCATTTATCTTTTTATGTTTTTTTTTCTAATTTCCATTTTTCAAAAAGCTCTATTTCTTTTCTTTTTTTTTATTTTAATCCATACTTTATTTGTGAAGTGGCAGTATTAGCAGTTATACAGCAGTAAATACAATGGCACACGTGGTCATTGTTAGTAGAATTCCATAGCTTGTTAAAACACAGCAAAATTATGCATAATAATACATTTTCAAGTTCTTGTTGTGTGCCTCTGCATAATGTTGTTGAGAATTTTTTGGTTGTTTTTTTGGTATTAGGTAGAAAGGTACTCTAATAGCAAATTCACTGTATCTTTAAAGTAGTCATGATTGTACTGACATACACTGTCAGTTTATGGATCTGATCCCTCACAGATGCTTACCTATGATATCATCCAGACATGATTTCTGTAACGTATCGCTTAGAAAAGTAGATTCATATATCATAAAGATCACAGGGCAAAACAGTATTGACAGAATATGAGGTACAAAGAAATGTTCATATATCATTTTCACTGATATTGGCTTGGCAGGCCCAATATCTGATCCTCACACGAAACAGATCCCTAAGTGAATTTTGTTAAGATAGCATATTTACTGATTTGCCAGAGATGCTAACATTACATAATTTACCTGTAGTTTAATCTGTTAATGCAAGGTAAGGTATGGGATCATATTGGCAATTATCTTTATCTTATATGTATATTCATGGATGGGAATCCAGATTTGGGATTTTCAGGGTCCAATCGAGTACTTTTACAAATATATCTCATACAAATGATCAATGATCCGGCATGGATCATTGTCAGTATTTTTGACTAATACTAATGTGTCAAAACCTTGGATGGTACCAGAATGTTGTGCATTTTTTCTAGTGCTAGTATTATTAGTAGTAATAGTATTACAGTACTGTGAGAACAACCATATAGAACAGAACTCTCTGTGGTATATGTAATAAGTATGCCTAATAGAATTCAAATGTTGGTGATAGTGGTGGTGGTGGGTTGGTGCGTTACAGTGTCCTCCCATTCTTTATCCCAGCAGAAGAGTCTCTCAGCATCACTCAGGCTCCCTCATAGGTGTTCAGGGTGGGGGCACAGTGTCACTAAGAGAGAAAGAATGGTATTGTGGTACTCTGAGTGTGATGCTTCGCCTCCACAGACAAATCGATTAGAGACAGTTCAGTACCGTGGATGCTCGAGGCGTTTCACATAGAGAAAGAAAGAGAGGAGAGGCGGAGGGAGGGAGGGAGGGAGGTAGAGAGGCAGGGTGCGGAAGCTGGCCCTCCCCCAGCTCATTTTAAGCGAGAACAGGTCTGCCAAAAACTGCAGACTTGCAGACTAAACGCATAGACACTTGAACAGCGATGGATTGTGTATTGTTTTGGCTCCAAATTAACACTACTTTTGATGTGACAGGGGGACATCAGGCTAAAGAAGTGATATACTGCTCATTTATGAGAAACTGACCAGTTCTCCTTCCAGGTTACACACACTGATGATTTGTTATGCACTCTTCGCATCTTTTCCAGATTTGCAACGTACCCTCTGGCGTCGCCAGCCGACGCGCTTAGCCTTACCTGACCCACGGCGGGCCCTTTGGTGTTTGTGGCTGACGTGCTAAGCCTTCCCTTTCGCATCTCCGGGCAACACACGAAGGGTCCCGCCCCACACGTCTTATCCTGACGCACAAGGTCTACGTTACTTTGGTTAAGTTTAGGCACAAAACCTACTTGGTTAGGTTTAGGAAATGACTGGTGACACTTGGTTTCAAACGGGACGGGAACTCCGGTCTCCTGGGTCAAAGTCCTGTGTGCGACCCTCCCACTTTTTTGCTTTGAAAAGTATGTTGTGCTACATTTTCTGTTCAAGTCGTCTGATACTGACGCGGACAGCTTTACATTGCAGGTACATTAAACCTTCGTGCGTCTGGATAAGACGCAAAGGGCTATAAAGGATATCTGACGAGCTGGGGATGAGAACTGGCTGGAAAAACAAAACTTTTTAAACTCTGCATTGACTGAGTAAAACTTATCTACAGTATGATTATGTCATAGGCGAAGTAAATATTAGGTTTAAATACAGACCCTGATTCCTGCTGACATTATTTCACATTGTTATGACATTTAATGCATCCTAGAAGGTGGCAAAAGTTCATTCTTGACTTTGTAGAGGTTGAAAAAGAATCTTGTCCTAAGGTCCTTTAGTATCTTTTAGAGCTTTCTATTGTATTGCACTCTCTCTCTGAGCTATGACAAATCTCAACACCTACATTTCCATAATAACTGGGAAAAATGGTAATAAATAATTAAATGAACACTAAATTATTATTAAATGGTAAAAAAATAAAAATAAAAAAGATTGTATGACATTATTGCAAGCTCCAGAACAGCTACTCAAGCTGTTGAGCTATTGTTTAAAAGGTCAAGAAGGGACCTTCAGTCTCAACTTTGATACAAACATGAATGAGACGTCCTTAAAGAACTCAGAAAAAGTGGAATTTGAACAGCTACCACTGCATAATATCTGGGCAAACTCTATCTGCTCAGGAATATCGTGTGATGCAATCAAAAGCTATAGAAGTGCGGTCCTGAGATTCCAAGGTTAAGAATGAACAATCTCTGCAACATGTTGTCCTTCACATGCTCAGAAAAAATGAAGATTTGAACATCTACAACTCCAGTACCACTGGAGGAACTACATGTGCTTAAGAAGACATATAAAGCTCCATGTCTTGGAAGTTATTTTGGATAAAGTGTTTTAATACATTTTATGGTATTTTACATCAACCTACCCACACTGTCTCCACTTACTTGCTTGAGTAACTGACCTGTGGGTATCCATTGCATAGTGAGGAAAAAAGAGAGGTAAAATTCAAGGGAGCTCTGATCCTTTACAAATAACATATCATGGATCTGCATTGCATTCTGGTTGATCCAGGCTAGTGCTGTCAGATGATCTCTTGCTGCACTAGCAATTCATAGAAATTGTATATGTATCATCATATTAATGTAACTTTTACCAATCGAGAAATATTGCATTTATTTATGTGTGGATTATTACAATATGTAATGCCAGTGCCTTTTGTAACGCACTGTAATGATTCTAACACTGGCTGCCTGCAGAGTTTCTCCACACTGTGATTGGTTGGTAGCACCTCCTACAAAGGAAACGGTCCCAGTGAAAATTGCCTACAGTGAGTAATCAAGACATTGTTCTGAAAAGATACTGGTTTTACTTTAATTACACCATGGTGACAATAGATGTTTCAGAGGCCATAATCTCACAATGTGAGCACAAATAACCAAAGTGTCACTAGGAGTAAGATGGAGTAAGTTATTGAACTGACCATTTAATATAATATTTTAAATACCAGGAACTGTTTGTTTTTTATGTTCTATAATGTTATGAATTAATAAATGGTAAACACATTTAGACACACACACACACACACACACACACACAAACACAGACTTGCTTGCATATAGTACTAAGAACACTTTAAAATGCACCTGTCAACATGCATCATAATTAGCCTGAATTCATGCTGAAGGACGTAAGCACATGATGTACTGTACATATTGTTGCCATATAAGGCTCAAGTACTGATGAATGGCATTGTGGTTGTTGCTAAGGTTAACTTGTCCTTAAACGAAGTCAGCTCATTTCAAATCAGCGTCATTGACATGGCAGATGGGAAACTTCTGTTGCCAAGGTAATATATAGTACATACCACACAGTATCACCTGAGACACAATAGTGGCAGTGACCATGGCAGATGGCTTTGCAATTGAGCTGGAAAACCAAACATCAGTAACAGTAAAAAGCAGCAACACGATAAACAACTCACAATGAATTATAATTATTGAAGTGGGAGGTGGAGGGAGACCACCATAGATTCATGTCCCATACTGTATTAACATGTAATACATCATATAATGTAAAATGGGCACAACATTTTGAACACGTAGTCAAAGACACTGAGTGTAGTCCTGTGTTGTAATGTGTGTGCGTACATGTTCCAGCCTCACTCCAGTAAAGAGTCCTTGATTTAGCTGATTGCTGACCAGAGGCCAGCGCTTTGCTAGTTGATTATGATAATGGCAGACTGTGTTAACAAGGGGCCAGAGCTGAAGACAGCGAAGGGAATGGAGCCCAGTTTAGCATAGCGGTGTGATCTTGTTCGACTTTTTTCGTCTATCCTCTAGCCTTCGACTGCCTGCAGCAGCCAGTGAAAGAAGAAAACAATTAAAGCTGTATATATGTTTTTAGATTCAAGTGATGAGAGCATTGACCCCAAAATCATCCACATGACCTCAGTATAGATCACTCCATGCCAACAGGAAAGCATGAATAATGTATGATATAGTCATTTGATGTACTTTCATGATTTTAAGAAGAAGGAATTTAAAATGTTGCATATTGTTTGATGACATATAGGAGTTGTTATGGTTCTGGACCTCTTGTGTGCATTTGTTAATCCTGGTGTGTGTGTGTGTGAGAGGAGAGTCTACGCTGACAGCAAACTTAACTAGGTAAATATCAGCATCATTTAGTCTGCAAGAACTTTTAAATAAGCAGCACAACAGTAACATATGAGTGTCCTTGGAAATGTCCACCAAAGATGTGCCATTCATCTGAACTACCAGCTGTCTGTAAACACGTTTCCTTTAGTTACAGTCATTTTGAATACATGTACATCAAACATTAAAGACAAAAGCATGCATAAGTAAAGTTGTTGCTTTTTTTTTTAATTTTCCCGAAAGCGAGTGGCATACCTGTTCCATATGCTAGCAGCAATTAATATTTTTCATTAATATTTAGATTGAGAGTTATTATTTCTGGAAATCAACAGACATCAACCCATATAACAGCATTAGTAGCGCATCTACACTTGTTGCGATTTTTCTGTTGCTACTCTTCATGCTTTACTGGAGGGGAATGTGCACATGCTTGATCCTGCTGACAAAGGGACTGGGAAACAGCTGGGACTGTTTGAATCGCTGACCAATCACAGGTTGATTTCACTCTTCTCTTAGATTTTAACTTTCACACTGTAACAACTGTTTGTAACAACGCTTGATTAAATTAAATTAATTAATTAATTAAATAAAAAAAAATTTCTCTGGAGTTTACAGGAAATGAGACAAGTCATACGTTTTCAAAAGGTTTTCATGAGCCATAAACAGTTTTCCTGATTACACTGAAAAGTCAGGTGCAAGAGCTAAAGATCACCCGAGTGAGCAGCTAAATGCAGATGCAGTGCCAAGCTGCTGGGATGGATGGTAATACCCTAAATACTGCGATACAACATTATGCAGATGCATATGCAATGATGATTGCAGTATACTGTCATGGTTGTGTCTTCTCTATCGACTACACCTATAATTCCAGGTTGTTCTGAGAGTTAGCAACCCAAAGCAGAGAGGGAAAGGCCCAACTGATAATCCATCTTTAGTTTATTTATTTTTTTACTTTAAATCACTGTCACAAACATACATGGGTGCTCACATGGACCATCACACTCCACACTCTGGGGATTATTCGAACAATTATGAATAATGCATGAGTGTCTCCCCTCCCCCTGGCTCCCACCGCTGCCTCTTATTGGCTTTGGCACGCCGCCACTCATTCAGTCTGCCGGCCGGTCTGTCTGTCTGTCTGTCTATCTAGCTGCGGGACCTCGACACACAAGACGCGCCTCCAACAATCAGACCTCATTTTCTCTCATAAAAAGAAGATCAGTGCAGGCCCATGACCACGGCAATCACATTAGCGAAGCTCTTTCTTATGGAAACAGGCCTAGTTTAGAGAAAAGGGGTGAAATTTAGGGGACCGTTCAATCACCAAAAAAGAAATATATTGTTCCTACACTTTGGGTTGCGTCAATATGTGGTTGTTAGAGCCAGTAACAATACTAATATGTTGGGTTTGTAGCTGCTTTTTGACAACACGCGCCAATATGTATTTTCTTTATGACTTAGGCTTTCATTTTTGGACGTTCGGCGGAAGTTAAAACAAAATGTCTTATGTTTGGTGCTTATTATTTTAGAAAAGTTACTTAAACATAGCTTTATGAACTCTACTTACCAATCGTGCACATTAACGATCCTCCATCTTCACCAACATTCATAATTTACAATTAGATCAAAGAAACAGTACAATGTGATCCACTTCCCAAGGTGCTTGATGACTTTTCGTGACCCGCCTTGTGTTGCGATTGTTGGAGTGGCAAAAGAACAAGGAACTTCTAGACAAAAAGCCAATAACACCTCGACTCCTGACAGTAGCACAAAGAGATGTGCTTGGAATGCAAATGTCACCCTTCTATACAGATATCGGGAGGCCAGCAAGAATCATGCAAAGCTGTTTAACATTGATTTCTTTTCATCTTTAACCTACATTCACTATTACCTGTTGGGTTGGTGTAGATATTTTAGCCAAATTAGCTTGATTCTGGACTTTTTAACAAGCAGGACTTATGGTATAATTAAGATCAGCAAAAGATCTTGCTGAAAGTAAAATCTGGCAAATTAAGTATGATTACGGTATGGTGAGGCAAATAAAACACTGGGTAAAAATGAAGGAAAAATCATCGTAATGGTTAAAACATCAATTGCTTGGTCTGATGAAACACAAGCAGCGGCCTTCTGCAACAAAAAATGTGATGCACTACGCGCATCCATCATCCCAACCCTTATTTTCCCTCTCTTTACATAAAAGGCCTCCTTCTTTGTGCATTGGCACTGAACGTTGGCGATGGCCATACATTTTGACTTTAATTCCAGGCACAGCATTGAAATAAGCTTAATTTATAGTTTTCCACTGGTCAGGAGGCTCTGCAAAATTCTACACAGTGTAAATTTCTCTTCTGGGTGTAAATGTAGTGCTGCACAAACTGTATGTGTCAAAATGCATTTGTAAACATGTTTATACATGCAGATCCCAAATGTATTATAAAAAAGAATTGCATTCGCATCAGCTAGCCACATCTGCAGCAATTATTGGACTGTATTCAGGATATGTTGTTACCTTCAAGCGAACAAGTTTACACAATGTCATCACCGCCAGATAAATCTCTCTGTATTTCGCAGCATACCAGAGTTTTTCAATCTGTGGCGTTTGTGGCAACTTTTCCGTACTTGAGTGCCAGTAGCAATGCTTTTCACGTTAACCAGAAAAGATCTGAAGGGGGGGAAGGACCGTAGTCATGGAGAAACTACAAAAGTTTGGTGGAGCCAATGGCACAATCAACACCGTTTGTGTTAACACACTCACTGTCAGGAGGGGGATGTTCCGCACTGAAGTTGTAGATTATTTCTCGCTCTAAAGGAAATTAGAAAGATTCCAAATTTTTATTTCAAGTTTTATTCACGATTTCATAAATAAATACAAGGGCGTGGTTTTGCATATGGTAGGGATATAGGCTACTCTATACTCTATTATTATTTTACTTTTTTTTTATTTTTATGTTTTGGAAATGTTGCCATGTTTGGTCATGTTTTCTAATGTCTCAATTAAGAAAAGTTGGCTTTCTGGAAACTGTGCAGTTGTTTTCTTTTGTTTATCTTATTTGTTTCTTTGAGGCACAATTTGAAGAGCACACAAAAACAAAAGGCACAATTCTGTGTAGTTGTAGTAAACACATATTTGCCTCACAAATATCACTGCAAAAAAGTCAAAGTCATCAAAGTAAAAAAAAAAAAGTGCAATTTTTACCACCTCAGGCAAATGTAATGTTTGGTCATGTTTATAGTTTTAAGGGGGAAAAGCATCAGAATTTACTATTACCATTCACCATTCCTTATTTAATTTGTTATATTTACGATAAATATATTTCCCAACTATATGACATTTGGATAGAATACTACTTTCTATGTGTAGCCCTGTATTTTTTATTGTTTTAACAAAAAGAGAGTTTGTGATTGTGTGTTTCTGTGTGATCCCGTGCCCATGTTGCAAACAAGCACCAGGGGAGGAGGAGAGGTTGGAGGGGAAATCAATAGCTCCTCTGAGCACACTGCCTGACATGACCTTGTCAGACCTGGACAAGGGTACATCAGGAAACTAAGGAGAGGAAGGAAGAGAGTTCATTGTGAAATGTAAATAAAAATATGTTTTTGACAACTACTGACTACTGACAAATACTATACAGCTTTAAACCCTGTAGGTTTCTGTTGTGGAAAGGATTGATGCTTTCTTATAAAAATAGTCTCTTTGTCTTTGCCCAACATGCTCAAAGCTTTAGCTTTGTTCATTTTAAACACCAACTTCTTCCTGGTTGGGCTGTGAAACCTGCTAACATATTTCCCCACAAATCCTTGTTGACACAAAATGTCAAATGTGACCAAGATACTGTATGTGTGTATTGACAATGTCTGTATTTGTCAATGTCAATGTGACAATGTCTGTAAGGCTTCAGTCAAAAGAACCGATAAGCACTAAATCCTGAGACCTACTAACTGATTATTGCACACACGCATTCACACACACATTGTGGTCAACAGACCAAGTGTACAGTATTGGCCAAGGATCTGATGTCACACTGGCTCAGACAGTGCAACATGGGGGATTTGGGCCAAAATCTCCAGCGAGGTGAAAGGTGAGTTCGGGTTATCACGTTGTGAGTGTGAATGTGTGCATGTGTATGTGCTAGTGTGTATGTAGGTGTGTTGGGAATAGCTTGTATACAAGCATGTGCTCAGATGGCTTTAGAAGGCAAATCAGGGCAGTCCTGTGACCAGGGGAGAAGCAACAGTCTGGTGTCTGAAACACACACACCATCTTCAATTCTCGCTCTCTCTCTCTTTCCTTTTTTCTTTCTTTCTTTATGTCCTCATTTCTTTACACCTACGGTACCTTGCAAGAAGACATCATTATGCTGCAGGATCCATCTTCTGAGTTGACAGGACTATGTAAAATACATGGCGCTTGTCTTGGCTTAATGTATTGCTATGGAAGCTGAGGAGACTATTCTAATGACCACATGGCTTCATTATTTCAAATATTAATGTAATTTCCTTTCAACCTTCTGCACATTGTAGAGCAGACCACCATCATGGCTGCCCTGGTGTAGGAAGTAGAAAGCACCGATAAGTAAATGCCACTAAGGTGATGATTGTCACAAAATCCTTTTTAGTAGACGTGCTGTAGTAATTACTTTGATGTAGGATACTGTTGGACAAAGACACAAACAAAATGTGACTTTGCTCGACTACAATTTATAACAGGCCATATCATACCAGCACACATCCAGACGCACAAGGTACCCTTTGGCGTCACCAGCCGACGTGCTGAGCCTTCCCTTTAGCAGCTCTGGGCGACAAAGGCTTGTGCCCCGTGCATCTTATCCTGACGCACGAGGTCTACATTACTTTGTTTTTAAGCTGTGATCAGCTGATCCAGCTGCGATTGCAGTCATCAGAAACAGACGTCGCTTCACGTGGCGCTTCAGAGGAAAGGACATCTCATTTCTCTTAAAACATATTTCCTCGTTTCCTCTCTCCTCGGTTGCATCTCTCCACATATCCTCAGTGGGAAGGACTAAGACGCAAAGAAAAGATGCAAGTGAGGGAAACGTGGACGCAATCATCCTTCCTCAGTCTTTTCCTTCCTCATCTCAACCTCTTCCTCTTGTCCCTCGTCCACCTCCATCTCCTTGCACCTCCTGCTTCATCTAGATTCCCCTTCATTTACATCTCTCCTTGTCTTTCACATCTATTTCATCCTTCTTCCCCCTCTCCTCTTACTCCCCCTTCCACTCCCCTTCTATCCTTCACTTCTTTCTTTCTTCCTGCTCTTCTCACAGCCCGCGACCTTATGCCATTTTTCTTTTTCTCCTCATTTCCTGTCCTTCGCCAGAGAATCAATTTCTGCCCCAGGCCTGGCCCGATGCCCCCTTCGTCACCCACACACCTACACACCTTCTCACACTCAGACATAAATAAGAATATGAAACACACAAACACACATTGGGATATGCACTCGAAAGCACACATGCTCTTGCAAACACAAGCTCACACACACACACACACACACACACACACAGAGAGACCCTCCCCTCGGTGTGGTCAGGCGACTGGGCCTGACCTTTTCACCGATTCCCGTTATTAGAGAAACTGACATTCAAACCTCCCCAGCCCCCAGGACACTGAGACCAGTCCTTCAACGCACACACATGCAAGCACGACACTTATAACACACACACACACACACAGCTCTCTCACTTTTTTCTTTTTTTTTTTTTGGTATCAGCATTACACTATTTAAAATTCATCCAGGAGACTTTTAAAAGTGGCTGCCGATTTGATGTTGAAAGAAGTGCATGTGCGTCAAGGAAATCAGGTCGCTTGAATCTTCTGTGGTGCTTTATTGAATGACATGGCTTGCAACACAGGCCGCTGACCATTACCAGTATGCAAATACTTAAGAAGATACTCTTTTATAACAACTAAGTTGACTGATAACCCTTTTTGAAGGTTGATGAATGTTTTTGGTTTGAAAAAATCTGCTAGCATATACGACAAGGTATTCAGGCTGTTTGTCAAACTTGCAAGATTAACTCAAGGCAAAAAAAATTGCTTTCTGTGTGAACTCTTGCCCAATTTGAATTGCATTGAAGAAAAAAAGGCTGTTGGCTGTTGGGTCTCATTCCCATGTCTAATACCAACATTTTGGCTTGATGCAGTCTCCGTGGATTGTTTTTTAATAAAATTGACTGGAATTTCCTCTATTTGTCAGTGACATTGAAATCTTCCAGGATACTTGGACCGTAACCATTTTTTTGGGGAATTGCAAACTCTGCTTTCAACTTATATCCCTTTATATTGACCTGTGTATTTGACTTATTTACAGCCATGACTGGGTTTCAGATTATCCAATATTAATGATTTTTTTTCCCATTCTGTGTTGGCAACACAAGGCAAAGCAAGTACAGCACTTCAAAATGCATTTTATTATCACACTATACTAATATTGCTCTGGAGGAGCTTTGTCAAGTCTGAGAAAATAACCCTGATGATGATTATTATGATCCTGGAGACGACAAACATATAACAAAAAGTCAGCACTGGGCAGTTTAAGATGCAGGCATTTACCAGGGAGTGTTGAAGATAAATATGCTATAAAGTTTCATTATGGGAATCGTGTAACCCACCATTTTTGGAGCTTATCGTCCCTTTCCTGCGTTCAGTTTGACCATTCGTTTTAAATCTGTCTCTTGTGATTGTGAGTTGCCTATCTTATCTGCTCTTATTTTCATGGACTTTTATTGAAGCTCCAACTGCTCTATGTGTGTGTTATCAAAACTACTCAGGATGACAGTGAATTGTTGCAATAATTTAGAGGGGACAATAAACTGAAAAAGAAGAAAAGCTAGTTTGATAAATGGGGGCGTCTGTAGGAATTAGAGGGACAATGTCACACATTAGGGGTATAGTTATGTTATTTTGGGCTCTGTAACTACAATCACCACTCATTGAAACAAAGCCTATATTTAAACATTGAAGTTAACTATGTAAAATGTCCATCTAATTATAATTCAATATAATTTCTATCGTGTTGAGTCAATGTGTATAAGTTAAATTGAGTGGAATTTATGACAGGAGATAATTTGAAATGTATTACTTTTATGTATAATACGTATATAATTATCACTTCAATAATCACATTATATTTATGTAGAAGTTCCCCTTAACTTTATATTTAATTTATTCACATTATAATGTGACCGTTTACATTGAAATTATGTAATAAATTTAAATGGTCATTTTACATGTAATTTAAAGTCAACATTTTGGGTATTTTTTTGAGTGCTGGCCTCGTAAGAGGATACAGGGTTCAGTCTTGTGGCTGCAGGTGAGCCAGTCCTGGGACAAACAGGAAGATTCTAATGGCCAACCTGCAAAACACAGGGTCGGGCTCATTACTAGGTAGGTCATGTTTTAATGTTTTCACACATCCTGCGGTATAATGTTTTCCTGCATAATAAGTATCAAACTAATCAGGGGGATATAGCTTTTGGTCTGCTTTTGGAAAATATAATTTAGTTTCTTTTGTAGTGAATCAAAACAAGTAGATTAGGTCTGCTATAAACCTCAAATCTGTTTAGCTGGGCAGGCAAAATGGAATTAAGAATATACACGTGTATGTATTTATTTGTGCACGACAGTAATTGAGCATAACAATACATTCACTTAGATCTTACTTAAAATGGGCCATACTGATTACTGTTATTACAGTGAAATGGTGCCTAGTTTACTGGAGCTGGCCTCAACTCATTTGAAGTACGCACACACACACGGACACATACACACAGATGAAAATAAACACAATCAGCTCAGGCTGTCATCAGTCTATCATTACTTTGTTACTGTGTTTTAATAAGCCAAATGGGTGGATGAATGGAAAGAAGAGATGAAAGCAGTGAAATGTGCATTTACATTGAGAAGAAAATGAGGGAGAGGAAATGTTCACATCTTTTCTGTGCGTGTGTGCCTGCCTGCATGTGTCCATGGTTTGATAATTCTAACATAAGTTCCTTGCAGCATACTGGGCTGGACATAGTGTACTGGGATTAAAGCCATCACTCAAGGCAACTACAATAACCTTTATGCACTGAAACAAGTCTTAGACCGATAATGACAACTTGACAGACCTGTTTTAGATCAGGTGTACTGCAAGATATAGAGTGCGTCTTTACTTTTAGTATTATGCAGCTGTGTATGTGTGTGTTATGTGTGTGCGTGTTAGTTGACAAGGAGCCTCCCAGCGTCCATGTAATGTCACTCAACACTCTGCTTACCTGTGGGTGTGGGTGTGGTTGATAACAGGTGTGTGTGTGTGTGTGTGTGTGTGTGTGTGTGTGTGTGTGTGTGTGTGTGTGTGTGTGTGTGTCGTCTTTGTGACAGTTCCTAAGAACACAAAGAGACAAGTGGCACAAAGCCAAGTGTGTGTGTGTGTGTGTGAGAGAGAGAGAGAGAGAGAGAGAGAGAGAGAGAGAGAGAGAGAGAGAGAGAGAGAGAGAAAACTAAACCAGCCTGAGGGGATGGAATAGGTAGCATACCTTACATGTACACCTCTTTTCTCTCTGTCACTCATCATCTCTTCCTTTCTTGCACTGCAAAAAATGTCCCTCTTAAAGGGGCACTCGTGATTTTTAACAATATTACTATATAATCATTTTTGGGCTAATAATATGAAGGTTTGAATGATGAATTTGTATCGTGCTAACAGTGGAGAAATGAGGAGGAGAGTGAATCAATCAATGCAGACCTCTTCGCAGTGGAACAGTTTGTTGAGTTTGTGTGGCTGCTCTGCCAAGTGCAGCTGAGCCGAGCAGCTACTTTTACTTCTTTTTATGATGTATTGGGCATGGTTTCACTTTACCTTAAGCTTTGTCACAAAGGATCGGTCATCATAAAGACCTAACATAATATTTTGAAGTTGAACTAGACAACTTTCCTCCCCCTAGCGTTTCCAAGTGGTAATGTTGTTGGTTCCACAGTTGGAAAGACAGCATTAGCAACATGGCTACTGCTAGCAGTCTGGCTACTGTCCAAAGCAACAGTAAACACCTGGTTGCGTTAATAAGTTGGCAGGTCTTGTAACTTACTGATCTAGTAGAAAGAATGTCGGTTTTGAACCCTCTCAAGTCCCAGTGGTAAGAGGAAACACATATCGATGGGGGAACAGATTTCAACACAACACTGGAGCGCTTTCCAGCGAGTGAATGCCCGTCCATTCTTTCGTGTTTTACCTCGGTTTCTGTCACTCTCCGTCTTCGCCTTCTTTGCCTTCTCCATCTCATCAGCGGGGTTCTTTTTTTTTGCAGGGTAGAGTTTCCACAGTTATTTCATTTGTTCCACCATTACCTGGAGATAGTGACCGGGGACAACAATGTCTCTTCCTGTCTTAGTTGCCCATGCTTTCTCGGTGAAGTAAATCAAGCCTTCTTTATGAATATTGGACCAGGATTGGCTTCCAAACTATTTTTGATGTTACAATCCATGCTCGTAGGCCCGCTGCTTATAATAAGATTTTCACTGAGCACAGAGAGAATTTACACTTTCAACACTGAATGTGAAAACAGCCTTATAGTGTCAGACTCATACATCAGTCTACACAGTGAAGGTCAAACATTGAACTCTACGAACAAGAAGAAAAGCTAATTTTTGACTGGAGAGGGAGTTTAAAATATTTGTGGTGACATTGAAAATAAATATATATGAATATGCCAGTGCCTGAAAACATTTAGTCCTGTAACAAACAAGTATAATCTGTCAGGGTGCTAACCTGTGGAAGGTGCGCTGTGGAAGCAATCAAACTAATATTCTTCCAACTGCCCCACAGGGTGAATCTTTTAAAAAGCTAATTTAATTTAATTCTTGATTCTTAATACCTTTTTTTACAGTGTGCACCCTCTCTCTCTCTCTCTCTCTCTCTCTCTCTCTCTCTCTCTCTCTCTCTCTCTCTCTCTCTCTCTCCGCTCACACACCCTCTCTATCTTTTTTTTTCTACACCATGACCCAGAAAGAGAAAAAAGCCACCTCATCAGATTCACCCTCCACCTGTAAGTGAAAAATAGAGCTTGTTGAAAAGACAAATACTCACACTTCTTAAGGGAAATAAAGTAAAGAATACACCGCTTTAAGCTTACAGCTAACTTTAGTCAACCTGCCATTGGGCTCAGTGGATTTGGAGTTTCACAAGCCAGTTTGACCTCATTTCTTAGCAGCATAAGCAGTCTTAAGGATGGAAAATACCGATGACGACAACTTTACTGCCTAAACTATGTGTTCATAGCTATTGGAGGGGAAATTGAACAGGACCTGTCTGGTTTCATGTGAGCATTTGAACCTTGATTTTACTAAAACAGTAAACAACCCTTTGACTATATGGAGGTGTTATTTCCAAACCTTTTGATTGTGATCATTTAGAGTGAAGCAATACCTACTTGTAGCCTATCATCATACATTATGGACTAACTTCTTACCTCAGCCACAGGGGCCATGATAGATGGACCTGTCAGGACCAGATTAACACACTATCTATATGGTCTTAATTATAGATCAATGTTTGGAATATAACATCATAACAAAACTGACTGATGGGGAATTAAGTTGTTTAAACTTTTCCACAGCACTGCACTCATTATCAATCTAGTATAGTGGAAAAAATGCTCTGACTATTTTGTATTTCTTGTATTTCCTAGGTGGGGATCTTGTTTTGTACATAAGCAGGCGAATCCTGACAATAAAATCGCTAAATGGCCGCAAAAGAAAATATGACAGCTGCTAGAGTGTTTAGGTTTGAATTGTTAGGTAACAGGCCCTTTGGTGTCCATGGCCGACCCACTGAGCCTTCCCTTTAGTGTCTCTGGGCAACGAGCAAAGGCTCGCGCCCCACGTATCTTATCCTGACGCACCAATGTGATCTCATCGAATGGCGTATGAATAGTGTGCCACTTTTAAGGCCATGTTACGTGTCATTTCACGCATTTTAAGCTTTTCATGTGTCATTTAACGGTGTCTGCATTTTATGAGTTTTAGACATGCAGGAAATGACAACGTAAGGTGAATTTCCTCGTGTGACATTTGTTGTCTTAGTCACGTGACCTACGGTCACAGTTTGGTTAAGTTTAGGCATAAAAAAGAATTGGTTAGCTTGATGCATTTAAACTACTTGGTGAGATTTAGGGAAAAAAACATGGTTTGGGTTAAAATCACTTTAGTTATGTTACATAAGTCACGTAACTTACGTAACTTATGTGACGTAAGTTCAAAACATTATGTAACTTTACTTACGAACAGGAATTAACAACGATCAATATCAACTTTTGGTTTCACACAGGATGCGAACAATGCTTTCTCATCCCAGCCGTCACATACCGACATTTTGTCATGGGCCCTTTGCATTATATCCAGACATGAAAGGTACCCTTTGGCGTCGCTGGGCGATGTGCTAAGCCTTCCCTTTAGCGTCTCTAGCCGACGCGCAAAGGCTTGCTTATCCTGATGCGCAAGGTCTACGTTGCATTAGTTAAGTTTAAGCACAAAACAACGGTGATGTTTGGTTAGGTTTAGGCACAAAAACCATGTGGTTAGGTTAAGGAAAAGATTGGTTTCGTTCAGTGCTTTAAGTGGAAAAAAATAAGTACCAGTACTCCCCTTATTCACCTGTTGGCATGTGTATCGGGCGGCCGGTATCGGCAAATCATTAAGTAATACGTTCTTTTGTGGCCATTCATCTTGAACGAGGTTATTGTTAACGTCGCAGTTGGCTGCAG
>JBBPCS010000573.1:7052417-7067362 GCA_037974645.1 Hollardia meadi | reverse complement strand
TATTTTAGGTATTTTATATGGTCTATTGGTGAAGTAGCATTGATCACTTTGAGGGGGGGATAAATTTTGTCCCCACTAGGGATAAAAATAATTCAGCAGAGGCAGGGATATATAGACCAGAAAGGGGGAAATCCCACATCACCCTGCACATATGTGCACTCTTTAGTACACGTATGTGCTTTGAGATAGCATGCATACTAAATGAAAATGATGTGGTGCACATGCACACGCGTACGTACGTACGTACATACATACACACACTTTGGCATGCACTAAAAGCAGCTGTTTCTCGACCAACAGGTAGGTTGACACAGCAGACACACAGGTGTCAGGAGTATTGATGCACTTGAATATCCACCTGTTCAGCCATCAGACTCCTCCTGGGCAAGACAATAACAGCTCACACACATGCATACAAAGTTATAAAGTACATATAGTACTGGGCCAAAGTCTAGGGTGAGGTTAGGGGTGGAGAGCTGGGTTCAAGCCACAGTGCAAGACACTGAGGCCTCATAAGAGAAAGCATTTTAAGAAAATACCCTGTGAAAGTCACCACTGATCTTACCTTGTGCATCATCTTATCCTGACGCACAAGGTCTACGTTACTGTGGTTAAGATTAGGCACAAAACCTACTTATTTAGGGTCAGGAAATGATTGGTGATACTTTCAAATGGGACACAAACTCCAGTCTCCTGGGCGAAAGTCGTGTGTGTGACCCTCCACTCAACCCTGACCTCCACCCTTCTTGGTACTTTTCGCTCTGGAAAGCACATGACACTACGTCATCTGTTCAAGTCATCTGAAAATGACGTGGACGGCTTTACATTGCTGGTACATTAAACCCTTGTGCGTCTGGATGAGACGCGAGGGGCCATCACAAAATGTTAATATCTGACGAGCTGGGGATGAGAACGGGCTGGGAAAATTTTTTTAAGAAAGAAGGTGACAGCTGTGCAGTTGCAGGTAAAAAGAAACCAATGGGCTCTATGGTGGGCAGGTAATTATAGACACATACTTAGGCACACACACACACTCGAGTGAGACACACACAGTGAAGATAAGCGACAAATGCTGTTATAATTTCATTTTTTTATTAATTGTTTTTCGATAAAGGGACAAAATGGGTGTGTGAACAGGATTATGCAGACAACTGCCAGAAAACACAGACAGTGGTTTTCCCAATACAACTGAACGGAGACCCCAAACAAGTACAACAGAAATTAAAGAGCTAGGTTTGTCCAATGACCATCGGCCAACATCACAAAAGAAAAAAAATTAAAATTATATTATAACCAAAAATAAAATAAAAGGAAACCAAAAATAAGCATCCATTCCGTGTCTCTGTTTTGAACAGAGCATATAAGTAATAATAAATAGTAACTCCCATTGTAAAAGATAAAGTTCAAGTTCAAGTTACAACAAACAGCTCTCAGAATAGGAATAGAAAAGGCTGATGATAACAAAATATTCCGCATTGCCATTTACAAAAAAGTTTAAACTCAAGCAGGCTTCTCCACGTCCCCCGGGTCATTTTCAAATATGCTTTGCATATGAAAGTTTACCCAATCTAAATATAAAGCACCATTTAGTGTTTGGCAATGAAAAAAAAACTGCAAAACATGTAATTTCTTTTTAAATGTTATTTATTTTGACGCATTTTTCGTAATCCATGTACTGCATGTGATTTTTTTTTTTCTCATTTTTTTCCTCTGTTCTTGATGTTGGAATGTAGTCAGGTGGGAGGGGTGAGAGAGACAGAAGCACACAACAGAACAGGCCGACGTCAGCTTGCATTACTGCATACAAGAGTGGCAGTGGGGGTTGGGGGTGGGTGGGGGGTTGGAGGTCCGAACCAAAAACCAAAGAAGATATGTACAACCACCTCTGTGGACAGGAAACAGAGCGGCAGCCATCTGATGGCCTGTGATGCCTCCCAATGCCACATACTTTAGCTGCTTTTTTATTGGATTTTTCCTTTATTTCTTTAAACATACAAATAATTCGCACTATATTATCCTGCCAAATTAAAAAAATATACCGTGGCAGCTTGGGATTTTTTTCCACTACCAAAAAAAGGTATGGTAAATACCTTTAGAGAGAACAAGCAACAGTTAAAAATACGAGCCTCAATATAAATACTATAGTGCCTACTCTAAGTGAACATTGAATTCAAATACAATTCTAGAAATACAGAAAAAAGTAGACCATAAATGTGTTTAAGCATAGGAATTGACATGAGTGTGCATTTTCCTATATTTTAAGTTCTTTATTATATATTTATATATAATCTTAATCCTTTCCCCAATGCAAATTGTATTTCAACCTGAAGAGCTGTGAAGAGCCAAAGCAAAATAAAATACAAAACCATCACAGAATTTTTTTTTTGTTTGTTTTTTTAAGTCTTTTTTTTTTTGTTTCATTTCATAAATACTGTGATTGGAGTCTTGAACACCACCAAGACGCTGAGGAAAAGAGAAACAACAACAAAACTTAAATACAGTTTCCCCTTACAGATAGTGGAGTGTTATTTGCAAGAAATGTTTATTTTCATATCTATAATTGAAGGAAGATTTCTACAAAAAACGATTCTCGCAGTGTGAGCAACAAGATTTGACTATCTGCTGTCTCGGCAGCAAGGTCTATAGATTATTCAGGTTTAGATGGCAAATCATTTTAAAATGTTTGGTGCTGCTGTAGCCAATGAAAACTGCATCCATTTTGCAACCATGTTGGCCCAGGCTAAGCACTGGGATTTCTAGGGGTAACAAATCGACAAATGGTCAAAGGTGAAACGGCAAGGGTACAAAGGTCAAGGTTCACGAGGCTGGAGTTACTGGCAACAGATTATTGTGTCTCATCTTTTGCTGCTTTAAACAATGGGACCCTCGTCATCTGACAGCATTTCAACAACATTTTCCCCTTCAGCATAAATTTGTAAACTGGGAAAATTCAAACAGTGAACCTCATGTCCTAAATGACAATCTAGCTTTTAAACTCAACACATGTACCAACATTGCATTAGTGTGGGACAATGCAAGAGAGATGTCGGTACTTACTCTCAGTGACACGTGCTATTGTATGAACAACTTGAATCAAGGGGGGAAAAAATCTCCTTTTGGGCTAAAAATAACAACAGAAAACAAAAAAATGTGCCCTGCATTAGCCAACGCATACTGATTCAAATTATCGCATTTCACTCTTTTCAAGAGCCCTGGAGTACTTTTTTTTTTTTTTTTTTGCAATTCTTTCTTTTTTCTGCAATTCATAGTTAATGACCCTGTTTTGATATTTAAAATGTAAAGTGAAAGAGATTGCCTCTGATTCCAATAATACATATGTAGCTTTCAGTTCTGTGTAGCTTTCTGTCTGTGTAGCTTGTAGTTATTTCAATGCTCTCAAATAAAATTAGTATTACTTGGAGCTCATATATTACTTTATGCATTGTTCCACACACTGACATATCGAAGCAGCGTTGTAGGTTTGTGCTAACGCAGATGCATGACATGTCTCAGCCATGCGCTGTATCCCTCAAGTTCAGGATTGTACATTACAGTTTACCTCTATCTCAAAAGTACCTCCTTACCAGAAACAAAACCACAAATAATTCAGATATACACAATACTGCTTGTACCATGCTTGCCATGAAATCCACATATTAAAGATAGCCTATTGAACATGTAATAGGTAGCTAAATCATGATTAACAAGAACTCTCTGATCTTTCATCATAAATTGTTTCAGTCCATTTGAGCTGTCAGGTGCTTGATGCAAGGACCTTCCCTGGGTGGCTTAAACCTTCCATCTAATGTGACCCCAACTTATACCAGATAAGATTATGGCCAATGCAGTCTTCAGATATCAAAGGCACTCTTTCTTCTTCTACAAATTGAATTCTTAGCACACCCTTGTCTTTTTGAAAGAAATTTGAAGGCTGTCATTACTTTCAGTTTAGTCATCAAGCTGATGCATGTTTTTTTGTGTTTTTTTTTTAACCCTGTGTGAACATCGCATCTTTTAGAAAGATCAGAATAAGTGCATTGCCAGGGTTGTAAGAAGAGGGTCAAATCAAAGACTGTTCACTTTTCATGTTACAAAACCAAACTGTACATGATATGTGTTACAGAATGTATGCAGCATGGTGTATCTTTCTTGTTTTTTCTCTTTTTGAAGAATAAAAAGAAAAAAACAGAACAAGAGAAAAACAGCAACACATTTACTCAACATCTAACCAACCAGGGACAAGTTCTTTTCTTTTTTTTTTTTGATTAGCAAAAACATACTATGCATGCTGACTAATTCTTAAAAATGGAAAAGGAAAACTCAAAAAGAAAATAGTACACAACATGTAAATTATTGCACAAGAGAAAGGCTCGAAGTTTTGCGTCAATGCAAGAGTATTGCCCCAATACAGATCATGCATTCAATGGGTAATGGAAAAGGGGTGTGCTGGTGCAGAGCACATGGTCTTAAGCTTCCGACAGGCGAAAGTTGAGTGTTAGGGTTGGGGCAAATCTACAAGGGGCTGGGAATAAACAGGGGACTAATGGCGGACATAGCTGCGGGGAAAAGGTCCCATAGTTCGGCCTTCTACTCTGACTTTATTTCGGTACTCAAAGGACGGTCACTGTGCCATTTTTTCATGTGTTTCTCCAAGGTGCTGTAGACACTGAAGGGCATCTTACAAATTTCACACTTGTACACGTCTTTGCCGACCTGACCGTGGGTCTTCATGTGGCGAGTAAGTTTGGAGCTCTGAGCACAAGCATAATTGCACAGCTCACACTTGTATGGTCTTTCCCCTGTGTGGCTGCGCCGGTGCACTGTCAGGTTACTGCAGTTCTTGAACACCTTGCCACAAAACTCACAAGTATCACTCCTGCGGCCGTCCTTGGAGCTGGGCCGCCCATGACCCCCGAGGTGTGGTGTGCTGCCCCCACTGCCTGTGCCACTGCGGCCTGACAAACCACCATCCAGTTCACCTGGAGGGGTTGAGAAACGCAGACTGCCATTCTCTGAAGAATGCTCTGACGAAGAGGCAAAGGGCGATTGTCTGGAATCCCCAAAGTTCAGAAAAGGGTCCTTGAGTTGTCTGGAGGCAGCATAGCCAGCCAGCCACTGAGAGTAGACGTTCTCCGTGTTAGGGATTGTGGGAGTGGGTAAGTCAAACTCCTTTTCCAGCTTGATACGTTTGGAGAAGGGACTGAGTGGACTGGGGCTACCCAGAAGCAGTTTCTTAGAAAGGCCAACGGAGGCAGATTCATTAGGGGATGCTCCCCGCCCATTGACTGTTGAGACAGAGCCCTCCTCCGCTCGATCTGTTTCCAATACCGAGTCCCCATCACACATCTCACGATTGTGGTGATGGTCTCGGTTTAGGTGGTGGTGCAGGTGATTCTCCTGGGCCATGGCATTCCGTTTGTGTGCATTGAGCGCTTCGCTGAAGTGCTGCATGCTAGCAGCCAGACCCATTCCCTGCATCACCTCAGGCAGTGAGCGAGGGATGGACCCCTCATCAGCTCCCAGTCGGCTTCCTATACCACCGTTGTTTTCATGCTGACGTGCTGCTTCAAGGTTCAAACCAAAGTGATAGCTATTGTTGTTTCTTCTGGCTGGTCTCTCTCCATTCTGCTCTTCCTCCTCCTCTCCCTCCTCTTCCTCCTCCTCCTCCTCTTCTTCCTCCTCCTCTTCCTCTTCTTCTTCCTCCTCCTCCTCTTCCTCTTCTTCACCATTCTCACGTAGCATGCGGTCATTCTCGCTTTTCAGCTTGGCCACAACTGACTTTAGGGCATTGCTTGCACTGCCCATGTGCTCACTGGTGCCAGGCTCTGGAGAGGAGGCTGTTGAGAGCCCATCTTCTGACTTGCCTGTGTTTGGCGAGGAGGATTTATGCATGTGTGTCTTCATGTGGCGTTTCAGTTTGCTAGCCTGTGTACAAGCATGGTCACACAGGTGACATTTGTACGGTTTCTCTCCTGTGTGGCTGCGCCGGTGCACTATTAGATTACTCTGAAACTTGAAGGCCTTGCCACAAAACTCACAACATTTTGATTTTGAAGGGGTGGTGGAGGAGGGTGTTGCCCCTGCTGAGGGCAGAGGGGTAGTAGGAGTGGTCTGAGAACCCACAGGTGACTGCATGGAGCCTGGAAGAGGGGGTGGGGTGGCGAGATATGGAGGTTTACCACTCCCTGCACCTCCTGTGCTTCCACTTCCTCCTCCTGTCTGGAATGGCTGGAGTAAGCGCTGCATGGGGCTTGGCCGGCTGGGGGATAGCGGGGGAGTGGACCCTGAGGTGTTGCCCGCCAGCTCCCGTAGCCGCCGTGAGAAGTCCATTGTTGGAGGGGGGTCCAGGGGCAGAGGAGGATTGAGGCGCAGCACCCTGTCAAAGGCACTCGGGTGGTGGGCTGCCAGCGCCAGCTCTTCTGGGCTCAGGTGGTGGGGGTCCAGGTGGTTCCGTGGAGGGGGGCTGAAGAGGGGTGGCGTGGGAGGGAAACGCTGATGATGGCCCCCACCAACAGGACCACCGACACCAACTCCACCCACTGCTCCAACACTGTCCCTTCCACCTGAGCCTGAGCCGGGGATGCGTAGGAGGTTGAAGGGGCTTGCATCAGGAGGCAGATGGAGGCCGTGAAGAGGAGGCTGAGAAGGGCAGTCTGCACCCCCACCCAGGGAGGGAGGCCCACCCATGCGCGGGGTGAGAGGGCTGCCGTGTTCACTTTCCAGGTAAATACGAAAGCCGTGGGTGTTCTGAGCATGCTGCAGCAAGAACCAGGCACTGCCATACGACTGCTTACACGTAGTGCAGGTATACGTGGTTGGCTCCTCTTTACCTGCCAAGACAGAGAGAAAAAGATCAGGTTAGGATTGCTTGTAAGTGGAAAATATCACCTTTAACAATATGCATATAGTATTTTATGTTAAGCATTACTGTATGAATCAGCCAAAATGAGAGTCTGTTAAGCTGTGAAGGCTGAATTATTTTTAACTTTTGGATTTTCAGTTGTTGCAATGCTGTTCATATGGATACATTCACACAGTTGTACATAAAAAAGTACTGAGTACAGAATGAGATCCATGAAGGAGAACTGTCTTCAAATTGGCTGAACCAATGTTTTATTTGAACCTTAGGCCTAACTGTTACAGCTTTTAAGAGTGGCCGGCACATGGTGTTGAGGGCTTTGCAACTACAACAGTAGCTCTTATTGAGGTCATGCCCCACATGAGTAGCATGTGAGAAGTAGTTTGTTGTGTGTGTGCATTTGTTCTTCTCCCAGACTGCTCTGGGACATAATTTCTCCCTTTAGACTGACTGTGAGTCCTCCATTGTCAGCAGCAGAACAAAGAAACAGGGCTATCCCGGCGGACTACCACTTCCCACTGATCTACCAAAACAGAGGCCCGCTAAAGACACACACACACACACACACACACACACACACACACACACACACACACACACACAAGACAACAACATACAGGAGAGGCAACAGAGAAGAATCCCTTAGATTTTAATATTACTGCTACATTACTTCTGTAGCAGCAGCATAAATTAAAAAAATCTGATGTGTGCAAGTTTATTCATGTATACTGTATTTTAAAGTTATATTCTCTTATGTACTCTTCATACCCCTACCACCGCCAACCACCCCACAGCCAAATGCACATACACACTCTGGCAGACAGAACAGAACACCCCAGCCGCCTGAGGAAAGTAAAACACTAGGAGTGTAAAAACATTTAGGCTCCAGCTGAAGACGAACAATCACTCCTTCAGTCTGCCTCAAAGCTTGTTCCCTCAGTGAAGCATGCAGAGTCACTTTGAGATGGCGGCGAGGGGAACATTTAAAACAATAATTGCCTTCGAATGGCCTCTGCGATGATGACCTGTGGTGGGACCCGCAGTGCATTTGTAATTTCATTAGGGAAACGAACGGACGGCCATCAGCTCGTTTACAAGATTAGATGACAAAGAAAACCCCATTGCTGCCATTTAGAGCCTTTCCACTACTAAGTGGAAACACAGTGCAATATGGTTGCATTTGATGCAACGATAAAGCAGAGATACACATTTATGCACGAATGGATGTACACATAATCGAACAAGAAGATTAGACATTTATGTAACATTCCAGGCATTTAGCTGATACTCTTAACTACTGCCATCAACAGCGAATGAACTACAGTCGAGACAAAAATGTAATAAGGCCTTAGCCTGGAATTTTAATAAGCACTTGCTGTTTTGTCTGTTTTCTATACTAGATAAAGCATATAGGCATACACATACAGCAAACCTTATAGCAGGTATGTCAGGAGAGCTGTAATATTGACAGACAGTCCTAATACCAAATAATACAACTTATTAATCTATTTACAACTACTAAAGATTGTCTAAAAAAACATCTAAATGAATCAAGTTTCTAACAAAACCAAAACATTAAAAATCTTTGGTTAAAGCTGATATATGAAAATGTAACCTTTAAGGTGTTGATAGGAATACAGTGATCTATGGGATAACAACCACACCATTATATCAGCGTCCAAAAATGTCAAAAGTACATACTTAATAAATTGAAACTTGATGTAATATCACTGCAAAATGATGACAAATAAACAAGTGTCATTCTAGGGGTTTTAATATTGATGCTAAATATGATTTTTTTTTGTTAAAAGCTATTTTTTTGTAACGTGCCTGGACAATAAATTAGAGAACATCCCATTAACATGTAAACAGGTAAGGTGGGTTGTAAAAATAGACACAAATAGGGTTGTGTCACCTGCTAATTACAGAGAGAATGAATATGACAAATTAGCAGTGACCCTAACAGGATGCCGTAGTTTACATGGAAGCTTTTATATGTCCACACATTGCAGTTTACTTCTTATAGCCCAAGTCAAACAGGTTGTCATGAAAAAAAACTCATTTAACACATACAGTATGTGCAAAGGGAATATTTGTGTATGTGCTTGTGAGAGTGTGTGTGTGTGTATTTAAAAGAGATCATTTTCCTCACACTATGGGACTTCACAGCATACATAAAAACAAGCACATATTTAAATCTATACTGCTGAAGCGTGAAAGAATGGTGTGTTGTCGTAAACTGGGGATGTCTATGTTTCTCCCAATCACTTTTTTCTGTACACACACTAATCCCACATGACCAGCAGTTTGGAAAGACAGCTAAATTATGGATCATTAAAATCGGCACAAATTACCACTAATTGTGGCCACCTGCATAGGAGCTAACCTGTGAATGCCATTTGCATTATCAGGACCAGAGAGGCTTGGTTCATTTATTCAAGCTTTTTCCTCTAGTTGAACCGCTGTAATCTCGGACCCTTTTCCCCTTTTGGTTGGATCAGGAGATGGGTTATACTTAACTAAACTTTTCAAACAAATGCAATGTGTAGAGTGCTTAATCTCACAACACCATTTCCATTTGGAAATTCCGTACTGTATTTCCAAGTGTATTCAAGAGTGGTGCAGGACGCCATACAAGCATCCATTCAAAGTCATCATGATGGTCCAGAAATAGAAGCAGTCACTCCAGGATTGTATAACTATATAACTGGACTATAAGGACTATATAACTGTTCAAAAAGAAGTTAGAATTGCAAGCACCCCATAAGATTCCTCTCAGAGGCATTGTAGTGGGGGAAATATTCAACTATCTAACCACAGAAGAAGTCAAGAATAAAAAATATATATACTGTATATCATCGATGTTTTCTGAATAAAATGTGACTATTTTTTAAAATAATACTGGAGCTTCTCTGGAGCCCTCCTTCTACTGAAAGCTGGACCCCCACTAGGGTTCACAAAGTAAATCTAATGATAATCACGAGGTTATGAACAGGATGGGAGAGCAGATAAATATTTCTGCCTCACAAAATCATGTTCACCTTTTTCATACTAACCTCCAGTCTTTGCTTTCTTACTGGATAATAATTAATAGACTTTTCAGGCGCTTTGGATCTGTTCAAAAAAGTCACTCTTTGGCTGAACTGTTCACCCCTGGTAGACATGTGCAGTCATATCCTAAAAATGTGTAAGCACCCGAAGGTGCAATAATAACACTGCCAAAACAAGGAGTTGTGTTTTGAAAGATGAGAGCAAAATAGTGAGGAAGTTATAAGCGCAAGTCCAAATGGTGTAAGCTAACATGTTCCTCTTTGACTCGTAGCTCAGACTTGTCTGCACACTGATTGAAACTGTAAGGTTAATGGATTTTAGAGTAGGCGACCGCTCCACTCTGTCTCTCTGTAATATACTCCCATCAGCCACTTCATTAGGCAAACTCTTCACCACTGGGAGGTAGAAAAATGAAGAGAGAAAGCGGAATGGAGGATGGGAGATGAAGATAGATAGAGTCAGAGAGAGGGAAAGAAAGAGATGAGATGGGAGAAGTAATGCCTCTGGTTTAAGTTTAGATAGAGGTGACAAATACCTGCTTCAACTTCTAGGTCTGGGTAGAGAGGGAATGTTGAGGGAGGAAGAGGGAGAGAAGAGGAAGGAGGGAGGAGAGGGTAAATAATAGCATCCGGTTCTTTACCTGGGCTAAATGTCAAAGCCATACACTAGTGTAGTGAGACTCCAGAGAACACACACGAATGTTTCAGAAATGTCCTCACACTCAATACAAGCCATGCTACAGTGACAAGCACAGGCATTAAGTCCTTTTAAGCCAAGGGCATTGCCTGGACACATCCATGTGATGCTGGATGGGAGCGGGAGGCAGCGAGGCAGCTTGGCTCATGTTTCACTGCGTGCGTGTGTGCGTGTGTGCGTGCTTGCGTGCGTGCAGCAGGTTCCCCTGACTCTATCAGTCCCTCTCAATAGGAAGTGGTGTAACACCGATGGTTGTCAAAGGAGCTGATAAAGCCAGTGCACCAAACTGGTGAGACTGTACATCCACATGCTGATTATCACCATGCCTTAACCCAAAACTTTGACCTTATTATTATATATATATTTTTTGATTTTAGGTGTACTGAACGTACTGAAGGTCCCCTTTAAAATATTCTTTAAATTAAAATGGAGAATGTGTATGATTTTCCTTAAAAAACAATGTATAGACTCAGACTTAACTTACAAACCAGTGTTGTCCTATACAAGGAACAACCATGATAGAGTTTACAAAGTTCATGTCACAAACATATTGTTAAAATGTCAGGGCATTAATGCACCAATTATTTTCTTGCAGGATAGCACAACTGTGTAAATCAACACCGGGAAATTCACTTTTTAGCTTCAATGATAAAGATCCTCCTCTTTAAAGAGTTCTTTTATGGTGGTAGCTGGGGTCCACAGGGGTCCACAAATGTCTCTATGAATTTCATCAACTTCTCATGTCCATGAACATCTGCACAGACAGTACATCTGTGTAGGCTGCACATGCAAAATCAAAATCTACAGGTTGTCATTTTGACTTCTGGTTTGCATGTTTGGAACATGTCGACATACAGAGACACCAAATATGGAACACAACTGGATGCTGCTCTTCAGCCAGTCATTCTGTCCTGTTAATTAGCTGGATTGCCACCATTGCATCTCTTTCTGACCAGCTGAGAAGCAAAAATGGATGCCCGGTCTTGGCTACCAGCTAGAACAGACCTACCACTGTTTTATTGGCCTTATATAGATTTTATCCATCTATACATTCTCAATTTCTTCTATTGTTTCTCCCTTGTGATTATGTCTAATAACTTCTTTCCATCCTCCCTCTGTATCCCCCTATTTCTTATGTCTTCTCTTCCAGCCTTATTTTCTTTGTACTCTACAAAACTGTCTCCTTTACAGCCCTCCCTCTCTTCCTTCTCCATCCTCTCCCCCTCTCTTTCCACCCGTCGTTGGCTCTCCGGTGGTGTCCTTGGCTGGGTCCACCTCTGGGTGAGATGATAGTAATTGAGGTAATGGAACATCGCTGAAACAGGATTAGGTACGCATACTGGGAGTGAGGGACAATGTTCCTTAATACAATTTGGGATTTCTATCCGAGCCTCAGGCTTTCAGGATCTGCTGCTTATATTTACATCTGGGCATCACCGCTCACCCTGATCACCTCCTGCTTTACCTTAAAGGGGTACATGGACATTTTTACTAGAATCTTCTATTAAACAGCACACAAGTTATAATGTCTGAAGACATACTGTTTCATATTTGTTGTCATATTAATCAAAAAGGGCACATTACAAGCAACATTACATGTTTAAGAAATTTTCCTGAAAGAAGCAGTGTGTTCTTGGCAAACTTTGTGCATTAACCTGACCTCTGACCACTCCGTAGAGACAACATTTTTATGGCTAAGTCAGTTGGCAGCAGTAGATGAATGATAAATAGTTTTAAGGTAGAAAAGAATAAACATACTTGGTCAAAACACAATGAAATTACAAGTGAAATTGTTATAATGTCCCTTTCAAATAAGACAATTCAACAGGAATTGGATTACAGTAAGTCATATGGACTACAATATCATAACCGGAATTGAACTAGCAGTATTAATTTCACTGCAGAATACGAAACAGTTAAGGTAGTTAAAGGGCAAATGCAATGTTTTTTTTCTTTATTTGCCTTTAAAGACCCACTGAAATAGTTATAATATTCCTTTAAAATAATGCAAATTGGCAGGAGTTCCCAGAATGTCATATGGGCAACATCTCATGACAACGCTTGACATTTGTTATGATGTGAAAATGGGTAAAACAATATGAATACATGGTGTGATAATGTGTTCTGTTTATTTGTGTTTCACCCTCGCCTTCAATCTCCCTGTTGTATAATCCACATGTACTCTCAGCGAACTGCTTGCTGATCAACACTCAGATATTCATATCTCATGACTCCCACCATGCATTTGCGCTGTAACTGATACACTGCCCTACATAAACAAACAAACAAAAAAACTCTGTCATGACTCTCGGAGCAAACCATAGCAGTGAAAATGATTTTCAAATGGTTTGTGCAGGATATGGACATTATCAACTCCACTGTCATAACCCAGCCTCCTCTCTGCCGTCCTCCCTCCATCATCACCCATTTAAGTGCAACAGATGCGGCTTTCTGCTTCTATCCCAACAGTCACTTATGCCACTCAAAAGCACTGCACCAAATCATTGTTGTCATGTGACAATCTTGTTTAATTATGGCTCTTTTTTTAAAGTTTTCATTTCAGAAATGCCTGTCCTTGTTGGAGCTGGGGCAATTTTATGACCTGAAACCATTTCAAAGCCCTGTTCTTTAAACTCAAAACTGTATGGAGGTTTTAGTTAAAAAAAGAAAATACTGTAAGGTTGTTATGAAAGGGTAGGAAACCAACAAATCTAAAAACATTGTTGAATACTTGAGTGGAATCCTATTAAATTATCACAAAATTCCTGTAATTGCTATTTTGGTATCATAAACTGTCATACCCGTGTACTGGGCTGAATTCTACAAGAACTTCCAGTGTTGTCCAGAAAGAAGGGATCTGCACTATCCTCCCTTTCCCCCAATTATTTTCCCCTCCATGCTCAAGTTAACTGGACAGCAGACCAATTGGAATGCAAACCGTGGCAGCTGCTGTCCTGTCGGCTCACTGAAGACAGCAACACAGTCAAATAAGAACATGAGTGAAATTGCTAAAAAAAAAAAAAGAGGCAGCGCTCTGCTTGGAAGAAAATCAGCCTCTATTACTGGCTACAAGTCGCCAGCTATAGATCAAAGCCACTTCCTCACACGCTGCAGTTGCAGAGACTTGAGACAGAATCGTGCCAATTCTGATGCAAAGAATGGTTGTGTTATCATAAAAAGGGTGGGCAAAGCACAGAAACAACCTTTCACTTTAGCCATGACAGTCTGAGCTATTCTCTGCGACAAAAGAAAGTTCTGCAAAGTAAAGACTCAAACTCTGGAAACAAGGGGGGGGAAAAAAACTTTTTATCCTTGAAAGAAAGCAGTTTAATCGACTTAAGTGTTGTCAGATTTATAGATATTGAACATAAATGTGAAAAGCAAAAACATTGTTGCTTGTAAAACTCATCTTAGCTGAATGCAAAATAGCTCGGAACAACTTTTTGCAAATAGAAACCTCCAGGCCTGACAATAATGATCTGGTGTTTTTATTAAAGAAAGAACTATGAACGCATTTGAATTACCAAAAACAACAATGGATTATTGAGCCTGTCTGATTACATGCTGTGCGTATGGATGTGCGCAAGAATGTGTGTATATCTGTGTGGTCCTGCTGAACAGCCATACACCCTAGACCGATGAGCAAAAAATATCAATACCGTCTGTCCCTGTGTGTGTGTGGGGGGGGGGGGGGGTGGGGGGGGGGCTGTTGTCATGAACACCCACCTTCTTTTTCCCTCTTCACCCCCTCAACTTCAGAGAGATGCAGTAGCACAGCATCTTATCCTCTGAGCTAGCTTAATTCTATTCATGGTGCTCTCTCTGATACATTATGGCTATCAGCAGTTGGATCTGTTAGAGAAAATGTAACAGGCCGGTGAGGTTTTCACATTGATTTTGTAATGGGCCACTTGATTGTGCCTGTAATTGCACTTGTTTTTTTTGTTTTTTTAATTTGAAACATAATGCACACTGGCACATTCTACAATTGATCTAAGTAGAAAGATAATCTAATTCCAGATAAAATGGCATCCAAATAACGTGGATTTAAAAAAAAAAATTCATGGGAACTTTGATGAAAAAAGGAGATATGCCTTCCAAATCTCCTCATCATTTACATCTTTAAAACAAATGTGCACTCAGTCACACACACACAAATCATAGCCTGGTCAGTGCTTCAATCCATGGCTTCAGAGTGTTGTCACATGTGTTTGTTATACTCCTTTATCCCCTGCAGGACACGAACAGTTCGGGTCAGGGCTTCAGGACACACACACACACACACACACACACACACACACACACACACACACACACACACACACACACACACACACAC
>JBBPCS010000573.1:7004591-7017692 GCA_037974645.1 Hollardia meadi | reverse complement strand
CACACACACCCACACACACACACACACACACACACACACACACACACACACACACACACACACACACACACACACCCCAAAAGAAGACAGCCAGGAGACCGTCTATCTAATTAGATTAAGCGGCGGCGCGGGCCCGCCGGCCGGCCGGACGGACGGGGGTAACGCTGCGGTAATGACTGCTGTGACTGCAGCGAGTTTCTAATGGGCTCTGAAGCGCTGCCTCACGGCCAGACCAGGAGAGAGGGGCGCTTTCAAACCATTAACACCGAGGGGGGAACAGAACAGATCTAATGTGACATGACACCCTTCTGTTTCAGTCTGCTCGTTAACCAGCGGCGTCACTCCTGCACCAAGTCTGTCATCTGACTCCCCAGCCTCTGTGTTCATACAGCGGATCTGTGGCTGACGACTGACGATATGTTGTAATCCCAAGTGATCAAGTGATAAGTTACTCTTTGCCTTCATGAATCACACAGGACGAACAAGGACTTACCGTGATTTCTTAGCATCGTTCACTCTATAGCTGCAAATCCGTCATTTAGACGGTCAAACGTGGTGAAGTACTATTATTGCAGCAAAATGTAGGCCTATATAATATTTTATGGTCGCTGCTAATTTTAAATGTTTTGCACTTTTAAGTTACAAAGTGGTTTACAAAATATGAGGAAGGATTGTCCAGGAAATTCCAACAGGAAGGCTGTCCCACAGTTTGGGAGCTCTAAACTCTCAGCCTTGATCAGGAGGGAATTGCTGTTTTGTTGCCGGATCTGAGGTTGAGTGCAGGTAGGTGGGTAGGCAGCCCAAATGGGTACAAATGGCTTTTTTTTTCCGTGACAGAAAAGTTGACGTCCACCCCCCACCCCCAACCCCCCATGACATTTTCATTTTTCACCAATCATTTTGAAGCATCACTAAGAACATCAAATCAAAAAAATTCTTATCCTCCGGTGAAGACTGAGGTGTGACAGCACTGACTGTCTCTTACTCGATGAAAAACCAATACGGGCATTAGTTAAAAACATCCCCAAATCATTTCTCGATTTGAACTCTGGTGCTTGTCATTCGCTAATTGATGTGGAAACTGAGGATACTTTTAGGAGATTATCTCTGCCGCTTTTTGATGCTTTTTATGCATTTCATAAAATCACAGCTCAGCCGTGAAGAGTTTGTCCTGAGAAGAACTGAACTGCATGTTACAGTATGTGCATCTTGATCTGGTGTGAGAATGAGAAATGCAAAAAAAAGACAAAAAAACCTTTCTTCATATTGTTGAAAATATCAAATTTCAAATTTACTTCCCCGTGAAGGATGACACGTCCTGTAATTTCCAGCTGTCATGACGTCAGTTCGTCTTTGTTCAAAAAAATTTTATTTAAAAAAAAATAAAAATAAAAATAAAAGCCATTTAGCTCGTTGCATTCTGTGACCCATTAGTTTCTTATTGATTTTCTTTGAGACATTTAGCTTTAAAGTCCATCACTGATCATGTTGGTCTGCATTTGATGCCATGAATGAATCAGTCCTGAGTAACCTGGTTGCCTGCAATGGGGTTAATTTTGGCTCCTATTTAATGATGAATGTAATTTTACAAAAACAACACATACATACTGTACATACAACATATAGGCCCAGTACCCTCTACATACAAAGCTGTACTGTAGGAAAGGGCTTCTTTTTGCACATGTTGGACCTTCGTAATTCAAGTTTTTCTTCAGTTCTTGATACTTTCATTATTTCTATATTCGTTACTTTACTCTCTAAATGTCAACACACCCATGCATTTATTTAACCTGTCATACAAAGGCTATAAAGTAAGCTAAAAGCAAGAGGCGGAACGATATCCAGCGCCTCTATTGGTTGTACAACCTAATTTAGTTCACTCAACTCACCACAAGGTGGTGCTAAAGAGCTTGAGATGTTTGTCCTCTATGGAGAGAGTGAGCCGCTCTCCTGGACGGACTCAGAGCTGCTGTCACATGCAGGAAAGTTTGTATGAGCTCGTGTGGTGGGTTTCATTATTGTACATATATATTATTCTATGTTTTCTGTATATTAATATGTTGTCAGACTTTTTCACATCAAGGACCCCTAACTGACACAAATTAGACCATGGACCCCCATTTGACTAGATTTTTTTTTAAATCAGGGTCCCCCATCTAATAAGGATTTTGCTTTTAGATGTTTTATTACAGAAAGTGTATGAAACCCATAGCCAAAATACTCATTCACTTATCACTGTCTTATTTATGGATGAAATAAATTATTCCTATTTTGCTGGAGTCCCCTGGGACCCACTCAAGGACTCCTGGGGGTCCCCGGACCCCACTTTGAAAACCACTGTTCTATGGTACTCCTGGCTGCATGCATGATTTTTCCTTTAGGCACAGTTTGATTAAATAATTATGATAAAACGTACTAAATATTTAAATAATCTCATGATGTTAAGGATTGTGGCACAATAAAGGTAATGACGGCACAAAAGACATCAACTCTTGACACACACACACACACACACACACACACACACACACACACATACAACTGTGCTGTTTTCACTAAACTGGTACCATTTCACTAATAAAAGCTATTATTTCTCACCAAGTAAAACAAATTCTGGGTCTCTGGACCCGAGAACCCCCCTCTGCCCTGGTTGTGGGCCTTTTAGGTTGGTGGTCTGTGGCTCCTTGAGTCAAAACACTGAACCTCAGGCAGCTCCTGACGGCCAGGCCGAAGCCTTGCTGCCATCGCTGTGTGAGTGAGAGTGTGACTGGGTGAATGAGGGTTGATGTAGAGTCATTTTTCCACTAAAGTAGCAAAGCATTATGTGCACTTTTTATTACAGCTCTAATCGCCACTTTAAAAAAAGTTTTCTAAGTTCCAGGGCTGAGAAGTAAATGTGTCCTTGACATTTAACATTTGCACTTCCTTGTCAGTCCAGTAGCACATGTAGACTGTAAAACACTAAAATCACATGTTTTTAGGTACCCTTTGGCTCACCTGGTATAGCATGTATTAAGACTGTGTCCTAACTGCAGTGGCCTGGGATCAAACCCAGCCTGGACCCTATGTGTCATGTGTTTCTCTCTCTGCTTTTCCTGTTTCTCTCCAGCTGTCACCAACTGAAAAAAGCAGAAGTGCCAATAAAAAGACATTTGTGTCCCCAAGACTGTTTTCATTCAACACGTTCTACCATTTTGGTGATTTTCCTCCTCCTCATGTAAGCTGCAATGTTTTTTCTTTCTTTTGTAGGAGTGAGGATGGCATGACTAAATAATATTTGGTTGGATGATCAGGTCAGATTCTGATTCCTGACTTTCTGAGCTGATTATGAAAAAACTGATGAGCTTCTCAGCGTGATGACAAAACTTGCCACGTCACTCGATGACAACTAAAACACTCCTGTGACTGTGTTTCTGCACATTTACCCGGCACAAACCAACTATCCCAAATAAAAACTGTTTAAATGACATGTTCCAGTTGGCTATACCTGCAGCAGGATGTTTCTATCCCTGCTTCAACTTCTGTTCATGAGTTGGAAGTCCCTGATGAAAGATGCAAAATTTATATCAGCTCTAAAAATGTTCCCCATTCATGAACATACTTTATGTGGGTTGCTTGTGTCTATATTGAACTTAAATGTTAGTATGCACCTTGTGTTAGTCGGTTTATTTGCTTGTCTGTTGGAGGCCCTTGTTTAATACAGAAATAAAAACAGGAAATGTGTGCCATCAAAATTATATTTGGTCAATTATTATCTCTGCCGTGGTTATGAGCAGATGAGAGGAGGTTAACTGACAACGCTGAAGGCTGTGTACTGAACTATTGGTAATACCTGCCTGAAAATAAAGATTTCTACATTCATTTAAAAAAACAAAAAAAACAAACGTATTCTTTGAGGGAGCATGGTAAAATAAATGTCCTCCCTAGTCACACCACAGGGTGGCAGTAGTGGCATGGCATGAGAACTACCAGGGTCAAGATTCACACCAGATAGTGTGGTGGTAAATGTTGAAAAATCTTCATATAACTTCAATCATTGTAATATTACTTAGCATGATGTGCAATATGTTTTTTTAATGATTTACTTAGAGGCTAAAACACTTCATAGAAATAAAAATGTGAGCAAAGCACATTTGTGTGTGTATTGTACCCACAGTCTAACCTGCATATTGTTGAAACTTTCAACATATCAAGTCTAAAACCATTTTACCTGTAAAGTATTAAAATATACTATAAGGATGTCAGAAAATAGAAATGACCATTACAGTTCCCCAAACCCACAGATACAGTATGTATTCTGCTTTCATAAAGTACTAAGAAAAGCAGCATTTAGCATCTTTATTGCTGCTGATTCATTTTCTGTTGATTCATTTGTTAAATCATTATCGTGTCAGCTTTAGGCACCAAGATGGTTTGTGGGAAAATAACAAAGCTGTCAGATACATTTGGGTTCAGTCAGGCCCAGCAGGTTAATTCTATTGATCCAACACATATACAGTGCATAGAACTATATTTTAACTCGTGTGGTTAGTGGGAAAACAAGGCAGGAAATTTTACAAACCTTTTCACAGGAGCTCTTCTCTTGGTTTCATGAAATAGATGGTTCCCGAAAAAACAAGAAACAAAACTGGAGTATGGCAAGTGCATTTTTACATAATGGAGACAGGTTTACCTTGAATAGTTTCAGCTTTCTGTGTGTATGTACACCAATGGAAAATAAATCATCACTCTTACATTCGCTGTTAAATAAGGCTTGAAGTCACCAGCTTCACAATAATTTGACACCACTCGGTTCGAGAAAAAAAAAGCAAAAAAAAAAGCCATGATCTTCTTCCACACAGTCTTTTATTTGTAAATAATAAAAATGAACTCTTGAATATAAAACATACACATCAGTAGAGCCACATCTGTTATACAAACAAGAACTGTTGCAGTGAATACTTAGTCTTTTGTCTAAAATCGTGGTTTGGGAGTGGGGAGCCATGGGCTGTAAACAATCAGTATTCCTGGAGTAATACTGACAAAGGAAAGGGCAGTCGGCCACACCGCCGAGGGTTTCAACAGAAACATCTGCAAAATATGTCTGCAAAAATTAGATTTCTCATTGGTTTTAGAAGTCCAGTCCAAACCAATAGTAATAAATGAGGGAAAGGGGATTCAAGGAGAAGAAAGTAAACATTTCCAATTTGTTAGCTTGTTTTTCTGCAACTGGGTCAAAAATAAAGGCCTATTAGTGCCCCCTTGTGGCTCAGTGCCGCTCAGCGGCTCGAGCACATCCACAGGACGCAAATTCCCTTCGACAAGACCAGGAATGTTTGTGTCAGCGATGTTTTGTTTGTTCAGAACTTAGGTTCAAGCCGCTCATCCTGGTTCGTATGTACAAGGTGTGCATGTGTGTGTGCATGTGTTGGTGGCGGGTGTGCAGTCAGATACACTCTTTTTATATTCATATATCTATATCTTTATAATTTCTGTCAAACTCATAATGATATTTCATATACATTTAGCTGTTATACACACATTCTCTATCTCGGTCTCTAGCCCCGACTGTGTTAGACTACAGTTTAGACACCTACACCCTCAGATACGCCAGGGGATCGAGTATGCTCAGTACTACAGAACAGCACTGTTGGTCAAAGGGTTAAAAAAAACTGAAACAAAGAGATTTTTTTTCCAGAGACTTCCTAATATGTTAGACCCAAAGTGGTAGGCGTGGCCTGGACGGAGTTGACCCCCCCCCCCATTGGTCCGCTCCGGTTAGGGGGCGGGGATGGCTTGGCTTTTCTCGGTTTGTATTCATATTCAGTACGAGCGAACTGTACAAGAACATGCAACATACAAGCTGGCCCAAAAGTATGTGGAACTAACACACATAGTCTAGTCTTTTTTACTGATTTTGTTTTTTTGAGATTTGTTCGTTAATTTGCCTTGTCTTCTATTTTACAAAAAAGTCGAGAACAAAACAAAAAAACGAAACGAACGGAACAAAAGAAACGTGCATGCAGCTTAGGGCCAGGGGGCGGGGTATCCCCGAGTCATGCTGCTCCCTCCTACAGGGGGAGTTTGAGGGGGGGGGGTGAGGGTTGGGTAAAGGCTGTTCCGGCGAGTGTGACCTGACCTTTATTGTCGGCCTTTGGTGCACCATCGCTCGAAAACCAAACGCACACAGAGGGAGTCTGCACCTTACGGTACCGTTCTGAATCCAAAACAAAGACAGAAAAAATGATTCCAAATGAAAGAATAAAAAGTCAATTTGGCCTCTATACTCTCTCCTGTTTGCTTAGACAAAGAGCAAAACCTTTGTTTGCTCCTGTCCCAATAAAGGAGTCAAGCCTCTCTTGTGCTTGCTTTCATACATAACAACGAGGCTTGGAATGTGCACGTGCATGTGCACATCCCCTTCCCCTAAACTACCATTGTGCCGGACCGCTTTCCCTCCTTTTCATTTAAAACGATACTGTTACCATGGTAACACCGGCAGAAACAACAGCCGACCAGACAGCCGCGTGAAGCTGCCTCAGTTTGCTACTTACTTCCTGCGACACATTGTTTACACCCCTCATCCTTGTGCCCTAGCTGTAAGCTCTACTGTGATTGGCTGGAGGGCTACCAGGTGGAGGAGTCCACTTTGATCAGGTGCTCTGATTGGGGCAGCACGAGGAAAGTAAGGAAAAAAGAAAGAGACGTGAAGAATGTTGGAGAGAGACATCCGCTGCTGCAGCTCACAGGAGAACACAAAAAAACGCAAAGCTTCGGAAACAAAAAGGCATACGGAGGAGGAAGAGCGAAGGTGTGAGACATGATTGTCAGACTCCAGCTAAACTTTGATTGGCTTGTTCTGTCTCTCCCTCTCTCTCTTTCTCTCTCTCTCATTCCTTGTCGCTCCGTCGTTATTTTCACTGGTTGACTGAGGGCTTCTTGTTGTTGTCCTCATGACGTGTTCTCGCCCTCTGCTCAGTTCTGGTCCAGTAGCTGTGGTCCATTATTGTATCATTTAAGGAATATTTGGGGGGAGGGGGAAGGGGGGGTTTGCGGTCGCCATTTGGTCACTAGGACCGAATGCCCGGTGGTGGTCCTGAGCTGTCCAAGGACGTCTGAGACGCCAGCCGTGTGAGCGGAGCTAATGTAGGGTCCACCAATGAGGATGGCGGAAACAGTTTGTACCAGCCAATCACCGTGCTTGAGAGGTCCAGCTCCTCCAATAGGATCTGTGCTACACCCATGAAACATTTGTGGTCCAATCGTCCATAGTCACCCCACACTATCACCTAGAAGAGAGAATGGTAGAGATAAGTTAAACTGGGGATCAAAATACTAGGGCTGTGTATTTAGAACTATCTGGTGAGACAATACCTATCATTATAGAGAGTTTACTGTTCAATATGTTGTGATATGTTGCAATACTGTAAGCAAGGCGATATATTGTTTCATACTCCTGTGTTCTTTGCACTGACACAAGCATTATGTTCTTCCTGTCTCAGTTGACCTTGTTATGTTGGAGTGGAGGAGTCAAATGGATGAAGATAGTTTGCTATCTAGTTGTATAAACCATAGATGTATAATAGAACTAGATACCAGACCCGAAGATGGCACCTATTCAATCCAATGAGTATGACTCGTTTGGTGCATACCATAAATCCATCAAGGGAAAATCTGGATATATCCTCGGAGGCAGGGCCCCGTTCATTCCTGTGAAAGTTGCTCAGTGGCGCATGGAGACAAAAACGATCGACTTCCTGGGTCTGAAATTACCCAGATCTTGCGCATAGCTTCCCCATTGTGGGGCCCATAGAGCAGGCACAGTAGTGACTTCCACCGGTTGACTAACTTCCAGTTTGGTGCTACGCTAACTTGAATTGGAATTAAATAAATTAATCATGCATTTTCTAGATTTTAAAAAAAATGTATCCATCGTTTTACAGCCGCTGCTTTCGCAAAGTAAGCTTAAAGGAAAAAAGTATTTTTGGGCCCCCGTGCTTCAAGTGACGTTGTAATTACAAGGTTTGGCCACTATCTCAAATTGGCTTCACAGCCTGCCACAGTCTTCCGAGGGCCTTGGTGCATACAGTAAAATGTTGTTTTTTCAATTTCAAGTAAAGATCCTCAAAAGGTTGAATTCGAAGGATTCTACGTCATCGAATGCTGCCGAAGGACTGTTCCAATGTCCAGGATCCTCCAAAATCAGCAAATTTTCAAGGATGCCTGTGTGTATCCTCGGCGTGCCTGAATTACCCACAATCCTATGTGCACAAGGCTTAAAAGGATCACATTCAACTTAACATAAAACAATGACTTCAATTGAACTCAGGGCATGTGGGGTATAGGGCTATATTTAATTTTTTAGAAAAGACTGGACTCGAGAGCCGTAATAAGACCAGTTCTGATCCACTCTCCAGTTCAGAAGGTGGTTGTAATGCACCTTAACCCACAGGGGCAAAAGCAAACACTTTATTTGTTTGACTTCTTCAGGAACAGTATTGGCTATAAACTTACTTTCCAATCTTTTTTTTTCGGTCCTAAGAAGGCTCCGTCGTGATCGTAGCCCTTTCAGGCAGTTTTTAATCCAGCCTGGAACTTCAGTGACTTTTTGTACAATAAATCCATAATGATGAATCCAATACATAATGTCTTCTGTGATTATTTATCAATTTCTTTCGTGTTTAGAACAGTTGGAAAGGTTATTAGTTTTCCCATGATGCCTTGAGAGAGTGTGTTGACCAATCAGATCAATCAGTGTTCACGTCTTGTCCACAGCATAGCGTAAATGTAATCAGTAGTGTGTACATCCTCCTGTGCCCATCATGTTGTAAGGTGTGTGCACACAGCGCATATATCATTCTTATGGATATATGTTTTTTTTCCGTTTTTTCATGTTTATTTTGGCGAGAGAATTTTTGAGAGAATCGCTTAAAACTTCCTTGATCAAAAATTCATAAAAAGACATAATTGACCTTGTCTGCAGTTCGAGGTGTCCTGTCAACAGTTTTACAGACATCTCTTTTATAATGGTGGTCTATTGTATATGGTGTAAACACAACACAAAATGAACCACAGCCACAAATCTTTTCATGGAAACTATAAATTAAAAATTAAAAATCAATGTAGTGTTTTAGAGAATTAATACATTATCAAAAAACAAACAAAAAACCCCTGCAATACTCAAGTGTATCTGTATTTTCTTACGCACCTAGAAAATAGACATTATCAATATGTTTATATATCATTTAAGGCAGAAAAGAAGCCAAGCTACTAGGTTTTAGAACTTGACTAAATAAAACGTAATGCTTAGTTAATTCTTTTACACCAGGCAAATTGACAGTCTCAAAGTCAACAGCGCAGAGATGTTTTTAGTGTTTTTTTTCAAGTCCAGGTCAAGTCTTAAGTAATTGAAGACAACTCAGTCAAGTTTCAAGTCATTCGAGAAGTAAGGTTTCATGTCATTTTAGAGAGGTCAAGTCCGTTTTATTTATATAGCCCAAATCACAAACCACAATGCCTCAGTGGGCTTTACAATCTGTACAGATGACATCCTCTGTCCTTAGACCCTCGATTCGAGTGAGGAAAAACAACCCAAAAAAAGCCTTTTAACAGGAAACCTAGAATTACCGCCTCGTGGTTGTATGCCTCAGCGCACCCGTCGAGTTTCAGTTTACATCCATGTCTGTCCAGACTCATATAATATATGTAGATATTTTTTTTGATAGCTGTGATGAAGTTATTTTAATGATTAGGGCTAATAATTAAATATTCCACACAAGGCCTGCTTAGACAAAACTTGAAACTAGAACGTGTCTTGCCTATAAGTCTATATTTAAGTCTAAAATCGACAGTCTACAGCACGGCTAAGTAAATTCATGGACATTCTCATTACAAAGTGAGCAATGGTTGGTTGTTAACTCTGTTTGAGACACACTCGGATTATTACCTGAAGCACCTTGCCCTGGGGACTCTCATCAAAGAGCAGGTGCTGCTGGTAGAGAGGCTCCAGGGTCTTTCGTGCAATCTTGGTTTTCTTTTTGGCTTTACAGCTTCCATTATCCAGCAGGTACACCTTGACATAGGGAGCTGGGGCAGAAAGGATGGGGTTAAAAGGGAGCAAAAAGAGAGATAGATTGAATGGAGGCAAAAGCTTTGTCTAATTGTGTGTGTGTGCGTGCGTGCGTGCGTGCGTGCGTGCGTGCGTGCGTGCGTGCGTGCGTGCGCGGTGCGTGTGTGTTTCAGTTTAACATTCAGCCATCGGGCAGAAGTGCTGTATTTAAGGTATGAGTGTGTGTGCAGTACCTGGGAGGGATTTGGAGCCTGGTTTGGGGGTAAGGCCTCGTGCCCTGATCACCTCCACCTCCAGCTGGCCTTTCTTATCCATCAACCCTATCTGAACATCACCTGCATGTATAAGGGACAGATGTAAACATCTTCAGTGCTGTTTGTTTGCATTCAAAATATAGATTTTTGTGCTATGGGATGTGCAGTGGATTTGATGGAGCCATCACTTACCCATGGCAGGTGTTGCCAGTGTTTGCCGGCCAACCAGCTGACCGGGGCCTAAACCATCCAGGAAGTCACTGAACTGACTGTCGGCACCCAGCCGCATACCTGAGAAGATCAGACTGACAAACAAACAAACACAAACACTACTGTCACTCTACACAATGGGGTAATAAAAATAATGGTTATGTCATTGCAGTGCATAGTCAACTACATGGGTGTCTATAATAGCTAACAATTGTAAGAGGAAGCAGGATTTTGGAATGAGGAAGAGGAGCGACTGAAACAAGCACATGGAAGTCACTCGATACAGTAAGTACCTCCTGGGACGTGCAGTTATGGTGCTTATTATTAGGACTTTCAAAGTATCGCTGTAAGTTGGCTGCACATTTACATGCTTAAAGGGACAGTTCAACCCAAAATCAAAAATACATATTTTTGATATGTATTTTATACATACCTTTGCAAGAGATAATTTGTTTGCTCCCTAAAGTCTTTTATTTCCATATCAATTGTTCATGTCACAATTTACTGCCTGGCGCGTACTGACATAATATGTTAAAGCATGGCAGTGCCTTGTACCTTCAATTGCTTGTTTACCTGAAAGAAAATATCAGCTGGCCCAACACACAACAGTATAAAAAACAAGAAAATAAATGTAAAGCTTTCAACTGATGGACAGTTGAAAAATGGAGCTGAAAGGCTTTGTTTGTAGACAGTGCAGTAAGACTCTACAGCCATGCTTGCAGCTCCCTGAGGTTATATTTAGGAACACCAGTGCTGTGAGCTAAATGCTAACATCAGCATGCTAACACACTCACACCGATGTTAAGCAGGTTAACATTTCCCATGTTCACCATCTTGGTTTAGCATGTTAGCATGCTAACATTTGCTAATTAAAGAAGAGACGTAGTGAGCTTCTGTAGAACTCACAGATCCACCATCTGAAGACATTTTACCTTGCACTTTGTCAAGCTCTCTGTCACATTACACTGCATGCATTCTGCACATGTAGGTCATTCTTTTAGTGTGTACGTACTTCCCCTCAGAGCTGTAGCTGTTCATGCTGCCATCAGTCGACTCTCTGCTGGCCTGCCGGTTCATGGCTGAGCCTCCCCGTGGATACTCCACAGCCATGCCCGTCTCCACGCTCCTCTGGATGCTGCTGCCGACCTTACCCACCTTCTTACCTGCTGACGCCTCTGTGGCAAGCACAGGAAAGAGCTTGTAAACAATTCGACTTTGCAAGTTCCATTTTAACCAAAGCTGTTATCAGTTATCAGGCATCTCAACTCAAACTGGAGCTGCATTTGTACAGAATATGAAGGGACTGAGAATATAATACCAGGACACAGGTTCTTAAGAGGCTCAGTTGAGTCTTTTTCCAGTCATAGTTTTTGCATAAATGTAAGGTTTAAATCTGACAAGCCTGATAACTATAGGCTGAGGTTTATCAATTTGCAGGCCATCCCATGCAAATTAATATTCCATGGTGACCTCACCAACATCCCAAAAAAAAAACATTTCCATACATGATCAATACATGGATATACATTAGGATGCTAGGAAAAGGTTTTGTATGGAAAATCAAATAGATTTGTTTTGGAAAGTAGTTATGATCTATTGTTATTTAAGCGATGAGGTCACTGCAGGAAGATAAAATGGCTTAGTCAATCCACCCCAAACTTGAATATCTGGCAAGGATGTAAAGGTAAAACGCAGAGGGTTGAAGAGGAGTTCAGCTCTTTTAAAGCCTGCTGTTATTAACAAATCCTTTCCGTCCTTTCATTTCACCCAAAAAGAATACCAGTGTTTCTGGTAATGGCATACAGATGTGGAGTCAGATTTAGTTTAACTGGTGAAAATTAAAAGGCAGATTTGCAACAATCAGACTACTGAGAAAATCGTTTTGACTCAGCCAGGCTTCTTGCAGAGCTGAACCAGCCTTTTAACACAACGGCGACAGAAGAGGGTGGCGTAAGGAAGCGTGCCGGAGACAGAGTTCAGGAAGGGCTGGAGGAGCATTTGTCTGTCTAACAGGGCTTCTCTGCAACTCTCCCTTATTATCATTCGCTCTGTGGCTCACTGTCTGCATCTGTGTCTAATAAAACTTTACACTAAACCTATTCTGAATCATTACTCAATGCAATTAAAAAACAGAAAATAAGTCAAATCCAACAGCTACTACATAATGTATTTAAAGATTTTTCTCCTGCCCTATATCATACCATGCTGGTTTATCATGCACCAACGATGCACCTTAATGGCACCTACAAGTCCTAAGAAGCATCACCTGACCCGTCTGACTGCCTTCCTATCAAACTGTCTATCTGTCTGTCTGTCTGACTGTCTAACTACTGCTTTACCTTTCTGTCTGTCCACCGCCTTACCCGCCGCCTCTGAAATAACACACATAACAACAACAAAGCCAATAAGCAACAACATCAGAACAGCAACAATGGATACACTGGTAAGATCATCTAAATGTGTTGGGGTGTTTAGTGACCTAAAGGTTTCTGTCAATATGCAATGAAGTCTTTATTTACTGTGTGTGTGTGTGTGTGTGTGTGTGTGTGTGTGTGTGTGTGTGTGTGTGTGTGTGTGTGTGTGTGTGTG
>JBBPCS010000573.1:6994406-7004491 GCA_037974645.1 Hollardia meadi | reverse complement strand
TGTGTGTGTGTGTGTGTGTGTGTGTGTGTGTGTGTGTGTGTGTGTGTGTGTGTGTGTGTGTGTGTGTGTGTCCTAAACTAGTATCTGACCAGTATGTTTTTGTATAAAGACACACCAAACCATAAATAAATACACAGATGACAAACAATTGGTTTATCCAATCAGATGCATTTGAGCATGTTTGCTACATGTAACTGCATTGTCTCCCTAAGATTCAAGAGAACTTTATTTCCATTGTCTCTGGCAATGACGCCATAGCTGCAGCTGCTGACCTCCACTTCATATTTAATATCTAGAGAAATGGCAATAAAATTAGATGGTACCCTGAACAAACACATTCTGTGTATCGCAACAAACAAGTCATGAAAGATTTGCAGATCCTTGTTTTGGAATGTTTAGAAACCTGCATTGATTACATTTGCTTGCTCTTCTGTTCTTCTTCTCGTCTTTCTCGTCCCCGCTCTAACATCACATCTTGTGGTACTATCAAAAAAGACACAGTAGCTGACAGCCACTAATATCCCACAGGACTGTCTCATTGTTCTATTACCAAAAACCTATGCCATCAGAATGATTTGAAAGACGCATATTCATGTAAAAACATATATATAGTGACTTTGAAAAAAATGAAATAAAAAAGAAGCTTTCAAGCAAAAGTTGCTGCTTCAGCTTTTCTCATAAACATTTTATATAAGCCTTTTAAGTTTGTCCATCATCTTCCAAAGGCAAGGACTCTGAATTATTGCCACTTGACGTTGCAAATCTTCTTGGTGATGGTATTATTTGTTTACAGCAATTACACTGATGTCTTAAAATGATTGTGGAGGTGCCTCTTTGAGGAAATGACACACACAGCAACGCTAAAGGCATTTAATAAGGGTTAAAGTTAAAGGGATAAGTAGGCCTGCTATTTTGTTTCTCTCTGTCTTTCTTTCTCTCTGTGTGACTTTGTGTGATGGTTTCTCAAACTGCTTGTCAGACTGTTCTCTGACCTGTCTGGCTGAGTTGTGAGGTGCTCCGGCTGCGTCTCGATGGAAGGATGGCGACGACGCGTTGGCTGAGGCTCGAGCGCCGCTTCTTGATCCCGCTTCCAAGGCTCCCAAGCGCCGTGTCTGATTGGCTGCCGTCAGCGTGCTCCATGCCGTAGATCTCACCACTCACGCTGGTGCTCTTCATCATGTGGCTGCCCGTGGCGCGCATGGCCCTGCTGACCATCACATTTTCCACACAATGTCACTCAAAGCTATCAGTTTTTTTCATATGACTTAAAGATCCCCTTGACTGAAAAGTAAACATAAGCGCAAACACAAAAGCCAAGTGTCCGACTGAGTTAGGAGTGAGAGTGTGTGGGTACCTGAAGCGTCCGCGGGGTCTCTCTGATTGGATGGACATGTAGCTGGTGCTACTGATGCGAGAGGCACTGCTGGTTCGAGAGATGGCTGACACATCGCTGACATCACTGTCTGAGGACTTATGGGAAATGTTCTCGCTGCTCCTCCTCTGGTCCTTGTAGAGCTGCAAGAAACATGCATCTCACAAATGTTGTTGCTCGTAGATATTATCCCTCGATTCTGAAAGCTCATGCACTGAAAATCAATCAATCAAACAAACTATCATGTTCCATAACCATAACTGATCGTCACAGTCTCATCAGTTATAGCCAGTGCTTTAAGTGGAAAAAAATAAGTGCCAGTACTCCCCTTATTCACCGGTTGGCATGTGTATCGGGCGGTAATACATCCTTTTGTGGCCATTCATCTTGAACAAGCTTATTGTTAACGTCGCAGTTGGCTGCAGTATCGGTAGCAACAGGCGTTGCTATATCAACAGGCTCTTCACTGTTAGCAGAGGCGCTAACATTAGCTTGCTGCTCCCGACCTGCATTTTCTGGCTCGGTAGTATTTGACTGTCGGAGAGCTGTGTCATCATCCGACTCCGTTCCGGTTCGTGTTCTCTCTGTGCCCTTTTGGAGCCAGGCCAACATTAATGTTGTGTTTTTATTCGTCTGCTTTTTCCGGCTTATCCAACATTGTTGCGACTCGTAGCATTAATGTGACGTTACACTTCCGTGAGAACAAACGAGTGAGCGTCACGTAATGCACGCGAGAACAGAAAGAGGCGAGCGTCACGTTGTGCGCCCTGGGTAATGTAGTTTAAGTGCCATTATGAATCGACAAGAGACAGACTCTGATATAGAGAGGACAGGAAAGGGTCCTGGGAGCTTGTGAGAAGTCCCGGTCCGTCGGAAAAAATCCCGGTACACCAGGGGGTAAAATCTAGAAGTGGGGGTACTGCGTACCGGAGCGTACCGGCCCACTTAAAGCACTGGTTATAGCACATTATTAGTATTGTTATTATCTGCAATCACAATGCTGTTTCACACACATTGAAAATAAATGATAACATAGTGAATATTAATTTAAAAAGGTGAGAGTGTAACAGAATATGAAAGCTCTTAAATTTTAAAATGATCTCCTTTCATCATTCACTTTGTCGACTGTTATTAACTCCCACACGTTTTCGTCCATACAACAGCATTACTGCCACTTTTAGATGTTAAAGTCAGTCTGTGCTGATGATGTATACCGTCAGATTTATATCACTTCACATTCAGTCAGGAGGGGGGGCATTGTAATGCATCAAAAAGACAGCACTGACACAAGGCATACAAAAAAAGTGAAACTACTGGAATGTAGACATGTGTGAAAGTGAGGATATGGCCATAAAACTGTCAGTTTTCTGTAAGTTAGGGAAAGGAGAAGCAGCTAGTATGGATTATACACCTCTGTATTCCAAGGGTTAGGTGCATTCTTGAGTGGCTGCCAAGTTGGAACCAATTCATTTCATCGAGTGATCACCATTAACATAATTTATGACTTTCTCAGACAGTAAATGCAGTTCACTGTGATGCACTTCAGCAACACCATGGCTCGCGCTCTCTGTCTGGAACCCTTATTGTCCTCATCCATTTGTTTTAACAACTGTCAGACTAAATGAAGGCAAAAAAAAAAAGTGGCCCACCTCCCGTTTGTTCTTGAGGGATCGGTCCAGGTCCTGTTGGCTGGAGGTGGTCACAGCTGACACCCGATTGGAATGAACCCTCATCTGGAGCTGACGAACACACTCCTCTGCTACCAGGGCTACACACACACACACACACACACACACACACATACAAAAACCTCAATAAACTCCTACTTAATCAGACAGTACACTGTAAATTGACCCTATTAGCACCAATAAAAAGGTGTTTGATGGTGAGAAAATTTTGTGTCATGCAGGACACAAAAGACATATTCAGGTGCAAAACAGAGACAATAAGAAAAGAAAAAACAGTTTCAGCAGCTAATACACATTCAGTCCTGAAAAAGCTGGACACTGATGTCACCTTTGAGCATCTATTGAGAACTAACAACGTGTTCTCATCCCAGCTCGTCACATATCAACGTTTTGTCATGCGCCCTTCTCCTCATATCCAGAAGCGCAAGATGCCCTTTGGCGTCGGTGGACGACATGCTAAGCCTTCCCTTCAGCGTCTCGAACCAATGCGCAAAGGCTTGCGCCCCGCGCATCCTATCCTGACGCACAAGGTCTACGTTACTTTGGTTAAGTTTAGGCACAAAAACCATGTGGTTAGGTTCAGGAAATGACTGGTGACGCTTGGTTTCACATGGAATGCGAACTCCGTTCTCCTGGGTGAAAGTCGTGTGTGTATACTCTAATCGATACTGATGCGGACGGCTTTACATTGCTGGTACATTAAACCCTTGTGCGTCTCTGCCTGATGCCAAAGGGTACCCTTGTGAGTCTGGATGGGCCGTGAAGGGCTGTGACAAAATGTCGATATCTGACGACATGGGCATGAGAACGGGCTGGAACTAACCATTCTCACACTTCCATCCAATCATCACCATGCTTTGGAAAAAAAAAATGATGACCCCATATAGATTAAAAAAAACCAATAATAGTATCTATATTTATTAATCTTGGTCAGACACCAAATATTGGTGTAATATTTCAGTTAATATCTAAACCAAAACAGCCCAACAGCAAGGACTCTGAGTGTGTCTGAGTGCATTTCCAAACTTAACTGCTGAAGTGAAAAATTACGAAGACAAGCTCCATGCCAGTGCAGCCTATAAGTAAGTATTTTACCAGCTGAAAGAGTGTACAAGCTGATGTACAGTACAAATAATCCCTCATCTAGACTTATACATGATTCAGTTTCACACACACACACACACACACACACACACACAATCATCAACATATACCTTGCTCTACGGTGCTGCTCTTGGGGGGAAGCTGTGGAAGTTGCCTTACTCTGCGTGCTGTGGAGGACGTCACTGAGGAGGAAAGAGACGAACCACCTTGGAGGTGGCCCCTAACACAAAGTAGCATGAGAGTGAAGCAGACAGAGATAAAACAGCCAGCCAAATGGAGAGGTGGAAGAGAGAGGGGAGAGAAGGCAAATGAATGAAGGATGAAAAGAAAGGGGAGAAAAATGAAATAAATGTCAATATGTTTGTGATCCAGGGTGTACACTGCTGCACTGGTCACTCGCTGGTCAGAGCTCACATTTTGAGAGTTGATCCTGTTATTGTTTGTTATTGTACTGTTATTTCACACAGTATATAACCAGAGGTTGTAATTCACCTGAAGGAACACAAAAAACTGAGCAGAAAAACAGCAGCTGAAGGAACCTGCTGTCATTTCATATTTCATAAAAATTGATATGTCTATAGGAAAAGCATCAGTCGCAGAAATGAAAGAACAGCAACAGTATTTTAGAGAAAAATCAGTGGCAACAACATATTCACACAGTGAAGCTTGTTCAGGGGTCGATAGTGAGGGATCCTGTCGTGGAAAGAGCAGCAAATAAATATTTAGACGGTGAAAGAACACAGAGAGAAGGTGAAAGCCTTCAAGCACAAATCCCACCAGGCATTCATTCATTGTAATCCATTCCCACAAAACTCCTCTTAATGAAAAAAAAGAAAACACAGGGGTTGTTCATATAATAATATAATGTTTCCTATTTCACTTTGAGTTACCTGTAAATAATTAGTCATCTCCATGTGTTTTAGCACATCACTCCAATCAGACCTCAGAGAAAACTACAGCTAATTTCTTCTTAATTTCATTCAAAATTGCCATTTTACAGGCTATCCACTCTTATAGTCAAAATAGAGCAACAGAATAGAATCACTGATGTTAAATGTGTGAACTGTGTTTTTGTATTTAATGACCTCTTTACCCTTGTGTTTCAAAAATTACCCCATTAAAATATGTTGCATAAAGAAGGGCCGACATTTACCAAAAAACCTAACCCAACACTTACACATCCACTTAGAAATAATAACATTACACTGATAGACAATGACCTTTGAGTGTCCACACATGACCACACAATACATACACAATAAATACACAAACACAGAAGAGCAGCAGTGTCACAGAAATACACACACACATACACAAACAAACAGGTCGAGGGTGTGAGAGCAGCCCTGTCTTCTTCCTCTCCACCACTACACTAAACCAAAGGGGATCTGCCGCTGTGTCAATGGGTCAGAGGGGCGGGGGGGCGCGCACACAAAGGGAATCCCCTCACCAGGGGGCCGCAGCGGTGCCTTCTTTCCTCTGGAGCCCCATGAGATTGAGGTGGGCTTTATTCTGGTACACACACACACAAATGTGCACAGTCACAGGAGTGCCATACAAACCCAAAGCCCCGCAGTACAGTGTGTGAGCAGTAGCATGCAGGGACAAAAAATGGGAAGAAAGATGGGGTCGAAGAAAAGTGGAGGAGGGGAAAAAAGCAAATAAATAAAAGGTCATCCAAAACAAGTTCAATGAAGCTAAACATGCTAAGCATTAAACTTGATTTGTCATATGCATGGTAAACAATCTCAACCATACAGTGAAGCACACACTGCCTTAAGACTGTCAAAATGTTACTACATAAATGTCTACTTTAAGATTATTAAAGGACCAATGTCTAAACATCCAGCCATGTCTCCTAAAAAATATAAGGTAAACATAACAAAAATATAAGGTCAACATAACCTTAAATATAATTTAAGGTTATGTTGAGGCAACTCAAAAGCACAGGTTTAGTTTAGGGTTTAAATATAAAAGCAGTCTTTACTGACTTGAAGCACAATGTTAGCAATGAGCCTCGTTCATGGCTGTTTGAATCTTCACACAAGACTTGTTAAGCATCTAAACACTTGTATACTAAGACATGTAGCCATTTCCCGGTCAATTTCATGTAAGCTCATCTACTAGATTGTCACTGTAGGTCAGTGGGCGGCAGCTTTAGGTGGTCAAGTAAAATCTACTGACGAGTCATACAACCAGCACACCTCTCCAACAATCAATGTGATTTTGTGGGGTCCATCTAAAGAAGCAGAGGCCAGTCAGTATTAAATTAAATGAATTTTCATATTGGCACCATCTGCTAGTTAAACACCAATAAATGTTTTAAACCTTTTTCGATTCTCAAACGAGCTCCATGATGCATTGTGTCTCTGGATGGCCATAATAATAGAAGCCCCATTCAGACTGGGTGTACTTCTGTAGGGGAGGTTGGGTGATTTTAACATTACCTGGTGTGCATGAACTACAGACCTCTGGGATCTTATTTACAATTCAAAATAGTTTTACTTAAATGATTAAAACTTCCATTTAGTCAATGTTCTCATAGTGTTGCGACACACTTCAATTCTTTTCCATGTACAAAGCATTACCTTTTTTTTTTTTTTTTGCAAAACCTTCCAAGAAAATGAAAGCCATCATGAAAGCAAGTCTCCATAAAAGCTGATGTAATGGGCTGTTGTAATGCCAGCTACAGGGAGTCCCTGTGTTTGCTTACATTTTGGCAAAATGGCAGCACCAGCAAAGTATGCTCATTAGCTGTTAGCAGTTCCTGTTTGCGGTGTATCCGTGGATGAACAGACAATTTTCACTGGATTGCTTTAATACTTAAGAAAACTGCATCTTTTCTATGAATTCCAGGTGGATTTATGGGTGTTGATTTGCAATGGACATCAGAGATAATGATATCCTTGGAATTATAAATCACAATGAATAATATCGAAATGTTTCTTGTCTCTTGATTCTCCCTCAGCGCCTCCACTTAAACCCTGGGTAGGCTTTTGGCTCTCTTTTTTGGCTTTATCCTGCATTGTCATTATTTGTTACAAACCACATACTGTAATTTCACTATGGTTAAAATGCCGTCTGGAACGATGAGTTAAATTGTGGAGGAGTGCAGTTAAATTTCATTCCTCACCTCTCACAGTAATGTTAATCCCGTCTCAATGGGGCTTATGACTAACTTTAAAAAAGGTGGCTTCTTCCAAATTGGTGAGTGGATTTGAAAAGCTACTAGCGATAGGTACTTTTTGAAAATAATTTTAAAGCTGGTTGTGTAATTTCAAGCTCCTGCCTTCAATGACCCCATACATTACTGTTTGACATGTGCTGAGCGTACAGTACACGCCTTACCTGCTACTGTCAGAGAGCTTCCTGCCAAGAGCCTGATACTCAGGTGTTTCCAGGGTCCGAGGCTGCCTGGAGAATGGTGGATGAGCGAAGGATACAATACACAAAAGAGAAAAAAAGATGGTGGGGTGGATGAGAGGATGGAAGAGAGCATGATGGACGATACATTATTTAGAGTCTCTGTCAGGGGCGCTGTCATTGGCCTTATAAGTTTATGATCTGGAAACAGGAAATAGGAGGCATGCTGTGATGGATGGTATGATGGTGATATGAATAAGGGGTGTCACACACTCGTGCTTCATATGTAGCTGTGCCTGTGTGAGTGTGTGTGTGTGTGTGTGAACCTCTTCTTTGAGGTGAATTAAAATCTCTTGAGTACGAAGCAGCATTCATATTCTCTATTCATGGACATGAATATGACAAGAATGATACATGTACCGCCACACACACAAACACACACACACTTGCACAGTCCCATTTCTGATATGAATTATGACATAATGAATTCATCGCTAAGCACTAAGCCTTGAAAAAGAGAGACTTCTTACAGACTGAGCGGGGAAGGCGAGCACACAAAAGCTGCAGGAGCAATTCCCAGAACAAAAAGTACACTCGGAAAGATTGCAGGAAGCAAGCTCAACAAGGCAAGATTTCATATCATAACCTGTACAGGCTGTCATGAGTTCAGAGGAGCAACAAATGACCAATCAAACCATGAAGCAAGGACAGAAAAGCAACACGACGAAACTATGGCAACAACAACCACAACCAAGAACAAAAACTATCACTACAACTCTAGGCAACAAATTGCGAACCAGTAAAAAACACCACCGACAAGCTGAAAACCATACAAGCAATCCTTTACACAACGTGAGTGAAACAAAGTACAACTTGTCTATGGGCCACTTTTATTTTGACAAGTTCTAAATTGTATTTCGTTTTCACTCTCACTGTGTCCAGCTCATTGACGACAAACCAGGAGTTTAGGGTTAGCAACAGGAAGCTAAATTGCAAAAGGTGCCAAGAATAGGTTGTCATTTTATCTTGTATTTGTTAAAATAAAGCGAAACCCTGGCGTTGCAACCGAACTATTATTGGTTTCAAGACAATAATTTCAGTTATAAGCAAGTGATTGTTAAACATTTTGGGAAATACTTTTATTTGGGTTTTTTTTGTCTCAAAAGATTGATACTCTCATTTCTGTGCATTGAATATGAAGCTAAAGCCAGGAGATGTTAGCTTAACCTAGCATAAATACTTGAAATGTGGGGAAAAAGCTTGCCTGGCTATGTTCCTGGTAACAAACTCTGCCTACCAACACTTCTAAAGCTACATAATAACATCTTATGTCTTGTTTGTTAATTCGTACCTTTGCACCAGGTGTTTTTGCTACGCTAAGCTAACTGTTTCCTGGTCGTAACTTCATATTTAATGGACAAATGTGAGAATAGTATGGATCTTCTCATCTACTGTAACTCTCAGCAAGTAAGTGAATAAGTTTTTCTCCCCAAATACTGAGCCATTTCTTTAAAGGAATTTTAAACACATTCCTGCTGCTTTAAATGTGGCTAAAATAAGTTAAATTATACAAGATAAAGTCACTTTTATCAGAATCAGATCCGATCAGAGGAACTGGAATAGTTTAGGTTGCAAATTCACTACCAGCTAGTAACAGAAATATCAGAACTCAGCAAAGAGATTAATGCTAGCTGCAAATACGAAGTAGAGCTTGACATTTGCCTTAACCCAGTAAGACCCAACTCAACCCAGAGAATTTCAGCAAGCTTCAAGAGAATGTGTTATATCACTTGGGAATTGTTGACATATTCGGTGGTGATTTGCCATGAAAAATGCCTCTTTTTTTTATTATAGTGCAACAAAAAAACTTTGGGTCTTTGGTTTAATTGGGTCATGACAGTATCAGATTTTAAGGCATAAGTCAAGCTCTAACAGGAAGGAGCTGGGGGTCCACAAAAGGGTACCTGTCATCTTCAGGGGAAGCATGTTGGATAAGAATCCTGGGACTTGCCGGACGTCTCCGAGGCAGGGAATGGGACAAAGATTTTCTATGTGTACACACACAAAATATTTCACCCATGATCAAACCAGCAAACCATTACAAAATCAGAACATCTCATTATTCCATTATTAGGTAAGTGAAAATCTGCCTGAAGCTCTTTGTCCCTGCAAACGCTACAAGTAAGTACATTACATTAGTAATTTGGAGGTGTGTTTCTGGTCACCAAACACATGCAAGTCAAATAATCCTTCCTTTTTTTTAGCTTGGTTTTGGTGTTCACCAACTCCTGAGAGAAATGTGTAGATATCTGGGAATCTTCCAGTTACAATCTTTTCAGAACTAAATTCACTTATTTATTTATTTTTTTAAGTTTTAAACAATCAATAATGTCTTGGCAGTCACACATACTGTAGATTTGTTGCCAGAGAAAAACTACAACAATAAACCAACAGCATGTATCTGGCCAAACTCATATTCATGGCCACACTCTAGATCTTGTTTTTAGTCTGGGCCTGAGAATATCATCAGTAGATATCATGGACATGTTTATTTCTGA
>JBBPCS010000573.1:6959949-6972194 GCA_037974645.1 Hollardia meadi | reverse complement strand
GTGTGTGTGTGTGTGTGTGTGTGTGTGTGTGTGTGTGTGTGTGTGTGTGTGTGTGTGTGCGTGTGTGTGCGTGTGTAGGTTTTCCTGCACTGATCTTCTGATGATTTACATGCCTGGACGCTTCTCGGCTGCCAACAACCACATCTGTGAGCTGACCTGGTCTCTGTCTAGAGCTAAAAAAGGAAGCAGCGCCTCGCTGCCACGCCGGTGTGTTTAAAACCTGCCCATACAGAACACTCTCATCCCAAACCTCCACTTGATCGAAGTCACAGCGTCTGGTCTGGGTCCAGGCTGCATGCTCCCTCATTCTCATCAGAAAAAAAAGCACTCGATTGATGTCACCGAAAGTGATAACTTAAATGTAGCATGAGCATGGCTACCGTCAGATACTGTGTGTTTGGTAAATGCTGTCATTGTTATTAGGTAGAAACTAATGATTAAGATATGGACTGTCATGTTAACAACTTATACAACCACTTTTATTTATAGTTTCATAGAAATGCTAAAGTTTTTAGATAACAGAAATCATCAAGGGCCAGATCTATGAAGTTTTATGTTGGTGTGTTACGGTGTGTAATACTTTAGATGTGTTTAAAACAGCACTGTGTTCACATATATCGATCACACCATCATCATTTAGTGTGAACAGAACAACTTACAGTACGTACATACTACCAGTATTGGTGATTAATAATAGGCATGTTGTAATTATTAACCAAGATTTAGCCAAGAGTGACAAAATAACATTTCTAAAAGTTAGTTTGTGACCTTTCAAATATTAGTTTGATAAAAAAATAATCTTAACTTAAGGTCTTTTTACTCGCTTTTACTGAAGCTTTCAACCTCATCTCATGGTCTTTATCAGTGGGCTAGCTTTGCTGCAAGACCATGGAAATAAGCACATGGAAGTTCTGGAAAAGCTAATCTGATCTAAAATTATTTAAACCATTGACCAATCAAACACAGTCATACAAGTTTCTCATTTTTCAAAAGAAATATTGTAATATTTCGGTATGGACAAATTGTATGCATGTGTGGCATTCTCACCAACCTTGAGACAAGTTTCTGTTTGTGAAAGTGTCGTTCAAAAAAAGAGTGAGGTCAGTCTATGCTACTAGTGATGCGACAATGGCAGTATTTCATAGATTCAATAAAAACAGATATTAAAACTTGATTGCGCATGTTTGTGATTACTTTTAAAAGCCATCATCTGTAAAATGCTAAAAACATGATGTCGTACAGGCATGACAGTTCATTATTAACATTGGAAGTAGTAGAAGCTTTCAACCTCATCTCATATGCAGACACAGATGGAGTTTGCACAATTGTCAGGGAGACTCTATGTTTGAATGACTCCAAGATACCTATGCAGACACTATCTGCAGATAAAGACTGTGAGATTACATCTGAAAGGCACAGGAAAAGACAGTGAGTGGACCTTGAGTTAAGAATTTAAACAAAGTACGGTTCTGTTGTTCAATATAAACTTGACCAGGAGTCAGTGTCTTCCAAATTTCAGGGTCAAGTGGGGAAACTTTTCACTCAGCTAATATAAGTTTGGAACTTGTATCAATTTTCAATTACCGTCTTTGCATGATTTAGCCTCTATCTTACAAATCCTGCTACCACATCTGCAAATCCAGAGTAGTAGAATATTACTCCACTCCCTATAGGTAGTAACACCCCTTAGCCTTTAGCCAGTTTATTTTTAGCTTTTTATTTTTCTAGCAAACTTGGATTCATAGCAGTGAGCCCGAGTGCCTGGCAAGGGTTAGTAGTGAAGTGACATAACCCAGCTTGGACATGACGAGGTTACAGTGTGAACAGTAGTGTGTTCTCAGGCTTGGGGACGTAGCTGGCTATGCAAGGCCACACAAGGTCAACGCTGGGATCAAGTGGGGTCAAACTGCCCCATCGCAGACACGCTAAGACGCACACACACACACACACATGTACACTCAGTTTGAGATTGTCTCCCCCTCAGGGCCGAGCTGAAAACAATACAATATGACACATGGGAAAGCGTTCAGATACATACACGGGCTCACACTCACTCATTATCAGATTGCCAGCTCCGGCATGTGCACGCACTGCAAAAGTTAGAAAATGTTGCAGGGGGTGCATTGTCAGAACACACCTCCTACATAGCAATAATTAAACACATATACAGTGTAAGGGTGTAAAATAAATTGCATTACATCATTATTTCTTTAAATTAATACTATTCCTGCACATAGTCCTGGTTGAAGAGGTTGGTAAATTAGTTGAAAAACTGTCAATTCTGTTAGTGATTTGACTTTTGTTTTTATGTAATAACCCTCAGCCCAATGACCTAATCAGGCCGATTTACACGGTGTGGTTGTCTGAGTCATCAAAATCAAAATCAAATCAAGGCAACTGCTCACATGATATCCCCCAGGAGGCACTCTTTTAACCTACAGCAATCTCTTTTAAGCTCCGAGGCTGAGCTGTTTGGTTTTTCTCCGATGGTTTTAAATTTCACTACTTCGGTCCTTTTCCCTTCCTACTTGCCGTTTTTACATGTCAGCGTGTAGACTTACCATAGATACTGCAGGTGGCATCTCTGTGTAGCTTGGCTGTACACTGAAATGGATCAACAGGCAGCGATGGTGAAAATTCTGTATGTAAATTAGCATTAGCCTACAGAGGCCCATTCATTATCTTCAATTGTGGTGGGCATTTAGTGACTCATCAGGAGGATGTGAGTGGTCCACCAATACATGCAGATTCTAATTTTATTTGATTGAAGTCTGTTGTGTATTCACACCGGAAAACAGACAGTACTTACAGTATCTTAGGTGAATTTTCTTCACTAACTTACTTGTAAATAATTATAAATAAACTGTATACAATTAATATCAAGTATAAAACTGGGGCAGAGCTCATTTCTATGAGAATGACACTAATGGCAGTACAAGAGGGATATGAAATAGCATATGCATGCAATTATTGCAGCACGCAATAAAAGCTACTGAATCTAACTGCTTGTTTTTGTTTTGTTTGCTTATTAGTTTCTGTACAAATGGCATCACCAAAAGCCATGGACAGTGTATTATGTACAGTATACTGCATGAGCACTGTGAGTGCTGGCTGCTGATTAACTGATTAATTGTCCATTAAAGACCACATGAAACAGAAGCCAGAGTGCTATTTTGCTTCTTCATATTTACCTATTTCCTGTACAAATGGTCAGGTAGGGAGGGACTTTTTAAATTAGCCAATAGTGTTAGCGCTGAATGTGTGTTACACCCCGTCATGCAGCTAGATGTCCAACTAGCTGACTCTGCGCGACTGGGAAATCGTAGTGAACACGACCGATTAATTAACAGATGAACCGATTAACAGGACTTTCCAAACATGACCTCGAGTGGGGCTGAACACAGCATCCAATGACAGACTGTCAGACAGAGGCCAGTTTGACCACAGGGAATACAGTACCAAGGTGATTTTCTCGCCAGGTTTGGCTCCTGGCAACCCGGGGCTGAATTAGCTAATGGGACCTCTGCACGGCTAACCGAGGTAGCAGTAAATGTCTGACAGCAGCTAAAATTCACGTTATCTGCCCATCTGGAAACTTGGTAAACCACCTTGGTACTGGATTCCCTGTCGTCAAACTGGCCTCAGTTCGTCTCGGAGGCTGTGTCCGGTCTCTGTCCAGCGTTTTCACTGGCTCCTGAGCCAGATACTGTTAGCATCAGCTAACGGTTACTTCAGCAACAAGTAAAGCCAATTGTTCATCATAAAACTCCATAAATCACAGAATTCAGGCAGAGCAGCCGGGGGACATCAGAGGGTAAACCAGAAAATATTTTCTCCACAAAATATGATTTAGTTTCACCAAAATCAGTGAATAAAGTTTTTGTACAGTAATCAGTGAGGCACACACACACACACACACAAGATTGACTGATGGGTTGATGTTGTGATATTATTAGTTAAAAATGGTTAGTAGCTATAGTAAGAAAACATGACATTTTCTTTTCCCGGAAGCAGAAAATAATCGGATTTTGATATAAAAATACAAAGAAATTGATTTTATTAAATGTTTTGGGCTTATATTGTTAAATAGAGGAACCACGTGACCGTGGATGTCATCTAAAAGGGTTAAAAAGACAGTTTTCATTTCAGCTTGACGTTAAATGAGCTTGATGATAGCCACCTACACCACAAAGAGGGAAACTAGAAACATTTTACGGACACTTCAAAAGAGTTTTAGGTAGAGTATGAAGGCCCTATAGCCCCTGTAATTCTTACAGCAAGGATAGGTCACGTGCATCAAACGTCATGTCAGTTCTCTCATATCTGAGAGATGTGCGTGGTTATTAAGATTTTTAGTGTTGACCTGTAGTTAAAAGCCCCGCCTTGGCATAAGCAGTGGAAGAAACTACCACAAAGCAGTGGTGAGACGAATAATTCCCTCAAAAGCTCTCAAAATCAGATTGCCTCAGATATCTCATGTGATGGATGGATTAAACAATTAAATGAACAGACAGATGTCAATACTTTTCAAACCCTCCCTGGCTGAAATCAAACACATTTTTTTTCATGAGCACAACGTGATGATTGATCTTGTCTCTCACCTCTCTCGCTGACACTTTCGATCTCAGCATCCTCACAGCTGCTGTACTCAGGCGTCGTCCCTCCCTCCTCCTCTGAACTGCTGACGCTGGTCTGCCTCTTCCCTCCAGACCCCAGCCCTCGTTTCGACTTGTAGGGCCTTGGTGGAGGTGGGCGCAGAGATTCCGATTGGTCAGAGCTTAGTGAATCATTGCGCAACATGCTCTCAGCCTTCTCCCTTTTGGTCCGTCTCACTACGGGCCCCTGGCCGGGGGCTGAGCCAGGGCCTGAAGTGGGAGGCTCTCGGAGTTCAGGGGGAGGGGCTTGCTGAGCAAAAGCGTGTTCATGTGGCCCTCCAACCCCACCCACCGTCCTCTGACCAGGTCGCACGCCATCCCCGACCTCCCCCACTACGGCCATGCCACGACCCTGTGCGGGCACATGGTAGCCCTGGCCTCCAGAAGGGAGCGGCCCTGCTTCGCGAGGAGGGTTACCGCTGTGGTCCATGTGGTGGTAGCCCCCCTCTTCTGTCCGCCCCACTCCGCCTCCTCCCACAGGATCATGCTCCAGAGAGCGTCCCTTTGTCAGCCGCCGGCTTTCCCTGCGCTCCCTGGACTCCCCCCGGAGGTCCCGGTCCATGGAGACCTGGGTCTGCAGTCTGGGCTGACCTGACCGGCGCTCTCCCCGACCAGCTCCTCCGCCTCCCCTTCCATTTCTCCTGGTGAGCAATCAACATGGGATGGAGAGAGAAAGAAACAAATCGGTGAGAGTTGTTGACAAACAAGATGTGTTATTTCAGGCACATATGGTACATAAGATACTGTATTTACATACTTGGAGAATTGTTGTATAAGCTTAATCTCACTGTAGAATCTCACAAAGTCAGGTCAGAGAAATTTGTAAGATGTCTGTGTTACTCTAGTTAGTTTAATAATAGTTGCTCATATTGATTTTAGCTTTCACTGGTCATGAAAATTGCAAATGAAGATTTACTACTGAAATCACCATCTCTCTCTCTGCATTAAAAAATCTAATGCTAAGTAAAAGTTAGAGAGGGGAACATCTGTTCATTCATTAGTTCTCCTATATTGTCATGAAAAATAAAGAGATAGATTTTTTTAAAAATCATTTGCAGAATAAATGTCAGCAAATTGAACAACAGCCATGTCTGACTATATACAGCAGCACTTGGAGCTAAATGCAAAGCATCAGCATGCTAACAATGAGAGTCTGAGGACAGAGGGTGCTGTGTGCTTTTTAAAGCCCCTTGAGGCAAATTGTGATTGATGATACTGGGCTCCAAAACTAAAACTTGTATCAGTATCAGTTTTTCTGTTATTACAATTCACAAAATGTCATGGCAATCCATCCAACAGTTGTTGAGATTTTTCAGTCCAGACCAAAGACTGTTTCTAGAGCAAAGAACATTAGCATGTTCTCAAAGCAGGATCTTTATTTTATGGAGTTTGGACTGTCTCTCAGACAAAACAAGGTGTTTATTCAGTTTACCATGATTTAAAAGAAGCAAATCCTCAATCTTTGCTTGAAAAGCATCATCGGCGAGTAATTGATTATCAAAATGACTGGTGTTTAACGACCCGACTAAACTGGCATTTGTCAAGTGTAGGTGGAGAGAGCTTGCAGCATGCGGCTAGTTAGTAGGAGCCCCGAGGGCCGATTAGCTCAGTGCTAAGCATTGACATAAATAAAGATGGACACTTCCTCTCATTGTACAAAAATGAAGCCAAAATATCTGGGTTAAGGGCGCTGCCATCTTGCGCATTTGGAGCTAGAGCCACTTGAACATACAGCAGCGTGATAAGAACTCCCTAAAATGACAAAAAAAAAAAAAAAATTATTTGACGTGTACTTTGAGTTTTTAGTTTGGCCCATGTCCTCCTTGAAAGCATTGAGGGGGAGGAGTTTATGACCTATACTACAGCCCACCACCAGGGGGTAATCAAAATGTTTTGGCTTCACTTTTGGGGAGCTCTCATGTCGTCCATCTTTATATACAGTCATTGGTGCTACAGGGTGCTGCTTCCCTGTCATGTTGTAGTGTAAATGGAGTTGAGAGTTGTGCATAAAGCACTGTTTAACTACTCCAACTGACGTCCACAAGAGAGAAGTCTCATAAGTAACGAGTTGTTGCATGTGAGGCTGTCAAACGCTATGTTAGACGCTCAAGAAGCCAAGTTTTGATCTGCTCCGTTTGCCCTGTTAAAGTTATTGCATTACGCTGTAAATACAAGTCAATACTTCCTGTATGAGTTTCAAATTAAAAGCACTCCAGGGTTTTAATAGACAGAAACCCTTCACTACGATGCTTTTACTCTGAAACATTGGCAGGAACGTGTTGTGGAAAACTCATTGATTTGCGAGACTGCCATCTTTTCTCAATGTTTTTTCTTGGCTGAAGGTAAATTTTATTTATTATTTTAATGTTAAACTTTAGAAGAACAGAAGTTACATTGAATGGTTTGTGTGAGAAATGAAAAAATGATGTGTTACAGTTGTTTTGATGGGTTGTGCTGCTGTTCTTATTCTGTTCCACTCGGGAGCGGCTGAGTCACTAGCAACACCTAGTGGTAAAAGACAGTATACTGGTCCGGTCTGTGGCTCAATATCAAACCAGTTTGAATTTTTTTACACGGTCCTAACCCTATTTGTGTAACTAACCGACTAAATGTTTCAGCGCTGCAGTGTAACAGCATGTCCAAAAACTATTTTATTTGTGGTTTTCACTGCCACAGTAGAAGTGGCAGGTAAACAGAATAAATGTTATGTGAGAATTCCACAATATTCTGCTTTTAGCTTCTACATTCCTTATAAAATAACTATTTAGCAAATACAAGTGTGACTTCGCATCTGTTACCATTTCGTTGTTAACATTATAGTCCACTAATAGAAAGTAAGAGGTGAAAACACATTCTACTATATGATTGAAATCTTCCATTACACTCAGAATAGCATTGGAACCAACCACTCAGACTGCTTGCCTAAGAGACATAATGCACCACTGTATAAAAGAAGCAAATGATGAATGTAGGAGATAATGCTCAATCATACAAATATTAACATATTCTACAAGGACTGCTTTCTTATTCGTGGCTGAGGGAACACAATTTAAAGGGGCACTCCACCTATTTCACACATCAAGCCATGGTCCTACTTTCCCTGTGGAAACAGTGGTATAATTACGTCCTCTGTGAACCATTGACTGTGTATAAAGATCGACGATATGGGAGCTCCCCAAAAGTGAAGCCAAAACATCTTGATCGTCCTCTGGTGGTGGGCTGCAGTATAGGACATAAATCCTGCCACTCATTGTTACCCGATGGAACACTCAAAGTACACCTCAAATAAATTCTGAGGTTTGGTTTCTGTTATTTGAGGTAGTTCTTATCACACTGATGTATGTTCAAGAGTTCATTTTTCGGATCAGTTTGGTTTTAATTAGTTATTTGTTGCTATAAAAAGGGGGTGAAAGGTCATGATTGACCGCTGAGCCCTGCTTGCGATTGAGTCGTGCAGATGTATGTCCGGGAACTCGACATCACGGCTCCACCACCTGGTCACTACTGCGCAGACTCAAAATGACGTCACCGGCGCAAGGCGGCGCTCATATTCGGGATATTTTGACATCGGCTGAATCCCAAATGTCCACCCTCTGGACTTGCGGACTGAAACCTTGCAGACTTCAGTTGTACGTACAGTGACGTGTTCACTGTTATCACGTCAAGTCTGAGAGGTCAAGTCTGCTGATAGTTGGGCCTAAAGGCTACAATAATAAAATGAACTCTGATTACCTCTATAGCCTATACTTCTACATATTTCTGTATCATGATGTGGTTTAATATTATTTATGGCTCACAAGATTCAAGGAACTTTTTAATAAAGTCATTGATTTACACATTCACAATAAGTTATTTTTGTTTTTTTGTCAGCAATTGGAAAACTATAATGTAACATCCGTCTTGCAATGAACTGTGGGTAATTATATCAGTGAAGTCTTAGTGTGGCTTTGAACAGCCCTCAGCACTCACAGACTCCCCGTGAATGCACACACAAAGTCTGTGAGTCTGCAAGGGCAATGAAGTCTGGACATTTGGATTCAGTCTTTTTGTACAGTGGGAGGAAATGGAGAGGCGTCGTCCATCTTTATTTATGTCAACGGTTGTAGCTAGTGAGAAAACAGAAAATACTCGTCCTCCTTTGTATCATTACCTTTTAACTCATCCCACTCCCTCTCATCTACCAGGTGCAAAATCTTACACAAGCATTCCAGCTCTTCCTGCGAATGCCCTGTTATGTCTCTATAAAGCTGTAACAGATATTTATGTAACATGTCTACATGACAAAAATCCATTACTTCAACAGATAATTACACGAGCCATGTTACACATTCCAGATCTGAAAAGGGCTTTAGACAGCACTCTCTCCAAATGAGGAAATATCTTTTGGAAGAATGCCATCCCTCCATTAGTGCTGTGACACATTATGTTGGTCTTGCCTTTCATTTGTTACTCATCTTTATGTGTCTTCCGGTGCATGGGCTTACCAAAAAAAAAATAAACGTTTTTAGTGATGTTGGCTGTGTTAAAAGGTGGTATGTTATTGCATGTCAAATGTTGATTTCTGTACTGCTTCAGCTTACGTGTCTCGTGGTGGCTCGCTACGTGACCGAGGGTCGGTGCCAGGTGCGTTCCCAGGGGCACTGGGTCGGTTGGGGTCTTGGACTGTGGTGGTCGAGCCCGGGGGTGCTTGGGAGCGAGACCGGAGCTTTTTGTCACTGGGAGTTTGGCACACAGACGGCTCACTGACGGCTGAACCGAGGCTAGCGGCTTTCCCAGCTGGACCAGTGAACCACTCACCCGGCTTGGTCAGGATCTCCTGCTGCTTCCGGCAGTTATTACACACCCAGATCACCTAGGACAGGAGGGGCATGGGGAGAGATTACAGTCTTTTCATCGCCAGCTGATTTGCCCACAAGTTGTCATCATAGAGCTTTTGTGATTTGATGATCACATATACATGACATAAATTTACATAACATCACAAAGAATTGGACATGTTTTACTTTGTTTTTATTTAATGCAGCTGACATTAATGTGTCCAACACGAAGGAGCTAATCTTTGCTACAGCCTGTGAAAACCATCTCAACCAACTACTTGGCAACCACTAATCTGAGGCCCAGCTTCTGTCAAACAGGAAATGGAAACAATGCACTTCCTAAAGAGCTGCACTGCTGCCAATGAGTGGTCCAGAAAAAGGCTTTCATGGAAGCTTTTTAAGATCACCCTCATGGCAGTTGTACCGAGGAGCAGCTTGGCTTCCACTGTGGGCTGCTTCTGGCCTCCAAATGAAGCACACAAAGCCAACTGGATAATGAAAGGATAGTCAGCCCGCTGCCAAGATAACATCGCCCGTCTTCTTTCTTTCTATTTGTCCCATCACACATATGCACAGAGGCTATACATTGGCTGCGTTAACACACTACAGCTGAGTGTCCAAATTCAGATTTCTTCCATTCACATTTTGAAATCAGCGTGGACACAAAAACGCACACGTTCACACTGCGAGCCTTAATTCTTAATTTTGCTCATATTTTGACAATCAGTGTCCTTTTCAGGATGCAACATATCTGATGTCAACACATTTTGACAACGATGACAAATTAAATTTCAAGCAGCCAACAGATTTTACACAAACTACAGTATGTATGCGAGACATGCTCATGTTCCTTTTCAATCATTAGGTACAGTGTGTACTTGATACTTTTTTTCCCACAGAAATTTTGATTCACAGGCAAAATACTTTTTGCCTGGGGTTATACAGGAACATTTTTTTAACACATTAAACACATTTTATTTTTCTAAACTAGTTCCTTTTCATTTAACGAAACAAACCAAACTTCTCAAGCGCAGCAGAGTGCAGAGATTAATTCATCAATTAACAGAAATAATGATCCACCACAGGTTTTAGAATCAGTTTATTACAATTTCTAAATCATTTTGAAGCAAAGATACCAATAATAGATTGATTCTTGCTTCTCAAATGCGGATATTTGCCGTCTCTGATAGTAAACTGAATGCTTTTAGGTTTTGGTCTGTTGGTCAGGCAAAACAAGCTGATGGGCATTTGTCACTATGACACGTTATACACCAAACAATTCAATGATTCATTAACAAAAATACTAATTGGAAGATTAGTAATAAATGTAATTCTTAGTTACTGTCCTTAAACAATTTATATGTTGTCTTACTACAATAAGCCATGCAGGAACTTTTCAGAAATAGTATCTAACATGTACCACCAAGTGTGAATTACAGAATCGGCAGAAATGATTTTCATCTCACTGAACACCCAGGCCGTGCAGCCAAACATTAATCAAACCTGTAAAGTTAAATTATGACAATTAAAAGAAATTGTGGGTTTAAATTTTTAACTTTGCGTTAACATCATACAGCTGTAATGAAGAGCAGCAACAAGCTGATACAGAAGCAAATACTGTTAAGATCTCACAACACTGTCGAATTCCCCATTCAAGATTTTTTTTTTTTACTTTATTAAATAAAAAAAAAGACCTGGATCTTCGACATTATGTAGTTTCTGCTGCTACGGGTCTTTCAATCAAAACAAAACATAAGACATACAGTAAGTAGTGTGGAATTATGGGAGTTGTTGTCTTTATTGCTAACAACCACCATTGCTGAGGAAAATCTGACGTGACTCAGGCAGAAATGTTCACGGACGAGGTAATGTTTCAATGTTTTCTTCACATTACATTTAATCACGTTGGCCGAATTCCTTCCTTACCTTCAATAAAACTATGGAGCTCACAACTCAACAAAATATATAACAAATGTCTAATTGTTTTTAGACATTTTAATGCAAAATTTCACATATATCTTTAAAATTTATAAGGAACTTTGTTAATCTTTACATTTCTTTTCTTAATGAATTGCAACAATTCTGACAATCCTTGTTAGCATAGAAGACAATGGCACACAACAGTGAAAAGGAAGCCTAATAGCCAGTTAGACTGGTATTTGTGAGGATGTGCTGTATGGGTCGAGTCTTGACGGCATACTGAAACGCAATAAAAACAAATGTGACGTCAGTGCACACGTCTTGTCAGCATAGCTGTTGGTTCATATCGATAAGGGATGTGGGCTACATCCGAGAATAGATGTGAGCATTCATGAGGGCCTGCACAGTGTGAATGTAGCTGCAGTCATAGTCCCGTGTTGACATCAGAGGATGGAGGAGGAGAGCGAGGGGAGGTTAGAGTCGGTCCCTCTCCTCCTGCCACCAGGGTTCTCATTACTCCTGAACACTCCCCAATGACTCTTTAAAGAGAGCTAAAATAAAACACTCTAGCAATGGCTAGCACCCCCCCCCCCCCCATCCTCTTACCCTTCCTCTCTCCCTCCTCCTGCTGCCTTTCCTCTCCCTTCCATTTCTCCCTCCTCCAGATTGCTTTTGATTAAAGCTACAAAAGCCGAGGAGAAAACAGCTTTACACCAACGCAGCTATATTTATCCTGCCAAACACCCCAGCACCACCAGGGAGAGAGGGAAAACGTGTGCTCAAACACACACACACACACACACACACACACACACACACACACACACACACACACACACACACACACACACAC
>JBBPCS010000573.1:6935467-6945585 GCA_037974645.1 Hollardia meadi | reverse complement strand
AGCCCGGTTGGTTCGGAGAGATGGCACCCTATACCGCCTGCCTGAAGGTAACAGCTCATATGCTCTAAATAGGGGATTTAATCCATCTCTAATAATCGCCTGCCCTTTCCTCACCACTCGGGACTCACAGATCATCGACATGCACTTTTGCTGTTGTCCAGCAATCTTACTGGACATATTAATGATTTTTTGAAGTTTATTTTTGTTACTCACTGTCAATGAAAAATACCAGGCAATGGAACAAAAGGGGTACTTGAGTTGATCAGACAGGACTCCCGGACAGTCCTGTCCTATGTCTATGTCTTACAATCAAGCTATTGGCCAGCTAGCAAGAGCAATTGAGACTGGCTAGGGCTAGCATGTTCCTGTGAGCCTAACATGTGGTTAGCTCTCGTGCCTCAGTAGTTAGCCAGCTAGCATTGTGAGCATAGTCACAAGCTTCCAGCACTACCTATTTTAAAGGATGTGTATCACTGTTGCACCTTGTAAGAGCAAAACTTGACTACATTCGCCAAATATTTATAGTCTGGACCTTTCAATTGAGATAATACAAAATAGCATGAATTATCTAGGACCGCAAAACAGCAGAGTCAAATGATCATTGAGAATATTTCAGAGACACCTAGAAAATGACTTATAATATATGAGCTTGGCTTCACTATGGGCAAATATGTTGTCGAACTGGTAAACTATTTAATATGTTGGTCAATCTAATCATACATCGCAGCTGCCATGAATTACACATACAGGTGAGAAGTAGTTGAACTGAAACATGTCACACACACACACACACACACACACACACACACACACACACACACACACACACACACACACACACAACCACTCATGATGGAAGTCATTCCTCCGGACGAGCAGCTTGGCAGGAGAGCCGAGCAAACTGTGAGACAGACAGAGCATCTGAATCTGGCCTAAGAAGCATTTCTACAGAGGAGGATGACAACATCAGCTAGTCTCTAATGACTCAACAGGACTGGACTCATCACACTGACTGACTGTCCATCTTTACAGCAGAAGCTATGTGATGTCTGATAGATGACAGCAACTTGGCTTTGTGTGTCTTCAACAGGATATGGTCACTCAAAAGGTAAAGACGTGTGTGGCCTTCTAAAGTATATTTACAGTGATATCACCTGAGGCATATTTCCTAAATATAAATCAAAAAGTGTAAATGGAGTGCCTGTTGAATGCCATTCCAGCTAGAGTATGACAGAAATTGCATAATAATAGCTTGAGTCACACTTTATTTTGTCTCATCCAAGGTGTAAAACAGATTTCAAAACAAAGCCTGAATGTGAGGCAAAAGGACAGACTGTCAGCTCTTAAATGGAGGTTGTTTTGCTTTAAATCCCATCTTGACTAGTTGATATTGGTGGTGGTGGTTAAATAGCAACTGTTGTCACTCACCGGACGTCGTTTTGCTGCGGAGGTTTCTTTTGCCCAACAAGGTTCACTGTTCTTGCTTGGATAGGCTTCTCTTCTCTGAAACACATGAAGTTAGAAAAACTCTGTTAGTGCAGGTCTCCACTGTTTCTACTTTCTTGGGTTTCACCTAACTTTGCTGTGTTCTGTATGTAGTTACCTCCACCAAGGAGGTTATGTTTTCACCCATGTCCGTTGGTTGGTTGGTTTGTTTGATGTCACCAGGATTACGCAAAAACTATTCAATGAATTTCCACGAAATCTGGTGGAAGGATGGGGCACGTGCCCATTAAATTTTGGCGCAGATCCGGATAAAGGGCCAGATCCAAGAATTTCTTATGTCTTTCTTTAACATTGCGAGATAGGGCAGTTTTCGACATGTTCATTAATTTTCCAGCGAATAATGCATGGATCTTGATTTTTAAAAGTCAGGCATATTTAGAGGGCTGGTATCTATGAGTGTGTACAATTTATTGCAGATCCAAATAAAAATCCAGATGTAGCGGATTTAAACGTGTTTTCATAGGGGGGTAGTCTTTTCCCGGCTGCTGTACGACAACAAATAGTGCTAGAAACCTGCAACTACCACCAATGTGTAGCTTAGTTAATATGGATTCAGTAAGGTACTAACAGAGTGTCACCAGTTGCTGCAGTTGGTGCTAAGGCTTAAATAAGAGGGCTGTTGGGCCTTGTTCATTTACATATTTCCAAAGTCTCCTTTTATAATTTTTAAAACAGCTTGCTAACAGAAGTCAGTACATTTTGACTTCTCCTGTCACCCTGTGAACCAGTATACCACACAGTGTACCTGTGACTGTTTCCTCTTGTGTTCAAATAAATTAAAAGAGCTGAATATGAGCATCACTCCAGACTAGGGCTGGGTATTGGTACTCGATACCTTCAAGGTATCAACTCAAATAGCCCATTGTCAAGAAGTATTGCAACTTTCTCCAATCAAACAACACCCGCATTCATTCCTTTTTCTATCCAGATCTAGAAAATGGCTATTTATATGGTTTCACTTGCAGCCAATCATCGCAAGAATTCTTTGATTTAATGTGATGTATGATTGGCCCACTCCAGCAGCAGCTACAAGTCATACAGTCTGTGGCGTAGTGAAGTCGAGCACGGTATGAGTACATGTCTGTTTGTAACTGAGTGAAGTAGAAAAAAAGGTATCAAATGAAGTACTCTGTTGGTATCATCATCACTTTAAGGGTACTGGTATTATAGCCCTAGTCTAGAGTGCATTTAGGCCTGGGTTAATTTTGTTATGCTAGGCTACGCTAGCTTTCAAATGTCAATATTTTGCCTTCTGTCTTTTCTTCAATATCATTATAATAATTTTGTTTCCCTCCTCAGGTACATTCCTCCACCACAGGCTGCCAATTAAATTTTTTGTGTTAGAGCAATCCCTGGCCTAATGTTACCTCACATACAATAGATCCAAGCCAGTTTCATACAAGCAATGGAATTTAGGGGGAAAGACAGCACTGGTGTGCAATTCTTACTTACGTATCACAAACGCTATCAGGAGGGAGAAAGTTGGCTTGCTGCATCCCTAGTAGTTAATGGGCTAAGAATCATTGGTATGGTCCTTTAAGTCCTTTTTTCTGAGAGCTTCCACTCCTGAATGTAAAAAAAACGTCCTGACTGATTATCTGAGATGGTGTATCAAACAGGTGTCTGGGAATCAAATAATCAGATATCAGGTAACAATAGTGATATTATTGAATGCCTATTATGCATCATGTGTAGATCAACACAGATAAAATATTTAGAATAGAGAGTATAATAGGTAAAGTATCACAGCGCATTATGATGTACCTTTATATAGTACATCTTGCTCATCTAGTACAAAAAAAACAGATGCAAGCATATGCACAAACACACCACGCACCAACATAGTATTTTTTCCGATTTCTGTGAATTCATTTTGGGGCTGAAACAATTCTGGCACGTTTCCACCTTCAGGATGAGGGCAGTGAAGTATTCCAGCTCTGTGGGAAGTGAAAAATACTGTAAGTGATCAGTTTGAGGAAACTGTCAATGTACTTGGTCACAAAATGCACATTCATTGAGCATTTGTGACTCTTGTTCTATGTCTGAAAGGTAAATTCTTACGTTTATGATAAAGTGAGGGAATGCTTCTCATCGATCACTGATGCTCTGTTATATTGCTGTAGGGAGGAGCTTTACTCTACTATGTCCCTGTACTTTTCCCCTTCCATTTATGTAACTAGGATTTAAGCTTTTAAAGAAGGTATATAGATAGAGGAAGTTAACTATCAAGTTTAACCACCTTTCCCTCAATGAAGCTCATTTGTATCATAGACCACTTTACCTGATGGCATTGTTTACCTTCATTGTGTTTACCATTACATCAGTGTTGCCATGGCTATATACCTACAGGGAGTTATGCATACTGTGCTCCTACATGCTTTAATAGCAAGGAAAACTGGTGGTATAAGTGTAAAATGCTCGTAAGAGTAGTGCATTCTCTGCCTCTCTGCATTACAGCCCACACTACTCTACTGCTAGTACACTCACCATGCATGTATTAGTCAACCAGTGCAGCTTTCCAGTGCGTAAAGACACACACACGCGCAATCTCCATCCAAACAGTGATGAGAGGAAACGTTGCTAAAGCCAATATAGTTTATGACATGTATGTGCTGACAGCCTGCCTTATTTGCAGCATGACACGACTGAATCCACTGCTTCTAATACATTACTGAAAATGATGCATAGCCACTTAGAGCCGGGGCTATATATTGGACATTTCCTTCTTTAGATGCAATGAATCGATCTTCCGTTCCAGTGCTGGGCTATCAGTCCGCACAGAGGGCTTAAAATAGAACAGGGACGTAAAGCTTGAGGAGCGCCTCGCTTAGGTGGGTCGGTCTATCTTTCCATGTACTCGTCTATGCATGCAGCTCTATGCAGATCATGCAGAAAAGCACCGTTTCGATTTGATGTGTTTTCTGGTGGGGGGGGGGAGTTCATTTCTGCACCATTGGCCGTGACAAATAAATACGGAGGAGACTTTTCTCCATTGCACATATGGCAGAGGAGGAAGAGGTGGATGCACACGGTGAATATAAGCCACTCCTGATTCAAAATGACATGACACAGGCACCTTTTCTCCCCTTGTTATAGGCCTACTGGTTCTATAACAGCCTGTGTGATGTCTGTTGCAGGCGCACTGGCCTACATACAGTGCACACGACTGGGAAAGGCTCAACCGCACCCCAGAGCTGCGAAAAACAGCTGTTGAGATGGATGCTGCACAGATAAAAGCCAACATGGAGGGTTTGACTTTTACTATTCTCAAAGCCAGGCTTCAGTGAGACTTCTGCAGTCTCCTGCTGCATCGATAAATGAAGGATGAAAGTCCAAATACTCGCCACTTGACTTGACTTGTGGTGTGAATGAGTGTAGTGAGATGAGTGCAGACGAGTTATTTTTCATCTGAGTGAGGTGTGATGCTGCTGATGATGGGGCATGGTGACACACCCCTTCATCCTCCCACCATCCTATCGTCCCTCCTGAGCAGCTTACACCTGACCCACCACCACAATCGCTGAGTGTCTCACAGGGATCTGCAACCTGGACGTGAACCTGGTCCACACTGGGCCCTGCATGTTTCCTCCTGCACACAGGTGTAGCCGATAAGGGGCCTGTAAAGGAGTGAGTTCTGTGTGGAGGGACCTGCAGGACGTACCCATACACACACACACACACACACACACTCATATACTATACACACACATGCATGCTTGGTCAGATACAGTGGAGTCATGCTGATTTCATCCATATGAGTTAACTAAGGTGGATGGACTTCTTCAGAACGGAAATAGCCCAGGCCCAGTCTCTCTCTCTCTCTCTCTCTCTCTCTCTCTCTCTCACACACACACACACACACTATCTTTCTCTTCTCTCCCTTACTTTAACATGGCCTCCTCCTTAGCCTCTTCCTCCCTTTGCCGAGCCAGCACAGCCATGATGATCTTCCTCTCATCCTCCGTCAGATGGCTCAGGTCCGGCTCCGGGATGGCCGGGGCGACGGGTGGGCGCGGGCCGCCCCGTGGGCCCACCGAAGCGAACATTTTCCCCACCACCACCACCACCTTCCCTCCTTCCTCCTCCTCCTTCTCCTCCTCTTCCTCCTCCTCCTACTCCCCGCCTCGGTCGGGATCACGGATAGAAAACCCGCTGGCGGAGCCCACGGATCACGACATCGCCCACGGACAAAGCGGCGGTTGGAGCGACTGATGCGGAGTTCCCATGGCGGTGGCGGGGGGCACCTAGGGCGGCGGCGGTGGCGGCGGCGGCAGTGTCGGTGCTAGCTCCTGTAGTAGTAGCAGCAGTGACGGTGGCGGTGGTGGTGGTGGTAGCGCTTCGGTTCCCGGTTTTCAGCCTCGCCTTCTCCCTCTTGCTGCTCCGCTGTCTTCTCCCCCCACCCCCCTCCCACCGCCCGCCCGCCCGCCTCTGCCCTCCACCACCTCCGTTTTACGGGGAGCCCATATCTCCGGCGGTCGGTCCGGACGACAGCATACGGGAGGGGGATCTCGCTTCCTTCCTTCAGGCCAAGCAGAGAGGGAGGGTCCCCTGAAGGAGGCTCAGCTCCCTGCTCGGTCCGGTGGGCTAGCTGTGTGGCGGCGGGGCGAGGTCGCGACTTCTTGTTTTCCAGCGCCGCCGCCGCTGATGCTGATGCTGCTGCTGCTGTCAGGGAGACGGAACCGTCAATGGGACCGCAGCCTCTCAAGCGCGTGCACTTCTCTTGCGGCGGGAGCGCGCAGCCCTCATTTGAGAATGGGGGGCTCCACTCGCCGTTAGGACGCGCGCTCACGCCAGCCCGTAGCACACACAGGAAATAACGGGTTCCTCCTGGGTGCATTGTGGGTTTTGTAAGACCGTAAAAACTTATTGACGTTAATAATTTAAAAAAAAGTTAGGCCTAGGATAGCTCTATATCCCTTAAAATGTAAAGAAACAGGGCCCTTAAATTGATTAAAGTATAGCCTTTAAAGACGCTGTCATAGATTATTTAGGCTACACCAGTTTTTAAAAACGCCCTTAAAATCTACTGACATAGCACATGCCCCATAATTAATAGCCCACCTCAATTATAAGTACTTTTTCAATTCAAATGCAATGTCAAGGACGCAGCCCAAATTTGTGTTAAATTAATGAATATATCAATTGATTATATAATATCAAGGGGTTTTAATGGTTGGATGGATTAAGAGTATAACTTTTAAAGGGGCTTTTGCCCCTCTACATTGACTAAATAACATGAAAACTGTAACCTGAAGTTTTACCTTAATGGAAAATGTCATGCCCTAATGTATCAAATTAAAGGATGACTTTTGTCATTTTAAAGTGGTAAACTCCCTTAAAAGCTGCCAGATTACATCCCACATATCAATTAAAGAGCCTTACTTTTTCAATTAAGGTCAGGGAGTTCACTCAGGGGATTTAGACTTGGAATTTTTTTTAAATAGATAAGTTAATAAATCATAATGTAGCCACACTACATTACAGTATTTTTAATTTTATTCTGGGTAAATTAAAGGTATGATTATGGTATATGGTAAGATTTTCTTCATTTATAGTGTGGTGTGGTACTTACAGTACCTTAAAGAGTCCAGATTGGACCCAAATCCATCTGTGTTGATTTAAGGTTGCTAAATTGGGTCAGTTAAATAAAACTAACAAGACAAAACATAGTCTGGAGTCTTTATCTCTTTATACCCCAGCCATCGTTTTCATGTGTCAAGGAGAAAAAGTAGAACAAAAGGTAACAACATTTTTGCATTCAGCAAAAAAGTAAATATGCAGTAATCAAGAGTATAAAGTGACAAAATGATAAAAAACAAAAAAAAGACTGAAAAAGCTTCAAAATTGAAATGTAGATGTGTGTGTGGAAAATTAAAATGATATATTGTATATGGGCTAAGAAATAACAAATGCAAGTCTAAAGAACCATGCTCTAGTATTGCATAAAACCCTTTCACAGTAAGAGTGTTTGCACTCTCCTCCTCCTCCTCGCTCCCACCAATCATTGCGTGTTAGAATGACGCGCATCCCCCTTTTTTCTCCTTCCTCCCACCACCCCACCTCCCCCACTCTCTCTCCACTTCTTCCTTCTGTCCTTCCTCCTTATCCATCACACACACATACACACACACTTCTTCTTCATCATGCTGAAAACCAATCTGGAGGGAGCCTGAGGTTTACCACATAGCAATGCACATGTATGGCTATAGGGTGACATTTACAGTATGTCAGTGTAGGCTGTGTGGTCTACAGAGAGGTCCCTAAATGTTACTGTTCAGATACACACAAATTTGTCATCAAAGTGTAAAGCACACAAACCATTTGTTTTACAAATTGATGACTTTTTATATAGCTATAGGATCCTGTTCCAAAATTAGACAGATGTCGCACCACTCTCCAGGGACGGTCAGACGGCATCAGTGTGAGTTCAAAGTGGAATGTAAAATCAGCTCCTGAATCTCCATTTGATGTTTCAGCACCATGGTCAGCTCACTGAACATCGGGGCTACTGTACCGAGAGGAGCAGTAGCTGCAATTCAGGAGCCAGAAGGACGTTGAAGGAGTATAGGCATGAAGAAAAAAGTTAATCCTGGCTCAGCTCAAACCCTTGGTCATCATCTCACAACATGTCCAAATCAACAAAAAATCTCCTGAACATCACTGCATGCAACAACGTATTTGCTCAACAGTTCTGACTCTGTTTAAAGGAGGTTCCTATTTGGGGCAGAAATGTTCAGAGACAGGCCAACGAGTTTAAACATCCAACTAGTCTCATTTCAATAAGTTACCTTCTTACAGATATCTCACTTTCATGATTAGCATAGAACAGTTCCCTCCCACAATGCTGCAAAAATGTCCACACCATTTTCTACATTCACCAATAGACAAAACCACATGAGCAGTTTACTGGTCACACACCAGTGGTGTGTTAAGATGTAACAAGGCCTGCTCAAGTCAAGGGTTTGATAGCTGAAATGAGGCGGCTGTACAGTATCCTCTGAATTATGTCAGGTGTGCTCTTTAAAACCAACACTTACACTAAAAGGTTTTTGGTACATTCCCATGATTCCGTCTCCATATATATTTATGTGGTTGGAATAGTTGGATCTCACACACACACATAGAGTCAGTCACATAAGTCTATTCTGCCTCCAGAGAACATGCCACTGTCAGTATCCACAACCGATGTGAGACGACTTCTGCTGAGAGGGAATGTGAGTTGAGCTGCTGGACCTGGCTGTGTACAAAGAACATGTGTCAGTCAGCTAGTTGATAACATCACAGATATTTCACTGTCACCTGGGCTTATTACGCTCTGCAACTGGACTTCCTCACAAACAGACCTCAGACGGTTCAGATTGGCAGTTGAACACCAGATCCCCCCAGGGCTGTGTGCTCAGCCCCCTACTGTTCACACCGTGCACCCATGACGACAATCCCTGCAATGGAGAGAGCTCTGTTGTGAAGTATGCCAACGACACCACCATCATCGCCGGGAACAGTGATGACAGCTCATATCGGGAGGAAGTCAACAGTCTTGCTGCTCATTGTTGACTTTAGGGAGAAAAAAAAAAAAAAGGAGCAAAGACACACATCCCTGTCTACGTCAGTGGAGCTGAGGAAGAAGAATGGACATCTTGAATTATATTCTAGTAAAATGGTTGACCTATCCTTAAATGGATAGGTTTGCATAAAAATAGCGAGAACATTAATGTTGACATTCCCCAGTAAAAGCCATTAAAATTATGCTACAAAGAGAGAATATGTGAAATAAATATTTTTTTAAAAATCCACAAATATATTATACATGTATTTAATCTAATTTCAACAATAAGTATAAGACATAATACAAGTTAAATGTGGAATCCTGCATGTTATTAGGAATTGTATTTTATTTTGAAAGTCTATTCATGTCCCGGAAGTGCAGTTGTTTTATTTGAGTTTAAGACTCCTTAATCTACATTCTGAATAAAGCTGCGTAGTGCCCAGCCTACAGGGTAAGTACGCGCACTGAGGATTTAGCAAATTGTTGAGTTTTAGTCGTGACGTTGACCTTGAGTCGGTTTTATTTAGTGACATGCTGCAGTATTAGCATGCTGAGCCACGGAAAACCAGCCGATAGCCGACATACAACATTTCAAAACACTATGCCAGTTTAAGACGGTCTTGCTCGTTGGCTTTTTCCGGTCTCGGAACCCGTTAGCTGTCGTCGGACGATGGTTTCTGTTTATGTAGAATGAGCTTTTTCTAACGTGTCTCGTAAATTACTGGCTGGGAGACAGACGCTGTTATTACTGACAGTAGCACTGCGTGGCAGCGTCCTGACAGTTTATGTTGTCAAACGGAACATTTATACCACTGCGGTGAAGTTAGTTTTAGGTTGGATATTCGACGGGCATGCCGGTTCCAGCAGTATCGCTACAAGTTTCACCGAGTCTGAGGCGTATCAGAAACGTTACTTCCACAGTAATAAGGTGGTTTTATAAAAGGAGGTGGGACACAACCTTCTCTAGCTTAAATCAGGCCTAGTCAGAGCTTAAAGTCCAACATCTTGGGCCTTGGTTTTAGTTTCAACGTCAGGTGAAATACAAACAGCTCGGTGCTCATGTGTT
>JBBPCS010000573.1:6924106-6935367 GCA_037974645.1 Hollardia meadi | reverse complement strand
TATGCAACAGGTGGAGTATGCTAAACTCCTCCCTTGCAGAGCAAATCTGCCCGGCACTATAGGGCATCCAGATCTATAATTCTGCATGTCTATGTTGCTGGACAGTACAGGTTAAAAAAAAAAAAAAGACTAAATGTTGACAGAGCTTATGAAACTTGAACTCACCGCTTGTATACATCTCCGAGCTGAAACTACATGTACCATCGGACCATCGTCTCTATGTGGTATGACGACACGAGAAGGACCAGCTCGTTAGAATGCTAACCTCAGTAGATATCTCAGCAACAGAAGACATATTTGACATGTCAACACAGTTGTTTCTTCACATTCTGTTAATGTTAGTTCATTTGTTGAATGTTTTAAAGTAAAGACATTTTTGGGCTTCAAAAGTGAGCTCTCGATTGCAGTCGGGTCTGAAATTGACGCTCAGAAGTTTATTTTTACCATTTTATTTTACCAATAGTGAGCTGCTGCATGTTAGAATTAAATGTGTGTTTTATTGGAGTTGCCACCCAGGGCCATATCTAGTGACAATCCAACATGCAAGATTGATTTCCACTGCAGTTTGGGTACAGTGGTGGAGTTTTAGAAGTTTTAGAAGTACTCATAGTCTACCTGTTTTTCAGTGTGTTCACTGACTGTGAAGATGTATAGGATGTCATTTTGTGTCTTTGCATGTTTCAATAATCACCTGTTTCTAGATTTTAGCATGTCTATCCATTTCGTTTAAGTTTTTTAAAGTACTAACTAGCACTTATGCTATTTTTTCACTGAGCCTCTGTCCAAGATAATGCCAGCTGTCATTTGCTTTTTTTTTCTGATGGACTCTCTTTTCTTTGTTTTGGTGTATAAATTATTGAATGTGGCATCGATGTGCATATCAATGGTGCATTAGTTCCAGTCAGATTAAAGGGTTCTGGCGTCAGTGATGTTTCAGAAGTCGGGCAGATAATCTCAGTTATATTAAGTGTTTGAAAGTGAATCCCTTCGCATGTCTAATCCTCTACTGTGAGCTTATTTAACGGTGATATCTGTTCAGCCTTTGGCAGACAAACTGTGGTTCTTTGGCTCCAAGACTGAGGTTTACCTAAACCAAAGAGCTTATTCCAGCTTCCATAACAGCTGTGCAACTGACAAATACTGTATGTGCCTGCCTACATACTTTAAAATCAAACAAACAGCGATATCTTCCTGATATCAAAATTCTTAATTCACATCCTCATTTTTATTTGAATCAAGTGTGGCAAATTTCACATTTGAGGGCAAATATCTAGTTATTGTAGCCAATCTACGCTGAAAGAACCATGGGAAAACACTGGTGTTTCCAGCAAGCAAAGTAAATATTCTAGGGAACAATCACACTTTATTTAATAGGCCCAATACAAACAATTTCAAGTATATATTATTCACCACTTTTCTATCAATGCTTACTGGATTTATTCCTGCTGTTACTTTATGTTAATACTCATAATGTTTCTGACTATAATGCAAACAATAATGTAAATATCAAAGTGCTATACAAAACACAAGATTACAGGAAATTAGTTGGGAAAGATACTTCTTACAGCATACAGATAAACATAAAAAATACAAAAAAGGCACTTAAGAATATCAGTTACACACACACTTGCACATAAAATGTACATAGATCAAACAGTCCACTAAAAAAAATCTGATACTTGAGCCCATGTCATCACACAATTCACCTGAAAAATTGGTTTTTTTTACAATTATATCAGATACACTTGGCTGGAGCGCAATGTCAGCTAATGATAAACAAGGCCTTATCCTACAGCAAGAGCAGCTGACAAGGTCGGGAAGGAGTGTTTAAATCCCGATCATATGCATCATTGTTGTCTTAAACCTCACATGGCTTTTAATTTCACACATATCTATCTATTGCAACCAGCGACTCAAATTTCTGGATTTTAAATGATACCTAGAATTTAAAAAATTGCCTTAACTTGTCTTCTAACACTGAATGCAAGCAAGGTGATGCTGCTGACCTCTGCTATGATGTGTCTTATCAACATCTCAGAGGTGAGTGTAGAATCTGCAGCAAAACCTGCTTCACTTTCTTGAGCAGCTGCTAACTCTGGCTGTCAGTGGTAAGTTAAATAACTATTATACATGCTAATTAAGTAACTTATAACCCTCATTAGAGTATAGTTCGAGGGAAAATGTTATTTTTGTGGATTTTGAGATATTTAAATGAACAAGATACTAAATTTCTGACAAAAATATCAGCAGCTGCCCTTCCATAAAGCGTTTTAACTGTCATATTCAGAGGGATAAAGTCTACAGTATCACCAGCTACTATGTGTAGCCTGGTTGAAAACAAATTATTATTGGCAAATTATTGCAAGGCTAGACGATGTGACAACAATCAATCATGTTCACAATGCAGCAAGTTCCTGACCATATAGATTACATACAGTATGTAGATCTGTGTCTAAGTGAATGATTTAGAGAAACCTACAGCGCTTTTAACAGGAAGACACAGATTGTCAAAAAAGTGCAACGCACCACACATCACCTGTTTGATCACATTAACTTCAGTGACATCCAATCACCTTGTTTATTTAAGTATAGAGGGCATTTAGGTGACACAACACACTCTGTGGCAGCCATATTGGATGTTTTCTGCTATTAGCAATAACAGTAGAAAAAATTCTGTTCTGTTCTGCACAACCAATTCACCAAGTAATTGAAAAGTGGTTTGCAATCCACTGATGCTAATACTAGATAACTGATGTAGCATAATTTGCACTAGCAAATGTATCTGGCAGAAACTGCCACTAACAGTAGATGTTAGCATTTTAATTTTGTAAAATTGGTCTGTTGGCTCAGCTAAAAGTTTGATACTGTTAATAAGAGGCTGGAGCTAACAAAGAATTTAGTGTGTCACAGTAACCTACATTTTGAAACACATCTTTCTATTGACATTGGTCCATTTGCCTTGAAACAGCAGCATGCATCTTGACCTTGTTTTTATATGCTATATTTACCCATTATTTGCACAATTTTCCAGTTGACCTCCACAGACCATACAGCGGCCATTTTCCTCTGATGTCATGCTCAGGATGAGAAGCACAAATGCTGGGATAAATTCATATTGCTGTATTCCTGGTTTCAGGATGTCATATAAATGTAGGGAATCTGACAAATTGTTATCATTTCACCACTTCCTGATTGATCAGCAACTGAAAAAGCATTGGATAGTGACAATCTGGAGGGACATCTTGCCATACTTCAACAACACATTTGATAATCCTCTCACTACCTGATAGGAGCTGCCTGATCTGAGTAGCGCATGCGTGAGCGCATCCACCATCTTGGACAACTAGGTATGGCAACACCACTTTGGTAAAACTGTTAATTTGTTAAGTTTAGCTCTAAGTAATGATTATGATTGTATTTGCTAATGATTATTTCAGACAAAGGAAGGAAAAACAGGGCTTGTCCCAGGCTGTGTTCAGCCTGCTGACCTGAACTGGGGACATAGTCTAGGGATAAAAAGAATACTTTGAGGAGCTCCTGAACCTGACTAACATGTCCTCTCTGGCAGAGGTAGACCCTGAAGACTCGTGGAAAGACTCGTCCCTATCCCTGGCAGAGGTCGCTGAGGTAGTCAAGGAGCTTCTCTGCAGCAGGTCGCCAGGTGTGGATGAGATTCGCCTGAGATGCTGAAGGCTTTGAATACTGTTGGGCTGTCTTGGCTGACATGCCTCTTTAGTGTTGTGTGGAGGTCGGAACAGCACCTAAGGAGTAGCAGACTGGGAAGGTGGTTCCCATTTTTAAAAAGGGGGAAAAAAGAGGCTCAGACCGATTGTCGAACCTCGGATTCAGGGGGAGCAATATGGATTCTGTCCTGGCTGTGGAACAGTAAACCAGCTCTTTACCCTTGTAGGTTTGCTGGTGGCATCATGGAAGTTTGCTCATCCAGTCTACATGTGCTTTGTGGAATTGGAGAAAGCCTACGACCCTGTGCCTTGGGGAGTCCTGTGGGGGGAACACTGTGGGAATATGGGGTAACGGGGGTCGTTACTACGAGCCATTCGATCTCTATATGACCAAAGTGAGAGCTGTGTTCGCATTCTTGGCACAAAGTCAAACACGTTCTCAGTGGGTGTTGCACTTTGCCAAGGTCGCCCCTTGTCTCCAATCCTGTTTGTGATATTCATGAACAGGATCTCAAGGTGCAGCTGGGGTGAGGAGAGTGTCCGGCTTAGGGAACCTCAGAATTGCGTCTCTGCTTTTTCAGATGAAGTTTTGTTCGCTCCATCAGTCTGTGACCATCAGCATGCACTGGGGTGGTTTGCAGCCAAATGTGAAGCAGCCAGGATGAGAGTCAGCACCTCCAAATCTGAGGCAGTGGTTCTCTGCCAGAAAACGTGGGATTGCTTCCTCCTGATGGGGGGAGTTGCTGCCCCAAGCCAAGGAGTTTAAGCATCTCAGGGTCTTGGTCACGAGTGATGGGAAAATGGAGCGTGAGATGGACAGGCGGTTTGTTGCAGCATCAGCAGTAATGCAGGCGTTGTATCGGACCATTTTGGTGAAGAAGGAGCTTAGTGAGAAGGCAAAGCTCTCCATTTACCAGTCGATCTACGTTCCAACCCTCACCTATGGTCATGAGCTCTGGTTAGTGAACAAAAGGCCAAAGGCCATTTAAGCGGCCAAAATGAGTTACTTCTGTATAGCTGGCTGGGCTCAGCCTTATAGATTGGGTGAGGAGCTAGGACATTTGAGAGCTTGGAGCTTCGCGTCAAAAGGAGCCAGTTGAGGTGGTTCAGGGACCTGATTAGGATGCCTCCTGGGCACCTCCCTGTGGAGGTCTTCCGTGCAGTCTCGGAAGACCTCGGGATCTCATCCCAGTTGGGTGGGAGGTAAACCCAGAACTTGCTGGAGGGATTATATAGCTCATCTGGCCTGGGAACACCTCGGGATCCCCCAGCAGGAGCTGGAAATCATCGCTGGGAATAGCCTGCTGCCATAAAGACCTGACCCCAGGTAAGCGGTAGAAAATGGATGGATAATAACAGCAACATGAAAATTAAAAAAAAAATGCTGTGCTACAACAGGCAACTGCATACTGCTGTCAGAAATAATCATTAGCAAATGTAATCATAACTAAACTTAAATGAACAGATTTACTGCAGATATACCAAGACGGCAGACGCGCTCAAGCATGTGTTACTCAGATCAGGCAACAGGTCTCAGATCAAGTAGTAGTCAAACCCATTAGCTACTGTCAGACAACAGCTAACGTCAGCATTCAACCACTTCCAAGCTAACATTACAATTTGATAGTGTTACACAATACGATAGAAAAGGCATAAATTAATTATTATCTGCGCACATCTTGGACACATTCATTAAGGCGTTGAAGTAAAACGCACTGGACATAATCAAGCTTGTAATCTAATGTAATGAAGCAGGCAGCCTCTTCACACCACAGAAAACACTCAATGCTAAAGTGCTTGGAACAGTGTTGAATGTAATATATGTTCCAGTGAGCACAATGTCTCATACGAGTAAAGACGTTAACGTTACACTTCAAGCTTGATTAGATCCAGTGTGTTTTACTTCAAGGCTTAAATAAACGTGTCCAAGACGTGCATTAATTTCTGCCATTCCCTGTATTGTGTACACTATCAAATGGTTATGTTAGCTAGGAAGTGATTAAATGCTAACATTAGCCATTGTTTCCGTTATTGCTAGATGTGCCTCCAGATTGTCACTATCCATTGCCTTTTCTGTTGCTGATCAATCAGGAAGCAGTGGAATGATATTGATTTGTCAGATTGCCAACGTTTATACATTTACAAATTTATACATGTTTTTACAACATTAGCCCAGCATATGAGCTTCCCACCCTGACATCATATCACATCAGAGGAAAATGGACGCCGTGTGAATATGGTGTATGTTGCCAATGATTGTTTAAAGGAGAGTAGTGGTGTCACTAAAAAACCTCTCTATTCTTAACTGTTGTTACAGATATCAAGTCACTAAAAAGTCCAGTTTTTTGCTCAATAGTTATTTACAATTATCAATATGGAGCTGCTACCTTTCACTTCTGGACAGTAAAATTGCAGAGCAGTTAAATATTGAGTGCCTACTATTATTAACAAAGTGAGGACAAAGTTTCAAAGTATTGCTGAGACAAATAAGCCCTCCCCTGCCTTTTTCTCTCTTCCTGTCTTTTGTGTCCCTTAAGAAATTTCTCCCTGATCTCCCTCTTCACATGATAATTTTTTCAAGGCTGTTGAAAGTGAGTTCAGTCCAGCTTGTTGCTGAGTGGAACTCCAGCTACAGTGTTTGATGATTAAACAGGACTTTCCCAAAACCATCACAAGACCGACATACCAATCAGCAGACACCTTTGGTTCTAAAATGTTCTTCAGTATCAGTAACCACATTTCACCTCTGCCACAGTTCCAGATCAAATCATTAAATAAGGCAATCTCTTGTCTAATGTGTTTCATACTCATAGCGCTGATGAGGAAATGTCTTGTAATATGTTTGGGTCTTTCCTGAGGCCTGTACTACGAAACTGTGTCAGGCAGACTTGGGAGCAAATACAAAATAAATATAAAAATGTAATTCAAAACAGTATTTTCAAGTGCAACAAATACAAGGCTTAGTGCTTCATTCAGTCTCTGTTGTAGGATGGTATCAGTTTACAAAAGCACAAAAATGGCTTTGACAGGAAATACATTTAAATGAAGACAGAAGGTGGGCCTCCTACGCAGAAGTACACCTCTCAAGATCTACGCACCAAGCTCCGGGATGCTTTTTTCCAGAGAATTGATTGGTCAATAGGCATTGCTTTTATACCCTCTGATTTGTTACCTACAACATAATGTGCCCCTAAGCAGGTTAGGTCTGCAGCATAAGTTACCATGGCGATGTACACCGGTAAGTGTGAACCAGTGTTGTAACACTGAAAACCCAGGATTAACCCTGACGTTACCTTGCTACCCACAAATCCGGCCTCGTAGTACAGGAGTCTGGTTTAGATGGTTTTGGGATTTGGTCCAAGGCGAGTTTGTTTGGCTTGGCTCAAGATATAATCTCCCACCTCCCATGTCACCCTAGTCCCACCCCCTACTCAATACAGTGAAACTGATCACCAAAGACATAACATCATAGTTGTTTGTGGTAAGCCCTTAACCTGAACTGATGTCAGATTCTATCAATGTGTTCTACTGTTACTGTCTTGACCCTAAGTTTCAGTGTCCTATGGGGTCATCCAGAAGCTTCATAACTCTGCTAAGAATAAACTTCTGGCATAAACAATAACTTCTTTTTATTTAAAACTAAACCTGTTAATTTTTAAAACAGATGGTTTATTTTCTCCCTTCAGAACTTTATAATAATAAAACCCTTTCCTACAAAGGAACAATCTCATTGTACTCGTTCCTCTCTCCTCTGACTCCCACCACCATCAACGCTCCCTCCAGTCCGGCCATATTGGAGCTGAGTCCTGTACAGCCTTTCAGCCCTCCTCCAGCCAGCTCCTGGCACATCATGGCATCATGGGAAGACACAATAATCCTGCTACTTGCAGAGGTGGTGCTCTCCTCCCCCCTCCTCTGTTGCTCTGGTGTTGGAGCAGGTGCTCTGATCCCACTACTTCCAGCATCTAAGCTACCACCGGCACCACCCCCTCGCCTTTTAGGTGGCGGACCCCAGAGGAAGGCGTGGGCCGGCCTGTAGTGCTGGCGGGCATAGCGGAGCAGGCGTCTGCGGGTGGCTGGGAGGCGGATGGTGTAGACGAAATACTCCAGGACGCTATGCTGCATGTTGGGAAGGATGTTGTGGCACAGCGATTCCTCCAGGAACAGTCGAACCAGCGGGGCTTTGAAGGCCTCATAGCCAAGCTCGCCCAAGGACTTCAGGATGCGGGTGATTCGCAGGTAGTTGTGCTGGGACCTTGAAAGAACAAAGCAGGAAGTGAAAAGGTTTGCTGGAATTGGGCTGGGGAGAAAATTCTGTAAGATCATCATAAATTGCAACATGACTTCACTGACATGCAATGTGTATAATAGGGCGTTAAACATTTTGACATGTCACAGCAGGAAAAGGTATTTTTCATTTTAGCTCACTGTCACACTGTCATGGGCTTGAATGCGCAGGCTCTGTGCAGAAGTCCATGTACTGTAGCTCCAATTTTGATGTTGGCATCATGTTGGCATGCCCTCTATGCTACAACAAGTCTGCCCATGTGTGGAATGCATCGCCCAAGCCGACTGCAGAAAGTAATAAAAGTAATAAAAACAACTGCTATGCATCCGTGGTGTCTGCAGCTGACCATGTACGCATCCCATTTGGGAGTAAATTCACACCCTTACTGAAAATTATCATTAGTCAAAATGTCTGCTTCGGAAAAAGGTATATCACAGTCTTAAAAATATGAAACGCAACCTTTATTTGGATCCCCATTAGCTGCTACTGAGGCAGCAGTTACTCTTCCTGGGCATCATTATATCAGTGATACATGAGATCAGTGAGTGAGTGGTACTGTATAATAACCCTAGTGTTGTTTTCATCAAAGAAAACAATGGTAAAAAAAAAAAATTCACTCACATTTCTTCACAACATAAACAAGACTCAAATTAAATCAAGTAATCAAGTTACTTTGAAAATAAAAACTGAACGATAATCCCACACTGTATTTTCTTGCCCCCACCAACGAAAAATATCTCAGAAGTTTGTTTAGCTGCTTGACATTTTGTCTCTACCAGTAATGTTAGTGAACATTTTGGGTTCTTGGAAGGAACAAATTTGTGGGCTAAATTCGTTAACAATCCCACTAAGAATTCGACAAGAAATGGGAAAGATAAGGTTGGGTTGGCGTAAAAATTTTCAAACCGCTTTGATATTGAGCCTTAGACCGGACCGGTCCCATATATCGACTTTTGCCGCTCGGTGTCGCTAGTGACCCAACCATTTCCGAGTGGAACATAGAATAAGAAAATGAACAGCAGCAAAACCCATCAAAACAACAGATTGTATTTTCATTTCTCACATGAGCCATTCAACTTAACTTATATTCTTCTAAAGTTTAACATCAAAATAATAAATAAAATAAGACTTTAACCTCAGCCTCAACTTGAGAAAAGATGGCAGTTGCTATGTTTGAAGGGCGCATTGGAACCTTGCAAGTCAATGAATTTTCCACAACACATTCCTGCAAATGTTTCACAGTAAAAGCCTTGAAATGAAGGGTTTCTGTCCATTGAAACCATTGGTATAAATAACGATGGACGATGCATCTCCACTTCCTACCATTATACAAAAATGTAGCCAAAATATCCTGGATACGTGTGCTGCCATCTTGCGCATTTGGAGCCAGAGTCACCCTGTTAAGTTACTGATGAGTTCTCTCATGTGGATGTTGGTCCAAGTAGCACTCTATACACAACTCTCAACTCTAGTAACACTACAACACAACAGGGAAGCAGCACCCCATAGCACTGAGCTAATGGGCTCCTTCTAACTGGCCGCATGCTGCTAGCTCTCTCCACCTACACCAACAAATGCCGGTTTAGTCGGGTTGTATAAAATTAAACCAGTTTAAACTCATATACCTGACTGATAAAAAGAGAAACCTACCCAACCTCAGGGAAAAAAACAGCTAAGACAACATAAGAACATGCAGAGCAACATGCTGGCATTCATTAAAACAAAGGCAAGCTAACAATGATGAAACATGGGGATGTCCACCTAATATTAATGGTAGGATTGGGTGCAGTGTTAAAGTAGACCATCAACCTTCTGAACCCTCCTATTAATGTTCCCAAAAGGTTAACTACTGCATAAATCTTCTTGTTTTCTGTTTGTGACAGCATGACAACTGTGATTGTGAACAATTACAGTCTGTTATAAATAGGTAAACTGCATCTTTTCTGCTAACCTCTCAACAGACGAGAACGATACATGGTGGTATTTGTTCACCACTAGTGAAATGACTAAAATGTGAATGAACTAATGTACCTTTTAAGCAAGAGACTAAACTTTAACAAATATCGGGTGCTAAAATTAACACTGCATGACTCATGGCGTTGCAGTTAACTGGTATTCTGATCTTCTAGTGTTTGATAATACAGAGCCTTAATTATTAAGAATAGTTTGGTTCTGATGGTTGCAAAAGGCGTTGTGCATATTTGATGGGATATTAAAAGCAAGAGAAGGGAACAAAATGGCACTGAGCAGCTGCCTTATGGTGGAGAATGTGTTGTTTTTTCATGTGGCTGGGATAATGACAACAATTAGCATCAGATGCAAAGTTTAGAGGTGGTTTGTGACTTGAGGAGGTTCAGTAATAGCACTAAATCCGTGCTGGGGAGAAGGAGAAAAACATACATGTACTCGAGGTACATTCAGGTGGTTCTTTGGCAAGAAAAGGCAAAGACTTCTCTGAGGCCATGAACCTATCCAGATAGGATGTGAAAGAAAATGAAATATACCCTTAAATTGCCCTTTAACCATCTGTTTTTGACTTGAAACATACTGTTTCACATTTGGCTGCTGTTAAAAGAACAATTAAGTTGCAATGGACTTAGAATAATTGCCTTGCTAAAGGACACAAAAATAGAAATTGGCAACTGAGCCATAAGTGCACAAAATCTGGCTGCAATTTTATACCCTGAAGCTGCTGCACAATGTTATTGTGTGTGTGAGTGTGTTTGTGTGTGTGTGCGTGCGTGCGTGTGTAGTTACTCATTAAGGTGCCGGAAGCGCTGCTGCCAGTTTGGCGCCCGAGCAACATTCCCACTCTTATCCAGCAGTTTGATGCCATAGAAGTCCAACATCAGGGAATAGGCCACCAGGAATCTTCGCTTAGCTTCCCGCGTGCTTTGGAATTCCTGACAGGATTAAACACAGCAGATCAGAGACCAACACACAGGTATAACACTTCAGATCACCAAGGATCACCCAGGGATGGCAGAAGTACATAAAATCTGTGTAAATGCACTCGCACCAAAACCACATCTGAACCTGGTCAGAGACGACAGTATGTAAATTACTTTCAAAATAAATTCACACAACCAAAGAAAACTGTAAGCTGAACAAACACACTTTGGACAGAAACATTCAAGTAGATAAACATTCTCAAAGTTGAAAATAATAATGCTCACATTGATGACATTGGTTGAATGGAAGATGTATCACTCAACCATGGTAAACACTCAATGCAATAACAAAGCCCCAAAAAAATCAGACATGTAACAGCTGTGTGTAGATTCTATATA
>JBBPCS010000573.1:6881906-6902392 GCA_037974645.1 Hollardia meadi | reverse complement strand
CGACGAGCACCGTAGCCTGGGCTTGTTAATTTATGAAGAGGTGTGGCTCAGAGCCTCAGGCTGCTGCTGGCCGCTGCCTTTGAGTGCCGCATATCTTTTTTGTTTTGTTTTCTGTTTAACATTTAACCAGTTAAACTTTAACTGCCTTGTTTAAGATGATTGTTGTTGGTCTATTATTTCTTCTTGGAATAAAGATTTCATTGAGGAAAATCACGCTTTTCTTTAGTATTTTCTGCCATAGGCACTTTTTAACATAAAAACATAATGATTTATCGATAATTGATCGTTAATTTTCCCGATGATCGATTATGGAAATTTGTTCAAATGCCCATCCCTACTCTAAAGGTTTGTTTATACAGGCTTTCATTATTAAATGATCCGTCCCATTTTGAAATTCATCCTGACAAATAACTGTGTGTCTTGTAAACCTAACTACTAGCAACAAAGGAAAGCCAAAGCTGACATAAAGAATGGTGTAGGGTCCACTGCTGAATCACACATACATAAAAATAACTTACAAACTAAACAACTGGCTTGTTCTCTCTCTCTGAAGCTTTCAACCGCACCTCATGGCTTTCCTCGGAGGATGCAGTTGCTCAGCTGTCATTGAGATATTGCAGTTGTATTCAGGTGGCACAAGTATGGGAATTCACATGATAACAGGTGGTATAAATCACATCCATGACACCTGAGCAACTCCGTCGGCCTATTAAAAAAAACCATCCACTATGTGCCCGATGGCAGCTACAACATCAAGCTACCTCCTAATATTTAGATTAACATCAAGGATTAGAATTTAATTTTAAAGTGAGAAAGATGCAGTTTACAACTGGTGGCAGCATAGGCATGGTGATGACGCAAAAGGCGTTTAATCTTAGTCATGGGTAGCCCACATATGAGCCGTTCAAACTCCGCTCAAAAGTCTAGGAAATTCATGCTTCCATGCTTATCGGGAAATATAAGCTACACTTAGGTCACTATCCGCTGACAAGTTTTCCAGATCAATCGTGGAAAATATCATTACATCAATATGTAATTTGAAGATGATTATTATTATTGGAATACATTGCTCTTTGATTTATTGGATGTATGCCGAATTGAGGATTGATTCCTAAAGATTTGTTAAACATATTTTCTCAAACTGTACTGTATAATTTGTACAAACTAACATTGAAATTCCAAATTTTTAAATAGAGTTTCGGGAGTGGTTTTGCTCTTTACGAGGACATTAGGAGTCAGAGGTAAGGTGTTGTCTGCAGCTATAACAGACCTACAGTATCTGATGATGCTGACGTGGTTTCTCTACGCGGGACATTCAGCGAGCAAACAACACATCTAATGTAATGTTTCCCACACAGGACACGCGCGTTTTCCGCTCATAAATAAACCAGTCAAGGACATGACATCGATAGTCGGAGAAAAACCTGCGTCAAGTCACCTGTAGACATACAATAGAAAACCGGAAATAAAGGCCATTCGATTTCAAAACCAAAGCGCCAAGTATGTGTTTCGAGAGCAAATTTGCTTAAAAGCACAGGCGTTTTTACAAGATTGTAAAGAAAAATGTACAATATCAAAGCCCACATGGTGAGAAGGACTAAACCTACAATATCAAAAAAACTCAGGAATAAAAAGAAAAAAACTTCCACGCTTCAATGATAAATGCAAATCCCAACTTTGCTCGTCATATAATTTGTCCAGGATCCTTGGAGTGTAATAACAGCTATAGAAAATATGTCGCACAAACATAACAATAAAGCGGTTCATAGAATTAATTTAACGACCTCATGACAAAACCTTTCAGATAATTCGATTTTATGTCATCAATAACCTGCAGTTATGTCTAACATCTTGTGGTATTGACTGCCTCCCTCTTCGGTCTCTTCATTAGCATTTTACCATCAACACCATCGCTGTTGCACAAGATCACGATGAGGATTTGACTTTGAAAGTGATAAACGGAAGTTGTGTGTTTTTTGTGGTTAAATTGACAAATGTCGCTCAATATTATTCTCTTTTTTCTTTGTGACCGGACGAGTGATAACTCTATTTGCACTGTACAAACATACGTTTACATAATGACAAAATGTTTTGAATCGGAATGGCACACCTTGGTATCAAACAACGAGGCTAAGAGGGATGCAAGCATAGCTACACACAAGTGACTCCCATCAGAATAACGTTGCAATGTGTTGCTAGCTTTAGCAGCCGGTTAGCTGCCAAGTTCCCACATTATTTCATCTTTTCACACACACATTTCTGACATGGAGGTTCACGCCGAGCTCTGTCAGACTAACCTTTTGCCTCGCAGTCAGCGCAGTACTTGTTGTCGTCTTCTCTCAGCAGTTTAGACAGGATGGCCTGATGCTGCTCATTCAATTTCTGAGCTTTTTCTCTCTCCGACCGCGTCGTCATCTCGCCAAAGTTTGGAAGTTAGTCCTGCTTGTGTAGAGCTAATAAAACCCGCGGAGTGTTCAGCATGTATTAATAAGGGTGGGACATCTCCCTTGTAGCCGCACTGTACCGCCTGTATTCAGTTGCTTGCAACCTGCTAACAAGGTAATATGGATACAAGGCAGCATCATCCCTGCTGCCTTCATGACTGTCGGAATTTTTTTATTTTACAGCAGCACATGACTCGGAATCAGCTCTGTTGGTACGTTCGTTCCCAGTGGCTCTCAGTGCACATACATACAAATGTACAGTAATATACACATGCAGAAGACATTCAGCTAATACAAGGACCACAAGCTAACAGAGATAAGCAGACATAAACGTGTAGCTATTAGAAAATATGGTACTGAGCTGGAGCTGAGGGACATTGATAATGGCGGTAATGGTTATCAGTAAACTGTATGAACTGGTTATGGATGAGAGGGGTTGAAAATAGGCAGTAATCAATCAGTGGTGGAAGAAGTATAGACTACAGATCCTTTGCTTTAGTATAAGTACTAATATCACCCTCTAAAAATACCCCCATCAGAAGTAAAAGTCACACATTTCAAATCTTACTGAAATATGAAAGTATAATCAGCAAAATTATCAAAAGTAAAAGTACTCATTATGCAGTAAAATGTGCCCTGTCAGTGTTCCTATTATATCTGATGTTTTTATATTACTGCTGCATTCATGTGCATGTTGCATTTTACAGCTGTAGATGTTTAAGGTTGAGCTCATTTTTAACTACTTTATATACTGTTGGCTAGTTTAATCTACAGCAATGCATCGTATTCTATAAGATTATCATACGCTTGTAGTGCGGCTGTCTTGTGAGAACCACGCGTCTCTAAAAAAGTTTCATGAGCTCAGAAAAGCAGCCCTGTTTTCATCTTTGCTACAATGCATTTTCCAGCTAATCCAAGAGGGTTTTTAAAGAGTTTATTTATCTTAAAAAGGAGGAGAAGTTTCTCAACCCATAAAGGAACACTTCATCCTTCAGGTTATCACAAGCATTTATTTTTATAATCATTATATATTTTATAATCAAAGTAAGTTGTAACTAAAGCTGTCAGACAAATGTAGTGTGGTCAGAAGTACAAGACCTGCCTCTGACATGTAGTGGAGTAGAAGTATTTAGTCAGTTAAAATGGAAATAATTCAGGTAAAGTACAAGTACCTTACATTTGTACCAGTACTTGAGTAAATACACTTTGTTACATTCCATCACTGCCAGTAAAAAGATCCTATTAGATTCACAGAATAGAATATTTAAATAAATCCATAATGTCATAATGTATATTATGACATATTCTCTTCTCTCAGCAGTTGGTTCAGTTGACCAGTAGACACTGTGTGAACAAGAGCACCAGATCACTGGAAGAAAACTGGAAAAGTGTAAATCTCTAGAGAAGAACAAAGTATCACAGAAGATAAGTAATCAAATATTTTACTCCACTAAAAGTACAGAAGTAGGCCTATCAGAAACATTGGCTTCATGCAGATTGGCTCCTTTTAAAATATTAAATTGTTATATATTAACTCATTGGATTATTAATGGAGATTCATCAACATGTATTTAAGCTGTATTTAAATGTTGATTTACATGCTGTCAAAGTGAAACGACTCAATGTGAAACCATTTAATCACTTTATATAAGCCCATTGTTGGCTAGTTTAATCTTTAGCAATGCATCATATTTTATAAGCTGATCATAAGAAATCTTTATCTGTAAAGTACTACCACTGTCAAATAAAGATAGTGAAGTAAAATGTGCAGTATTACCCTCTGAAATGCAGTTTAGACGTACAAAGTAGCAGAAGCAGAAGTACATAATACTTATATCTAAAAATACAGAACAAAAAAACATTGTTCCTTCTCATCATGACACTAACCAAGAATCTAGTTTGCACCCAGTGCTTTTATCCCTGAACCTCCTTCTTTTAAAAGTGTTCCAAAGCCATTTTAGAACTATTTAAAATTAAGCTGGGGCTGTACAGTCCTGTAGATCAGATACATTTATTTGTTAGAATAAATAAACAATGTTTCAACAACACTCATGTCAGCCTAAGCACTTCATAATTAAAATGAATTTCAGGATCAGTAAACCAGCAAAACTGACCAGGTTTTCTTGAAGTAGCATGACTGCATGTGAAACAGGTTTCATTCTTATGTTTATTTAGACAGGAGTCTGCGACCCAAAATTGATCCACCACTGAAGTCTTGAATAGTTAGTGATTGTTTGTAGAAGGTCTAAACTCCCCAAACCAAATGTAGCCTATTGAACCTAAGCCCTAGAGTTCACAGGTGGATGTTATTACATGAAAGGCCACAGCATTTTTTGATAGCAAGTCAGACTTAGAGGTAACCCTAACCCTGATTCTAGTTTTAATCAGGCGGGGACTCACATTAATGTGTTAATCCACTGTGGTGGTGACCCGCTGTGCCCCTCAGCAGAAACATTCAGGCACACTGTGGTTATCTACCTGTGTGCCCTGGACCTCACAGATGTCACTGCAGCCCATTCATGCTGCTAAAAGAGAGGGGCAACTCTGACACCTGGTGGACAGATGACATCATTACAGTTTGTCTAATCACCTGTTTTTTGTGTGGCACCCTGAAAGCATGGACGGACCAGAACTAGAATGTTGTTAGAATGCTGTAAATAACACACATAAATGCAAACAAACACACGAGCGTTTGTGAGTCTAAACACACTCTGTAAACTAATGCATCTATGTCTCTCTGTATGAATGGAGATCAGATGGCTTTACTCCTTCTCCTTCTCCTTCATTGAGCACCTTTGCGTCAAAGTAAGATCTGGACAGTTTTATCAAAATGTACTTTTCCTTGTTGTGATTGGCTCATATTCTGTTGAAATGGCCAGTCATTTAAGAGTTGCTGGTACAATATTCCATGAGCCTTCACTTACTGCATGTGCATTTGATCAGCATTTTTTCCTTGGTCACTTCTAATTTAATTTCTAGCTCTGTTGACATGACTTTTGATTCTGTTTGGCCTTGTCACAGCTCTGTTTACTTCTACAAGTACTGAGGTCTGTAGGTCTAATATCATATCTCAATTTCCATTTGATTCTAAATCCAACTTTTCTAAAACCACGGCACTCTTTAAATTCACTAGTGACGTTTTCTCTGCATCTCATAGTGGAAATCAAACACTGCTTTAGTGGGGTCACTGATTATTGACCCCACTAAAGCTTTTTACCTTGTGGAAAGATCCAAACAGTATATTCTTTTACATAAGCTCCATGCTGTTGGCCGTTCCCAAACATGAATTGTTGTGCTCTAATTTGTATCTTCATAACAGGAAGCAGTGTATTGTTGTACAAGGGTCAATATCAGATTTGTGAACTCAGCAAAAAGGTGTTCCTCAAGGCTCTACTTTAGGACCCCTTCTGTTTTCTATTAATATCTATGATCTCTTATTCATTCTGATTGTCTGTATAATTTCTGACTGTTGAGTTCAATTATATGCAGGTGATACTATTACATATACAGTACATTGAGGTCAAGAGGTCAAGTCAAGAGGCTTTGCAATCTCACTTTCACATTCTACGAACTTGGTTGCCAACAAACAAATTACTGCTCAATAAAACTGAATCTTAAATTAAATTGTAACCTTTGACAGGAGACAGAACCTCAACTCCAAATCCAATTTCTGAACTTACTTTAAAACCACATATTGAACCACATTATAGAAAAACTTAGTTTTGATATTGGTGTTCTGCATAAGGCATTGCTTTACATTTAATGTCAAAAAGAGTCTTGCTTGCTTCACAAATTGATGCTGACGGTGTTTTTCAAAATGCTTTTAAAACCAATGTTCTTCCTCTCAAGGTCAGACATACAGTAAAAGAGAAGCCAAGCCTCTTCTGGGCTTGTTCTAATTTTGAGTAATTTTTTAATTATTTTCTCAAATGTTTTTTCTTTTATTGTGACATGACCAGAGAACAAGCCTAAATTGAATTCCAGCATTTTGTGGCACAAATGTGAAACTGTGGGAATTTTGGATCTATTTTTGGATCTGCCAATATGCTTTTATGCTGGTGTTTGTTTGTGCGGCCTAGCCGGCCTGTAGCTGTGTTTCCGTGCGTGTGCTGACAGTGTGTTGTCATCTGCCCACAGTGGAAGTTGCTGTTGAATGAGGAGCATCACATTTGCCTGAATTAGAGTGTCAGCATACATAGAGTCCACAAATATGTTTTTCAGGAAACATATCTGTTCAATTATTTTCAAAGATTAGTCAAAGAGTAACAGAAAATGTTATTTTTGCTGACATTCAGTAACTTCGTCTGACAGGAAGACTTTGCAGCATGTTGTGAGGACGGCTGAGAAGGTCATCGGGGGTCTCACTCCCCTCCATCCAGGACACTTACAAGGACAGATGCAGAAAGAAAGCCCTCTGCATTGTGAAAGCCTCACCCCACCCCTCTCATGAACTGTTTTATTTCCTGTCGTCTGGCAGGAGATATCACTCCATCAAATCTAAAACAACTAGAATGTGCAACAGTTTTTTCTCACAGGCCAAAAGACTGTTAAACACTTAACACTCTGCAACTTGCACATTCGCACAACAAGCTATCCTTTTAAACCATTTAATACTATTTATTATAATTATTATTATGTCTCTTCAACTATATTTAACTCAGGCACTTGTTTGCACTTTTTAGCATAACACTTATCTCTTTTTTAACTGCTGCTTTTTATTGTCTTTTAATCGTATTTATGTGTTTCCCATTTTTGCACACTGGTCCTGAGAAACACAATTTCGTTCCACTGTATGTGTATCTTGTATAGATATGGCTGGAATGACAAATAAACTTGAAGTCAACGGGCTTGAAACCTTCAATCAGAGACAGGCCAGGTCAGCCAGGTGTTAAGTTACTCTTTAAACATTTGGAACATTATTAACATTTACATGAAAACATCAGTATGGAGGAGAAACCAGGTCACTTTTGGCCCTTATTGGATAGCGAAGGTGAAGATACGTGCCTTTGTCGCTGTTAGGCTGAAACCTGCATGTCTAAAACTATTACTTTTCAGGAAATTAAAAAAACCTGCACTTTTAAATAATTGAACATCATATTGCCAAAGTTGGCATTGCGTCTTTGTATATGGGCAGATACTTTTATGTGGAAAACCCACATACTGACATAAAGGATGACCAATAGCAATGAGAATGTGAAAAATAGCAATGTGAAAAAATCAAATAACATGTTCAGGGAGCAAATTCTTCATGGAAAAAGGACTTCAGCACTTGATCAGAATTACAAGCAGCTGTAGATTTCGGGGAGGATGCAGGCGACTATTCAGAACACCTGCATTTGTAGCAGAGGAATTTATTTTGACAAACCAATAAATGTGACCTGCAGACGCAGCAATGCCTCCAGTGAAGGAGGTGGTGGCGGTATTCAAAATCTGTAGTTTTTAAACTAAAAAGATAAACGTTGAAGTTTTTGTTTACCAGAATTATTTAACAAGGTGTCATTCTTTAATAGATTTTATCAACGTTTTAATGACCAGAAAGTGCTGTATTCTTGTTTTCAGTCAGCTTCAGTTACATATTTGAGATTTCTAAAAATCATTCCGAAACACAGATACTGTATGTGGGATATGTTTTGAGTGTGCAAAAAGTTTTGAAAATGAGCCAAAATGTTCCTGAAACACATATAAGCTATTAGAGCCCAGGGGTTTATGGTTTATGTGAATTATGAACTGTATGTGAAAAGGAGCTACATGCACATTTAAAGTGGTTACTTCCACAAACAAAAGACACAAAAGAGGACACACAAGTAGTTTAGTTCACCTTCCCCCTTCAGATGACATGAGCCAGGACCACAGATGGGCGGTTTCAGCTGCCTTAACAGCAGCTCTGACAAAATACCTACTTTCTATCAAGTGCAATAGATGGATAAATACCCGAGAATACAGAGAATGGCTAATCAATGCAATTTTTTCTCGCATATTGTAGGTTTAATCATCCACCACTTCTTCTTTTTACAGGAGTTTTTTTTTGTTGTTTTTAAATCTGAAACAGATTTTGAACAGATTGACATTGTGTATTTCCACATTTTTATAAGTTATCCAAACAAGTAGTTAGGAGAAGAAGTGTTTCTGAAGTTTTAGAGTTAACCTAAGCTATAATGTTAAAATTACATTTAAATTCCCAATGTATTTATTTACATTGTATAAACTGACAATTATTGAATTGAACACAGGCACATCGACATGTCACTGGTTCCCAACCTTTGTTTACTTGCAACAGAGTGCATAATAACTAGGTCTACTCAAACATTCCACTGGGAATTTAAAATCAGTTGAGCTTTCCTTTGCAATTTCAGAGTGGTGGATAGCAGCTGCTCAGGCTTAATGAAAATGTGTCTTTTGATGGAGCTGTTGCCCTTCTGCAATTATTTATAGTCATGAATTACGCAAAAGCTGCAAGCTTGTTGCTCCTAACAAGCATGTTTCTTTATGGTTTTATGAACTAAAACTGGCTGAGGATGTTTTTATGTGTATTAACCCAAAATAAAAAATCAATCAACCTGAAACCCGATTCCACAAATCCTTTAAAGGGCAGAACACACTCAGTTTGCAAGATGATCTAATTTTGAAACTCCTCCAAGGTCGACAAAGCTGCCTATTTTTTCTTATTAAGCTGCACGCAAGCAGACAAAAAGCTTGTGATGACATAGACACCCAGTGTAAAACACTGAATAACAATATGAGTTAATAATAAAGGGTGAAAAAAATAGTAGCCTTTTCTTTAGGGTTGCATGAAAAATTTACTCTATCACCTTTAATGTAGACAGACATCAGCGACCAACAGCAAAGAGACAGCGGTACAGTGTTAGACATGGCACAGGCAAGGTAGCAGCTTTTCCTAAACAAGACACACAACAGTCATCAATTTCTCACGAATGGTTATCAGAATTCATTAAAAAATCAATAAAAAGTCTGACACTGAGACAATTCGTTAAAATGAGAAAGTACAAATAATACAAAAAGTGAAAACAATTACAAATAAATTAATATCAAATACATGTGTATATATATATATATATATATATATATATGTATATATATATATATATAGTACATGTACCACATTTTATGTCATGTGATTGTACCAGAAAAGCTGAACAAAATCTAGTCATAACACTCAGTTAACACAGCAGTTGTTAGCTTAAAAAAGTAATCTGTCAAATCTACAATGTTGAATCAAACATTTTCAAACATACTAAGCAGACAATTTCAACATACACACCATGGTTGAAAACTAAAGCAGCACCACCACGCCATAATGAGCATCACGGACAGCAACATGCATTATGTTCACAGTTCCTTCACCTCTGAGTGGTCTTCATCTTAAAAGTGCAAATTGTAAAATACAGACAGAATTTGAAGGTACCTCCAAAAATATAGGGGGCAGCATATCACCAGAGTAACTGACATCTGCTGTCACTATACTCTCTGCTGTATGTTAGTTATCTTGGGCTGCGTAATTATCTTTGGTTGTAGCTTTAGCGACTGTTAGCTTAATTAGCAGTGGAGCTACAGGGCCTACTACTCACTGAAGTCTGCCTAGATAGGGACCATATCACAGGGGGAGTCACTGCGGGCAGTGGGGCTCAGCTCAACCAGGCTCTGCAGCTGGAAACCAAACTGGGAATGGACACAGCCTCTGAGACCAGTGGAGGCCAGTTTGGCGACAGTGTACACTATGGAGATGATTTACAGCGGCTACGTGGGGGTGCTAGGTGGGGACAGGAGAGAGGAGAAACGGCAGAACAGCAAGATAGCGTCTGGCCTTTAGCAGTGACCATAAAACGGCATATAGAGATTAAATATTTTTACATCTTACTTGGTGAAGTGAGGATTTATTTTGACCAAACCAGAGGTCATTGTGGAAATACAAACCAGAACGGTTTTTGAGAGTTTCATTTTGTTAATGTCTCATTTGTATTAAGTGTTTTACGATGAGTTAACAAGGCAATTAAGCTTGTTTTAGTTTGGTTAACTGGAATTCAGAAGGTGCACAGTTGAATTTTTCTCTTAGTAAGGAAAATAGCTGTAAGAATATTTACTTTCTTGACATTTTGTGCGTTTGTTTTGTTTACTTATTAGATTAAATGCTAAGAGAGCTTGTGAAATTTAGCAAACTCGCCACTTGTATACATCTCCCAGCTGAAACAACGGGGGCTAACGGACTGTCGCCTCTAGCGGTATGAAGTGGTATTATGAGACAGAACATGCTGGGGCTAGCTGGTTAACATGCTAACCTCAGTAGATATTTCTGCAATACAGTACATACACATCTTTGACATAACTTCAACACTACTGTTTCTTCACATTCTTTGAACTTTGAAAGTAAAATTATGGCCGTATCTTACAAGTTGCACCTTTAAAATACATATCGCTGGAGCAGCGTCATTGCTTGCTGTCCCCTATGAATGTTTATAGATCAAATAAATATTTTGACAGTTGTCATTCAATAAAGCCACCTGAAGGCCCACAAGTGTTCCAGACAGACACAAAATGGCTCAGCAGAGCACTGAGAATCACCCTGTTTAGTATTTTCACATTAATGCCCGTCACCACTAGAGGACAGCACAGGCTACTGCATCAGTCAGCAGAAATTTGGCACTCCATGTCAAACTGTATACCATTCTGCATGGACATCAACTATCACATGGGGCAAATCTACTCTTACAGTTTTTAAAGGGATAACATAAGGCAGTATCTGCACTTTAACAAAAATCCCACCAAGTGAATGGCAATGACAAATGTTCCCTTAAAAATAATGTAGCCAGCACGGCTAGTAATTTATCAGACAGGCTGAATAGAAATCTGGAGAAAGTCATCAGTCACTGAGCTAATATTTGCAGTACGAAAAAGTAGAATGAAAAGTCAGGGACTGTGACGTACGATAGCTCGGGATTCAATACATCACCTTGTTTCAAAAACAATTCAATTACAAATATTATCAAACATTATATGACCTCCACTGAAGGTAAATACCATGATGAAAGCCTCTGAAACATTCTGAAATCAAACAAGGGTCTCACAAAAGTAATGACATACAGTATGATGTGAGCTCATCATGTGTTTTGGTCCATTATTTGTGTTTAATTTGATGAAGCTTGGAGTCATTTTTTGAGTTTTGAGTAGGCCTATCTGTTCTTTAATAAATGGGAGACTGGAGTGTGTTTATGATGGCAAAAAATGTTTACAGTACTTGCAAACTAATGCTCGACTAACTGTAATTATGTCCTGTTAATACGTCTTTAACAGGATCCCATAAACTGATCAAGATTGGAGTTTTTCAGCAATAGCAGTTATTTCCTAGTTTGCTATCTCAACAGGAGTCTTTTTTTGTTCCGTTTTTGACTGGGAGATTATCACCATTAAAAAAATCTTTGTGTTCTGTTTAGTTTGTTACATTTTCTAGCTAACTCGAGCATCAGGTCTGCTATTGTTAATTAACAATAGCTAACTGTTAAAATGTGTTTTAAGTGTTAAAATTTCCTTTGGCTGGCTAATTAGCTAGCAAACAAAACAAACAAGCTACTGTTTTCTGACTCTGCTGTAACATATTAGTCTACAGCAATTACCAAAGCTACCTGATATTAATTTATTGTTTTAAAGTATTTTGGGACAAGTAGAAAAGAAACATACCAATGCGCACAGTTTCCACAGCTGACTCACCTAATTAAAAAAAAAGGGCTGATGCATAAATGCAACTTTTGAGAGTTGGCTAGCTGAGATGACTAGGTGTTCAGTGTGTATGCCAAGCCATTATTAGAACACGAGGAAATTTGGAAGCAACATTCTCGGAAAATGCTGATATCAGTATGGACTACACTATGTACCTTATCATGTTTGAGTTGGCTTTTTATGGTCTTTTTCTTTAGGTCTTTTTCCACAGCATTAGAGATTTAGAGAACCGTGCTATTTATAGCTCCAATGTTCTGTTTACTCAGGGATAAACAGCATTAGTCTGGGATATAACATTTACCTTTATCAATGGGTTTTCCCACCCAAGACCATAATGGCAAGGCATGTGGATAAACTAAACACTAAATGGTCCAACATCCATTTATGTGTCACAAGTCACATGCTTGTCCAAAAAATAGGCCAAATTCTTAACTGTCAGTTGAAGTGTTAATGTTTGACATTGTCTGTTGACAGACAGCAAACAAAAGTCATGGGACCAAGTTTCCTTTTCAGACTGATTTGACCTGAAAAGACAGAGTTTGCTGTTTCCATCCAACTAAGCATGTCAAGCAAATGAGCTGAAAAAATGTAAATACAAATACGAGCTGAGTATGACAGACGCTGTCACGCATTTGTTAGACATTTTGCCTTCTCAACATTTGGCAAGATGTTAGTGTTCTATAGTTAATGTTGGTCACTGTGTTTGCTGTCTGAAGATAATAACAAAATAATGCACTTGATGATGATCTAACATACAAACCGATATGAGGAACAGAACTACGTCATTTATGGGAATGTTTTAGAGACATTTAACACAAATCCAGTGTTGATCGTAAAATGCCTTAATCAATAAAAAAAAAAGAATGAAAAAAAACAAAACAAAAATTTGCCTCAAGTGAAAATAAAAAACTTTTTACAGAGACTAAGGAAATGTTTTTAAAATGAATAATTCACAAATTCGTAATACCCAAATTTTCCTTTAAATACTTGGATGGAAACCCAGTTTTTGAGACTGAGACTGACCAAGCGACCGAATTTCGAAAAGCACTGGGTACACATAAGACTGTCAATGCTCTAGACAGACAGTTTCCTCACAAGTGAAACCATCAGCGACCTTGTTAATTGAAAGGACACTGAGTGAGAATGGTGCATCAGCAGCAACGTCAGAAGTGTCAAAAAGATGAGGAGGCAAGAAATAAGTCTTGCTGAGTTCACAGGACTGACTCAATGGCTTCCGGCGTGGCCCCTAACACTTTGGTTTGGTGTGTGACGAGAGGCGAGGTCTCCTCCTCCGCCTGAACGTTGGCCACTGCCTCCACCCGGACTTCTGCCAGCTCTTGCTGCTGCTCCTCCTGCTGCTTCTTCATCTCCTGTTGGTTGATGTGGTGGAGGATTCCAGCACCCAGAGCATCGCCCTCCACGTTCACCACCGTGGTGGTTCGATCCCTGTATGCAAAGAGGCCATAGCATAATGTTACCTTATTATTCACTTATTTATATTGATAGTCTCTTATTTTAGGAATTAAGAAAACATTAAAAATGTAAAGAAATTAGCACACTATAGTTAGCCCATACCAGAGAATATTTGCATTGGAACATCTAGACCTCCTCCTGCACAAGGCCAAATCTCTTGTGCCAGACTTTTGCCCTACTTGTGTTTGTCTGCTCTACCTCAACACAACATTACTCTGAGAAAAATATAGCAGACCTTTCGTTTTTTAAAGTCTTTCCCTTCATTTCCCCTTGACAGTCCACTAGTTTGCAAAACCTGGTCTCGTTTTGTTCACTGTATTTGCAATATGCGTGCAGACATGATCAGACATATGTAGCGATGTGTATATTTTCTCATACAGGTGCCGGCTGGTTCACAGGTTTTACTCACACAATCCAGTCAACAGCCAGCATGAGGGACAGGTCGTTGGTCGGCAGGCCGATGGCCTCCAGGATGATGGCGATGGTAATGATGCCACCGGCTGGGATGCCTGCTGCACCGACACTTGAGGCTGTAGCTGTCACCCTAGGAATAATGATGAAATAATCATTGTAACAGAAGGAACAGAAAGTTGACTTCTGAACTTTGTTGGCATATGTGAGAAGAAGGAAAGGGATGGATGAATTTTTTGTGTTTTCATCTCTTAATAATTATGCTGAACAACAGGAAGAAAACTTTTGATCATCCCCTGAACTCACAGGATGGTGAAGATCTGTCCACCGTTCAGCTCAGCATTGTTGAGTTGGGCAATGAAGACAGCGGCAATGCACTGGAATATGGCTGCCCCATCCATGTTAACAGTGGCACCGATAGGAAGGATGAAGCGGCTGATGCGTTTGTCCACTCCGTTGTTCTCCTCCACACATTTTATCATAGAGGGAAGTGTTGCTGAACTGGTGAGAAAAAGAGAGAGAGCATTATCATTTCATCTTTAAAAGGTGAAAACTCAACCTTTATCCCCAAGTCAATGCAAGCCAAAAGAATGTCAATATTGTCTTAGCTGGATTACATTTTGATAATTAAATAAAAATACAGGGTGTGGTGCAGGAACTGTAAAAGCAATATGTGATTCAAAATATTTAAATTAGTAAACAGGTCATACCAGCGTTTCCTGTTTGCGTGATGTGAAGAGTCAGTCTAAGCTAAGTCTAAGCGTGACTCTAATTTACCATTCAAAATATGTGTGTATCACTCCCTTGCAAAGGACTCCTGAATGACATTAAAAGGGCTGTACGGCCCTCTTTACATTATGTTATCCTGTCCTGCTACACTGTATTAACTTAAATCCTAACTTATACAATTATAAAAGCATTAATGTAGTGCAGTCTTAAGATTTTAAAGTAAGAACAAAACTAAAGTTCTAAAGCCCCAAGAAGCTGTATTGATAAGTGCTTTGCACAATATCAAAGTGATTATTTTGCTTTTCTTATTATTCTTATTCTAGCCCTACCGGGTTCACTGGTAAAGTTTCTCTTGAGTTTGGTGCTAAATCAAGGGTCATGGGGGTCACAAAACTCTGTAGTTTATCCCTGTGAAAACCTGAACATGATTACTAAATTTAAAACATATGAATGAATTAAAAAATATATCTTGGTATATCTTGTATGCAAAGTTGACAGTTTGCTTAAGTCTGGCACAGTTGAAAAGGGTTGGCTGTCTGCATAGCATGAATACACTCTGTAAATGTCAATCTGCCAGATTTTGAATCGAACCTTTCATTACTTAGTGGAACTTAGCTGTAGAGGAAAGGTCTGGGTGTCAAGAGTGAGTCCAAAGGTAAAGCTAAAAAGTGACTCCTTTCAGAACTGTGTACCTTCCTACTATTGAGATGCACCCCCCTGACAGCTTTTTTTAAAGTAGGATACTTAAATACATATGACTTTTAATTCTCAGATTTTTATCACTGAAATGCAAACCCCCTTTCCTATTTCAGTATAGTCAGTAGTTGATCTGGGACCCTGTGATGTGACAGTGTACCTTGAGCAGGTGGCGAAGGCAGTGGTGAAGGGCGTGATGAGGCCTGACAGGAAACTAAAGGGGTTCTTGCGTGTGAAGCCGAAGTAGATAAGGGGTAGGACTATGCCTCCGTGGATAATGTGGCCCAGGATTGAAGCAAAGATGTATTTTCCCAGACTAGTGACCAGTAGAACCACATCTTCCATTTCCACAATCTTACTGCCCACCAGGAACACGATGCCAAAAGGGATATACCTGAGAAATGCAAGAGATAGGAATTTAGCAGGAAAGCAAAAGGAAAGTAACTGGAACGTGTTATGATAACAGTAACAAATTGTGAGTACAGAAAGTCACTGATCTTTAACATATTGGGTATTGTCACAAACTACCACCTGATGCAGTCCAAATATACCACTACTAATGCCAATTTTAAGTCCAATATGCATCCGACTCTACTCACCACATGATCCAGGACACCAGCACCATGGTGGCCTCATTGAAAGCGTTGAAGAATCGAATTAGTTCCTCCCCCTCATCTCCCAGCTTCTTCAACGCTACACCAAATACCATGGCAAATAACACCAGACCCAGGATGTTCATGCCATCAGTTTCTGTACCAAAAGGCACCTAAAATACACAACAGAGTCAGACTGCAGGAGACCAAACATAGTGAAGAGACTGTGGGAAGGAGAGCTGTGAACCCCTCTGGCGGATTCAAATAAAAATGGAATAACAGACACACCAGACTGCAACTCCAGCCATGCAGACGGTTTGACATTGGAATTTGTTTCGGTAAGACTTGTCTTTGTTAACATGGGCATAGTTTTATTAACTAGAATTACCGCCTTGCAGTTGTATGCCTCCATGCACCACTGATGTTGCAGTTTACATCCATGTCCGTCCAGAATCATATAATGTACAGTATGTAGTGACTGATAGATGGCTTGTTCACATGGTGCAACAACAATCACCCGAAGCTCAATATCAACAAAATCAAAGAGCTCGTGGTGGACTACAATGCTTCAAATATGGATGTTGCTGCAAAGAAGCTCTAAATTCTGAAACATGTATTCTTCACACACATGTTGAACCCAGCAGCACAGAAGATCTATACCATTTTTGCGCAGTTTGTGTGAAATGTTGTCATAATTAGCATATGAATTCTTGATTTATCTCTAAAAATTTGTTTATTAGGTCACAGTGACCTTGACCTTTGACCAACAAAATCAAATAAGTTTATCCTTGAGTCCAACTGGATATTTGTGCCACATTTGAAGAAATTCCTTCAAAGCACCTCAAAACATAATGCCTCCGGAAACAGCTGTCGCTGGCGTGGAGGCATATAAATATTACAAAACTCATTGGAACTGCAAGCAAATCTTTCAAAAAAACTGAGGGTGTACTCATAGGCACAGTGCAGCTTTGAGCTAAAAACGTCAAATTGCAAACATGCTCACCCTTACAAAAAAAAGCATATGTGACTTATCACATGTAAAACAGCATTTCACATGTAATAAGTAACATGTAATACGTGGTTCCATGTGTGAAGCATTCAAAGGCACAAGTAGTTTTTGGGCATTTCACGTGATCTTTCACGTGGAAATTCTAATCCACATGTGAAAAAGATAATCACATTTTAAAGTATGTAACTCACATGTGAAAATGGACATTAGACATGTGCAAATGTTCATTCATGTGTGAAGACAGCCTATCACAAAAAAAGTTTTTTTGTGATAGGCTTTTTTGTTTACATGTGAAAACAAAAAATTTCAAATGTGACAATTTCACAAGGGAGCAATGGCAATTCTAATACACTGACGTTTAACAGCATCTTTTTCATCATAGTTAAGAGTGTTAACATGCCAACCGTTGCTTATTAGCACTAAATACAAAGTACAGCTGAGGCTGATAGTTTTGCAGCTTTTTAACTATAAAACAAAGAAGTGGACAAATGAATATTTTGACCTGGTTATAGCATTAGATGAAACATCATCCAAGTTATTGAATTTATCTTATATGGAACATCAAAGCCTATTTAAAAGTTCAAGACAATCCATCCAATATTAATTGCCTAATTTCATTAAGAACCAGAAATGTCAGCTTTATGGTGGTGCTAGAGACCTTCAGGGATATCATCTAGGAACCATGGATGTCTGTACCTCATTCAGTGACAATCCACACAATAGTTGTCAAGAACTCTGACTCAAATTCAAAAAGGTCAACTTCACTTGGTGCTAGAGGAAAAGTCAGGGGATCACTTGATTCTTGGGATTTGTCCTCTTGGGACCATGAAAGTCTGTTTATGGCAATCAAACAGGGAACAAACAGCGTGGCATCTGTTCAGAAGATTATAAAACAAAGGAAATCAGCTCCATGGTATAACCCTCAAACCCGTAAATTGAAGCGAATAGCCCAAAAACTTGAAGGGAAATGGCGTTCCTCCAAATTGGAAGCGTCTCGCTTAGTCTGGCGAGATAGCCTTAAAGTATGTAGTATCTGTTCAGACCATCTGTTCCGCAATGAAAAGAGCCGTGAGTAACACAGGAGCGTCGGAGTCTAGTGTGACATTTTACATTCCATGTAAACAATGGAATAACATGACAATAACAATCATTTACTGTCCCTGTTATGTGGTGGATGATCTCGTCCTCTGCTCGGCGGGTAAGAAGCTCCCGAACCTCTCGTTGTCTCCACAAACATTTTCGGTTGTTGTTTTTCTTCTTCTATGAGTTAACTGCTAACTGCTGCTAGCTGCTTTTAAATCTCCCGGTTGAGGGTCGCACACAAACCATGTCGACAAAACGTCACAGCCCTGACGCGTCGTTCCGCCACGCTGGCACGTCTACACAGACGTGGATTCGGCGCTGTTACTACCTCCGCTGCCGTCCCAGAGGTGGAAGAACTTTGACCCCCCATTACGCCTTCGTGACGTTTACACAGACGGCGAGACGTATCAGAGGCGCAACGATATATACTGATATATCAACTGATATACTCCGCAGTGGTTTATACGACACCTCTTGCTACAGAGTTTGCATGCGTGGGTGCATAGGTCTGGAGGCAGTCGGGGGATTCAGTGAACTGGATGATGGATAACGAATAAGGACAGGGACAAATCCTGAGCGCAATCCCCTTCCATTGTTCTGAGTTCTCCCACAGCTCCACCAGCTTCATCCCCTGGCACTGGGGGGACTGTCCACCATGACCCATGACATGAAATACCATGGGCCAATGCCCAGATCAGATCCCCCAACGGTTCCCTTATACTGTGTCGGTGAGGGCAAGCCATGGCCTCTGGGAAGAAGCAGCTGGATTTAAAAGATTTTTACTGTCAGTCATTAATGTCATTTGAAAACTGGTGTTATGGAGCATTTTATGCATTCTTAAAAGGTTCTTCAGCACCTACTATGTTCAAGCATTTGAGCGTAGTGCTTCAAATAATCTTTAAAAATGGTTCTTTGTAGTAGCTATAGAGTGCTGCTGAGGTAGAACCCTAAAAAGCCTTTTGTGCCACTATGTTAAAGGATTTTGTTCAACAGTCTGTATATTGTCATCTAGCCTATGTGTTACCTGTAACTCAACATACACTTGTCTATGATCCAACCTTCACTACATTTCACAGGCCTATTGGCAATCTGTAAATCTGGAACTAGCCCTGTGTCACGCTGTTTGTTCCCTGTTTAGACCAACACATTACAGGCCCAGTGGATATCTGGTGGGTCAAGCTGACCTGTCCACTGGCCAACACTCATGACCAACTGACTGACCCTTGACATCACACTACAAAAAGAGAAAGAATTACAAACCATCTGATTTTCTGCAAATAAATGCATGTCTTAGTAAGTTCAGTTGCTGGGGAGAAATCTCCTTACAAAAAGAGAAGAAAAAACAAAGTTTGGAGAGCAGTTTTACACCAAAACTGTTTCCAGGAAAACCACTGAAACATCACAAAACACGTCTATCATCATACAAAAAGGGCAACATGCATTCCCTGAAGGCATTTATGATGTTGCACAGAAACAGGTGTGTGAAAAAAACCTGAATATCAGAACATTATGGCAGGACGGGGTTTCACATGATCCAACAAACACTTTGTTCAAGGTAAATTGACGCCTCAAGGCAAGGCAAGGCAAGTTTATTTATATAGCACCATTCAGACACAAGGCAATTCAGAGTGCTTTACAGGAGCATAGAAATACATTAAAATAAGAAATTAAGACAACATTAAAATTTGATTAAAAGAGCTTAAAAACAACAAGGTGAGCACTTTTAATATTTGTTCTTTGGGGCCAAAAACAATTATCTCAGTTTTTTCTGTTTTCAGTTTTAGAAAATTCTGGCACATCCACTTATTGATTTCTTCAATGCACTTATTTAGCAAATGTAGGGGACTGTAGTAGGGATGTGCACGAGCCCATTTTTCATGGTCGGTTAACCAGTGGGTGGTCAGAACGAATAACCGAAATTTGGTGCGTGCCGACATTCACAAGGTCTAAAATAGATAATGGGTCAAAAAATAACTTTCATTATTCATAACAAATAACAAGCTTTGACTGAGTAAACTCGTCGTTGCATCCGTTGTTATAGTCACTTTGTCCGTTTGGGCTAATGCAGCACGAACAGTCTTGGCACAATCGGTGTGCATTTTCTCGAGCCTCGAAGTCATGCTTTTCCGAAAAGGTACGGTGTACTCTGGCTCCACGTATGCCATCAGCTGTCGGAATCCTTTCCCCTCTACGCAGCTAACAGGCAGCATATCCTTTGCAATCATGTTGGCAATGAGAGACAATGTTTTCTCACTGCGGCTTTTGTCACACTTTCGAGAAGCTGTTACAAATGTTGACATGCTAGTTTGGCGATTAACG
>JBBPCS010000573.1:6853690-6881806 GCA_037974645.1 Hollardia meadi | reverse complement strand
CATTTGAATAAAATTTGACAGCTACTGTAAAAATACTGTACATGATATGCATGACAGCTAGCAAGGTCTGGGACAGTTTCCTCCTGTCACCTGACCAAGGCTGGATTAACCCTAAGGAACCAGAGCTGAGATCTGGCTCGATTTTCCCACAGAGCCTGCCCTTTGCAGACTGATATCTAAAGCTCTGTTACATAATAACTTGATATCCAAACCAAACATCTTGCGTGGCGGCAATAAACAGGTTATTCAGCTAATGTGTTATGAGCTGTTTCTGGCCTCTTAACAGTCAAAAACTTATTGCAGTTTAGAGGCTTCTTTACTGGCTAGACGCATATTTCCAAATGAAGTTTCATTTTCCACACAGAAATACAAGTAAGAAAACAGTTATCATTTTCCCATAACTTTGATGTTATTGAATTGGATTCTTAATTTGTCATTGAAATTACTTCTATTGTAGTTAGTCAAATGTCCGCCAACTTTGGCATGATAGGTAAGATGATATGATTTGTGAAAAGGACTGTGATGATAACCGTGTTCCAGGGACTGTCGGTGACATTGTAGATTTAAAGGTCTACATTACTTTGGCTAAGTTTAGGCACAGAAAACACGTGGTTAGGTTTAGGAAAAGACCAGTGACATTTGGTTTCAAACGGGACACAAACTCCAGTCTCCTGGGTGAAGGTCGTGTGTGTGACACTCCATTTAACCCCGACCTCCACCCCTCTTGGCACTTTGGAAACTACACCGATCAGCCACAACATTAAAACCACTGACAGATAAATGACATTGATCATGGCTACAAGACAATGCTCTAGTGGGAAACCCTGGGTCCTGGTATTCATGTGGATGTTCTTTGGCAACAGCACTCCATGGATCGTAATTTTTCAGGTTGATTGACATACATGTCAATGCTACATACTACATGTTATGTAGCTCAATGGCATGTAGCTACATGGTGGTGTGTGGTGTGTCAGCAAACATTGTCCTGCTATGGGACCAATGTCATCGGGGTGTACTGGTGCCATGGGGGGTGTGTTTGATCTGCAAGAGTGTCTGGGTGGATGGTTTGTGTCCCTGGCATCCACATGAATGCCGGATTCCAGGGTTTCCCAGCAGAATATTGCATTGTAGCGAGATGATCAATGTTATTCATTTCAACTGTCAGTGGTTTTAATGTTGTGGCTCAACGGTGTATGTCGTGCAACAGCTGACTTTGCACGATTCAGCTCGTCTGATACTGATGCGGACGGCTTTACGTTGCAGGTACATTAAACCCCTGTGTGTCTCTGCCTGACGCCAAAGGGTACGTTGTGCGTTTGGATGAGATGCGAGGGGCCGTCATCTCACGAGCTAGAGATGAGAATGTGTTGATTGATTAGTGGATGTCATAAAAGTTTCTAGCTGACATTTAAAAAAACCCTTCTGATTTTGTTTTAGTGGAATGTGATCAGATTTTGATGTAAAAATACAAATAAATACTTTTTTGTACTTTCTTGGCATATATTGTTAAACAGGGGCAAAATATGACCATGGATGTGATCTAAAAGGGTTAAAAAGACGTTTTAATTTCAGCTCAACCTTTATTATGACACATGGACAAACTCACAACCCTTGGAGTACATTAAATGAAGGGCTACAAAAACAGATACTGACTCTATGGGTGTGTTACATATTTTTAAGGAGAGTGAAACACCTCTACTCATGTTACATGAAACTTTAAATGTGATCCGCCCTCCTGCTGGAAACAAAACAGCGACAGGTTTGTCTTTGTAATGAGAGTGTGTGAACAGAGAAAGCATGCAAACCCCAGTTCTCCCCCTAACAGAGAAAAGGAGCACATAAGACAATATTTGGATTCGGATATCATGTTTGGGAAGAAACTAAATCCAAGGTTCTGCCGAAGTTTAAAACTTTCCCAGTCTGACGAGTATTCATATCTGGGAAAACACTGAGCCTGTCAACATCAGTCCGAATTTATCGGCATAAACAATAAGAGGAAACAAATCTCCGTCAGCAATGGTTTTCAAACGCAACCCTTCCTGAAATGTTTGGAGCAACTGGTCACCACTGTACAATATAAAATGTGACTGAGAAATAAACTGGCTTTCCACCTGCTATCATGATAAGGGTGGAAGAAGTGCTGACAGCAGCAGACAGTGTTCAGTTTGTGGTGTTTACGCTCCCCCTTTTTCCCTTCCTGAAAACACACTCCACTCTTTTAACAGCTGTCAGCTTTCCCTCTCACTGTGGTGACTCCTCCTGTATGACTCACTAACAAGCAAGCACGCTGTGAGGGATGAACACGCTAGCTAGCTGCTGATGTTAATTCTTGCCCCAAACTTGTTGAACACGCTAAATATAATTTGATGGCTTCTCGTGTTTCACTCCATGATTTTGTGGAGGGAATTCATGTTATACTCTTCATTACTTTTGTTTGTATGTAAATTGTAAGTTAGTTAAAGTTAGTTTACTGTGCTTCTAGTTCTGCCAACGTATTTACTGAAAATGCACTATTTCTTGTAGATTAAAGTAACGGACACATCACAGGACCTGGACCCAAGGATGAACTGATTAGATTTTTAGTAGTCAGCGGTTAAAGGTCAAGGTCACTGTGACCTGTTAAACAAATTCATCAAAAAAATATAGTCATAACTATAGAGTCATAAAAAGTAAATGTTTGCTGCAACATGTTTGCACTTTGAAAAAAAGTATGTTATTCAAAATCTAACGTGTTATACAAGTACATATCCTTGCTGCATGGAATTTTGAACACATTGTATGGATTTGTTAAATAAAAGTAACATTTGTAATACTCAATATGGGGTTTTTGTAGTCTTTTTTAACCTAAATCGTTTTATAACTCATAAGTGTTAAATGAAGCATAAAGTATTGACTGTTAACACTATGAGAGCGTTCAAGTTAAACTGAAGAAGGTGAGAGTTGTGTTTTTGGCGTAGGATAATTTTTTAACTCCTAAAAAGGGTTAAAAGATCAACTCGAGTTTAACTCTGCCCTAGAGTGTATTTGATGGTCTCACGTATACTCAAATTACAACCTCAATTCCAAAAAAGTTGGGACTCTCTGTAAAACATTAATAAAACTGAATGTGATCATTTCCTAATCCTTTTTGACATTCAATTCAAATGTAAATGGTAAAAGTCAACATACAGTATTTAATGTTGTATCTCATCAACTTCATTGATTTTTGTAAATGTATGCTTATTCTGAATTTTTGCCAGCAACACATTTCAAACAAGTTGGGACAGGGGCAACAAAAGACTGGGAAAGTTGTGGAATTGTCCAAAACACCTGATTGGAACATTCCACAGGTAAAGAGGTTCATTGGTAACAGGTGATAGTTGTCGTGGAAATTTGTGGATTTCCTGGTGAGAAATAAAGGCTTGAACTCAAAGGTTGTCTTTGAGTATTTTATTAATCAGTTGGAGTTACAGAGGAAATGCATTTCAGCTGAAAGGACAGAGTCTGTGATCAGAGCACAACTTATTTATACTTTGTGGTGTTCAGGCGGGGGTAATCGGGAAACTTCTTGGTTCCATTCATGGTGTTATTTGTAGACTGTTTGTAGACTACTAGACTGGCCTGCCTGCAGTCCAGACCTGTCCCCCATTGAAAATGCGTGGTGCATTATGAAGCGCAAAATATATGGGGCTATTATTCTTGCAAACGTATTTGCAAATGTGAGTGGAGAGTTGTGTAACTGTATCTCAATTCAGGTGTGCATAATCAGATTTGTAAATGTGTAACACAATCTCTAAATGCGTACTGAGATTTGTGAATATGTACAGGAATCTGCAAATGTGTAAAAAAAAATCTACTAATCTGCATTCATATTTGCAAATGTATTGAGATTTTTAAATATGTAAACAAATTTGTAAATGTGTACACAGATATTCATGGCTGAAAAGCCTAAAATACAGACAAGTCATCAGTTACAACTCAGACGGCCTCTCAATTGGCTCTTTTTACACATGACTTTTGCAATACTTCTACCATGGCAGATCTGCAAATGTGTGTGGAGATTTGACCACCAGTCAGCGGTTTAGCACCCAGTGTGGCATTGAAGGGTGGTCGCTGTGCTTAGGCCAGTGATAAACATGGCTTCACCTCCGAGACCGACGGAGGCCAGTTTGACGACAGGGAATACAGTAACATTACCGAGGTGATGTACAATGGCCCCAACTGGGACTATGACTACAAGGAAGACGAAGACACGGCAGGTTCAGGTGGGGACAGAAGAGGCAAGAGGGAGATTGGGTCGGGCATCAGTCAGCGCCCACATGAGGGGTCCTGAGCGGATGTTATGGCGGGGTCAGCCCTGTCGTGTTAGGAGCCAACCCCAGCAAGAAAACCACCTCGATACTACATTCCTTGTTGTCAAACTGACCTCCGCCAGCTTCAGAGGCTGTGTTCCATTCTGGTCCCGCTGTGTTCACTGGGCTCAGTATAGCTAAAGGCAGCTAGAGCTAAAGCAGTTAGCGGACTTGTTGCTTAAGTCCGTCAGGAAAGTCGGTGAATCACCAAGAGTTGAGGCAGAGCAGCCGGGGGACATCAAATGAAAAAACTGAAAATTATTTCTGCCTCAAATGTGATCCATTTTCACCAAATCAGTAAATTAAGTTATAAAGTTGTGTTTTTGTACAGTAATCAACAAGACCTGGCACCCAGAAACACTCCCCTCATGTGGCGTCTAATGTTTTTCCAACCTCATTCTTATCTCATCCATTGTCATACAATTTCATCAAATTTAGTGCCCCATATCACTATTTTCCTGATTCGTAGGTCGATAACATCAATGTAGCCTACAGTATCATACATCTGGTCGATTAAAATCACTGGGTACCGCCAACTGGTGGTATAAAGGCTGTATAGCCAGTGAAGTAAGGACAAATCCTCACACACATTTGTGGATCTTACAAGGTAGAAGTGTTGCAAAAGTCAAAAGAGCCAATTGGGAAGCCCGTCTGAGTTGTAACCGATGACTTGTCTGTATTTTAGGCTCCTGGAGCAAAATACTTCGACTTTTCAGCCATGAATATCTATGTACACATTTACAAATTTGTTTAAATATTTACAGATCTCAATACACTTGCAAATATGAATGCAGATTAATAGATACTTTTTACACATTTACAAATCTGATTACGCACACACGGATTGAGATACAGTTACACAACTCTCCACTCACATTTGCAAATAGTTTTGAAACAATACTAATAGTCCCATAAAAATATGACAACGGAGACCTCGGACTGTTGAGCAACTGACGTCATATATCAAGGAAGAATGGGACAAAATTCCACTTTCAAAACTTCAACAATTAGTGTCCTCTCTTCCCAAACACTTACTGAGTGTTGTTAAAAGAAAAGGTGATGTAACACAATGGTAAACAGGCTCCTGTCCCAATTGTTTTTTGACACGTGTTACAGGCATCAAATTCAGAATGAACGTATATTTATTTAAAAAAAAAAAAAGTTTATCAGGCTGAACATTAAATATCTTGTCTTTGTACTGTAGCCTATTCATTTACATTTGGGTTAAAAAGGGTTTGCAAATCATTGCATTCTGTTGTTATTAACATTTTACATAATGTGCCAACTTTTTGGGAATTGTAAGTTGATTTGAACTCACAGGGAGTTTATTCCAAAGGCCAGAATGTGCTGTGAACAGTCGTTTTACCTCGGTTGGCAGTAACTAGGCTAACCAGTTTTCCCACATTACCTGAGGCACAAAAGAACTACTGCAGTATCTCACCATTATCACTGATTCATTCTTCAAAATAGCGAGTGTTGGTACAGTACCTGGCCAGATCTAAAAACGAATCAGTGGTCTCCTTGTTGCTGCTGACGCTCTCCAGCCCCAGGTTGTTGCTGTTCAGGGCTCCTGCGCCCACGCCGGGTTTGATGATAAAGGCAAGGGCCACCCCGATCCCCGAGGCGATCAGCGTGGTCACCAGAAAGTAGGCGACGGCGATGCCCCCCAGCTTGCCCAGGGAGCGGGTGTCCAGGCTGGCGGCGCCGGATACGAGGCTGCAGACCACCAGGGGCAGGATGATCATCTTCAGCATTCGGAGGAGCATCTCGCCGGGGAAGGCGAAGTAGGTCATCTGCGCCTTGGTCAGCTTCATGCTGCGGACCACCATCCCCAGCCCGACGCCCACCAGCACCCCGGACACCGTCATGATCACCAGTAGGTTCTTTCTCAGAAACTCTATTAGCTTCTCCCCGCAGCTCTTCTGCGCGCTCTTCTCCACGATCCGCTCGGTAGAGGCCGAGCTGGGCACGGCGTGCCCGTTGATCTCGCTCTTTTTCTCCATCTTTGTCTCTTCAGAGGAGCGTAGGAGGCTGAGTCCGGTTCGAGGCAGCGTGGGTTGGATGCACACATACACGTTGGGCGCACGCACTGTGCTGCGTGAAGGCTGGTCCGGTGTGAAGGCTGAGAGCAGAGCGAAGGGAGAGCCAATGGATAGTGGGCGACGACACAAAGAGTCAGTGCACATGCGCACGAAAGCCGGTGCTTTATATGAAGAGCAAATGATGCAAGAGCAGGGAAGATTGCCAGAGGATCTGGCAATATGGAACATTTTCTTGTGCTATATGTGATGATACCCCAAAGCTGTCTTCTTCTGGTGTTTGCACTCTTCTGTTTCTTTTCCTGGCCCTTTCTCTCCCTCTTCTCTGTCCTCCCGAGACTCTCAGCCTGTTATCTCCACAACTCTTTGCGAAACCTTGTATATCCCTACAAAATCTTGCAACTAGGCCTATATTATTCAACACAAATGACCCATTTTCTCGTATAGAACTTTTTAGTGAAAGACGTATCTTGTCTCTAGCCTTGCTTTGTCTTCCTCTGAATCAACTAACATTCATGATTTCGCACTCATCAACTGGCTAAAACATCTGATGCAGGGGCATCATGAGATGATGAGGCGTGATGCTTTCACAGACCTATCAGGCCTTTTTAATGCAGCTATAGTTCTATCTGCCGTTATTTCAGCACTGCTCTTTGTGGATGATAATATCAGAGTGCAAGGAAGAAGAAGTACCATGCTGTTGGTAAAGTGGTGTGTAAGAAACGCACACACAGGTGGGTCAAATAATCACCTTATCAATAGAGTTTGATTCATCGATTCTTTTTGCACTTTTACACGCACACATCCACGTAAGGTGAGACCAAGTGTAAACCAACCCTGCGTTTCAATACCCATGCTACCATACTATTTAGTATGCCAGGGAAAGATTTAGTATGTGCCAATAAATAGTATGTCAAATGTACTTGTAGTGTGCCAAAAATACCATTTGCATTTTGCAGTATGAACCAGCATGCTTTTCTGGCTGTTGTGGCCACAATCCTCAGCGCAGCAGAAGCTACTTCAGTGACAGCTCATTGACAGATAACAGAAGACGTAATAACAGAAGACAGCACATTTAAATAAGTACAACATTTTTTTGTGTCTTATCTATATAATTATTACATTAAAATAGGCACTATATACAAACGGATGTATGAGCAAGAGGGTCAAAGTTCAAGGCACAATGTTATGATGAAGTAGCACACACCATCAACCCGCACAAACTGGTAAACAAAGTGCAAACACTTGGTCTACAAACACACCTCTGTCGGTGGATCAAGGACTTTCTCACCAACAGACCTCAGCACGTCAGACTAGGTAATCACACCTCCTCCACCATCATCCTCAACACTGGTTCCCATCAAGGCTGCGTCCTCAGCCTGCTCCTCTACTCCCTCTTCACCTATGACTGCACTCCCACCCACAGCTCTTACGCCATAATCACATTTGCAGCCGACACAACCATAGTGGGCCTGATTTCCAACAATGATGAGACTGCTTATGGGGAGGAGGTTCATATCCTGTCTGCATGATGTAAAGCTAATGATTTGATCTTCAACACTAAAAAGACCAAGGAAATCATTGTGGGTCAATATCAGAGGACCTGACCTGGATTGTGAACACCACATCCTTGGTCAAGAAGGCCCAGCAACGCCTTTTCTCTCTGAGGACCCTGAGGCACAACAAAGTGCATGGTGGAGACAGCCCAGCGGATTGTTGGCTCCCCATTACCAAACCTGAGGGACATCCATTTGAGCTGTCTCTACAGACGGGCAGTCAACATCAGGAAAGACCCCACACACCCTGGTCACCACCTGTTCACCACTCTGCCCTCTGGCAGGCTCAGAGTCATACGTGCACGGACAAATCGACTTTTTCCCCAAGAGCTGTGGACAATCTCATAAACCATGGCCCCTGACCCTGGCTGCTCCTATGAGCTGTGCAATATAGACATGGTTGATTTTAGTGTGTAATCTAATCTGTATTCATTTATTTATTCGTTTGTGCTGCTGGGTGGAAGGTCGCTGCCAAACTGATTTTCGTTGTGTGTTTTTGATGCAATGATAAATAAATCTTACAAAATCTATGTCCAAATTGTATGCATAGCCTACTGTATGCAACAGTATTAGGGTGACCAGATCCCAACTAATCAAACGTAGGGTGAGGTCTATCTAACCTAATAAAATAAGTATTTCTATTCTGCCCCTTAGCTTAATCGGTTTTTCCCTCTGTTTGATTCAGTAGCATGCTGAATTTGCACTTTACATTCCTCCACTGATCTGTTTTTGAGCCACTCTTTTCTTGTGAGACAAGACTCGTGCACTGTGTCACTTCACATCTGAAACTGAAAAAAACCCCAAATTTTGCAAATTTCTGTGAGAATTACCTTCCACTGGCCTCACCCTGTCACAAATAGTTTCCTAGTCTTCTTTGGAACGGCATTTCTTTTTCTTTGTGCTAGTTCCTATCCACCAAAATCCTCATACCGGTACCTTGTGACTTTGTGGTGACAATTGGTACAATTTTACACGCAGGCAGCAACGATGGTCACTGGTTAACCTGCATTGACCCATGTTTGCGCAGTTCGTTTGGCATTAAAAAAATCCCCAAGATCATAGCCGTCCCTACTTTTTTTACAGTCTGGGATAAAAGTCAGATTTTAGAAAAGCGTCTTTCCTGCAGTGGTTTGACTTTTAAAAAACCTTTCAGCCAGTTCCAGCTGTTTCCTATTGAAGACCCTTTCGATGTTGATTAGGAAAATGGTTTCACCTGTGAAAGTGGTGACTATGCTAGAGTTGATCCATCGTTTAATTCCTGTGAAATATTTTTTGAACTTCGTGTTTTTAAAATGTTGAATCACAATGAATCATAGACATATACTAGCTTTATTTTATTTTATACTTAAGTTTAGTGTCACTCAATACTTTGTTCATATTCAGAGTGTTTAATCTCCAAATCTACATTGCAGTAAATAGGTTTTACAACCTGTAAATTCGTGTTTAGCTCCACATCAAACTTAAGAATCAGTCAATGGGTGAGATCTGGCCCTCAGTCAAGTAACCAATCAGCTCCACAGACTGAGAACTACAGATGGAAAGCAGAGGGCTGTCAGCACCATGGCCAGCGCTCTCTGCCTTCTGGGGGGCGCTGTTGCTCGCCCTTTTTAATCCCCTTTTTACATTTGATTGAACAGACGCATTGAAAGAAAGATGGATAATTTTTTTTTTTTTAACAAAACAATGGTTATTTCGGAAAGTAGGAAGTCAAAACAGATAGTTCTCTATTCTGAAGAAAGGACTATTATATTGCCCATAATGGCCAGTAGATTTGTAGACCTACACATTTCCTCGACTTGAATCCTCCTTGCACCGCTGAAGTTTAACCACGAGATGGCGCTATCATAAAGCTGTTGTATAAGTATTACACAAAGCAGCCATAAAAGCTTCAGTCGTACATGAGGGTAGAAATGGCAATAAATGAACTCCTGGCTCTGCTGGAAAGGCTTTTATTGTTTCTATTGCTTTTTGTTTGGGATTTACTCCTTTTATGAAGCACATTTGTTGCCTCTTTTTGTATGAAATGTGCTGTGTCAATAGGACATGTGCATTCACCCGATACAGATAATTACCTGCTTTTAATTTTTGTATTTTAAAAGAAGTTCATTCCTGTAGTTTATGCACAACTGAGAAGATTTAGTGTCTCTGAAACTGTAGGAAAAAAAAACGTCAACACAGGTGACTCAAAGTTTGGAAATGCTAAATTAAATTTTAAAAAAAATAAAATATGTGGAGAGTTAAAAAGAAATGAGCTTACCAGACCTCTGTAGCTGCACCACATCTCTGCCTGAGGCTCGAGGCTACATTAGCCCTTAGTTAGATAACATGCATGAATCTCTCCAAACTGTGAGGCTCCAGGTTTCGACAATTTCGATCGTTCCTTTTAGAACTGTTTATCATGAGTCTGACAATATTACAGAGGGGCAATGCTATCATATTGTTGTACTCATTGTCTTATTTCTTTTTGCTCTCCATTTTCATTATTGAACTGACAGTAGCCTATTATTTATTGTTTACATTAAGTCATATTTTTGACTGTCTGATAACCTTTCTTTATCATGTAATAGAGAAAAGCGTGCATACATGCAATGCATTTTGCTGGTTTTGTAAATGTAATGGAGAAATGGCAAGTAACATTTTTTACAAAAATACAAAAAGGACTGCCCTGTGGTAAAAACCATTTTAAACAATTGAATGAGAAGCAGAGTGTAGACGACAGACAGAGAAGAAGCAGCCCTCTGTCTCATTGCCTCTTTTACTGACTGTGGTCTGTGTTGTCCTCTGTGACCTTAGCTCTGCTGTTGCTAAGTTGAGCAAAACTTTCCTTCCCTCCACCAATAGAGACAGATTGTCCCCCTTCCCCTCACAGCTGTGTGGCCTGAATGCTGGAAATAACCACCGGCCTGCGGATCAGGAGTCTTGGCTGTTTAACAGTGGCAAATGTTGGCCCTGTGCCGCAGTAAACTAGAAGAAAAAAACAAACAAAAACAGAGAAAGATGCAGGCTGAGCTTTACAACGGAGACTATCAAGCCCATTACCCAGAGACATAAAATATCCTGTTCAAAAAACAAAAAGCCATTGCATCAGGTTGGTACTATATCAACACTTTATTGAAATCAAATCTTATCCAATCAGTGTGATCCATGTATAATTTGATGGATAAGATGCACCCAGGTATTGGTTTTCTGAACTGACTCTAAAACAGTTTTGATCAGATTTCACAAATATTTTACTATTCTGGTTTCCAGGATGAACTCCAGCACCTATTGTATCCTACAGCCTGTGAGAATGTAGACGAAGCACCCCCAAAACTGCATGACAAAAGGCAGTAAAGGTAGGTTCAGATGAGTTGAATATATAGCTGAATACATGAATAAATAGCCTTATATTGCGATTGTTTAAAAAAAACAAATAAAAAAATCAGATGGCAAAAACAAAGCTTTACTTTATTCACTGAATTAGCTAGCTGACTTTAGCTTCAGCTTTCGCTTTAATTAGTCAGCAACACTACGTTTTTAGTTTGTTTAACATTATGAAAAAGGAGACATTAAATCAGACACATAAACAAAACATTAAAGTTCCCCTCCAGACTTGTTCTAAAGTACATAAAAATACTCTGCTATGACTAATATTTTATTTAACCTGGTTTTCCCACATTAAAGTTTTTAAAACTCTGAAGAGGGGCTGGAAACACATCTATTATTTCTCCTTCATTGAGAAATTCTAGATCTATGAATCACAGGCCTCTGGCCCCACCCACCACCACTGTTTGCACTAGGTTGACTGGTGAAAAATCAGAGCGCATCAAGATGGCTAGTGTTAGAGGAAACATGGGAGAGATTCAGCCATAACGTTACATGTTTGAGCCTCAGTCAGACCCGGACTCAGAGGAGGAGTCTGTTGTTGACTAGCAGACGTAGCAGAATGCTAAGTGTAGTTAGCATCTTTTGTTTATGTTGTTTGTTAGCTTGTAACTGGCAGTGGCTGACACAGCGTTAGTGGTTGTGAAACGTACAATAATATCTGCTGCGATGTTACAGTGTGTTCACATCTTGATAGCCAGCCAAGTTATCCTGGGAACTGGCTCATTGGCAGTAGTAGTATTTCTAAATTAGACAGCGATTGGCTTTCGTGTTTGTGACGGATCAAATGTAGCTCGCCCGGTGTTTGTTTGAATCTCCCCCTTCAGTAGAGGAATATGAAGACACTTTCCTAGTGACAAACTTTGGACAGATACAAGTCATTATAGTCCAGGTCAGACATTTTAGGGGATGTAAACATACGAAAAACACATTTTTGAGTCTTTAAGGGCTGATCATTATTTCTTTCTTTTGTTATTTTCTGTAAATTGTGAGAAAATAGTGAAAAATAGTCTGAGATGGCATCTTTATATTACTTGTTTTGTCCGACTGCTGGTCCAAAATCCAAAAATGTTCAGTTTACAATGACACAAAACAGAAAAAAAAAAATCTGCAAATCCTCACATTTGAGAAGCCAGAACCAGGAAAACATTTGGCTTGATGAATTAATTAAATGATTTGATTATCAAAATTGTTGCACATAGACTTTTTTTTTTATAATTATAGCTATAGCTCTATCAACAGCAGTGCTGGAGTAAGCGAAAAACGCCTTTTACAGACAATCCTCTGTACCGATGTGCACATCAGGATCAAAATCCTATTTCCTGGGTTTGCATTTCATTTAAAAATCAAACATGTGGCGTCCAATAAAGAACAGTAGACTGACTCATTCTGATGTAAATCATCCTCCTCTTTAAGTCAGCCCCACTTGAACCTGACATGATCCCCGCCCAGCCATTAAAATAAATATTTTGAGTGATGAGGGCATAGATGTGATTTTGGTTTGGAAGCCATTACATCAGTATTACAACAGTGTGGAGGCTCGCAAATGTAGGTTCCAGCCAACAAAATCTTTTTTTAACACCAGATAGTCGCTGTTTTATTCAAAACGGACAAGAAAAATCTTCCCTCCCTTGTTTTTACAACTTGCTGCGTGAAATATAAACATATTTTACACGAAAGCACACCCTGTTCTCCTTTGTTGGTGTGTTGAAGTTTGATAATAGGTTGTTTTTGAAGCAGAACTGCAAAGAGTTATTTTGTTCAGGCTTCTTAAATGTTTTCTTATGAGACCTTATTCATGACGAAGCAGATGATATGATGATAATTTGCCCAATTAAAGGAACAGTTCACCCAAAAAAGAGAATTCGGTCATCATTTACTCCCTCCGATGCTGAAGGAATGAAGGTTGTTTTTTTTGTAGTTTTAAAACATTTCTGGAGCTTCACAGCAAAACAGCTTTACAACATTTTTCCTCTGTGATTTGTTTTAAAATGTAGTCACAAGTCGGAAGCCCCAAGATCTCAAATTGTTTGTAAAAGACATTATTTACCCCCTTTTTTAAAGGCAAAATCTTCACTGTGGGGGTTTTTGCTAATGCTTCCAGTTTAACAGCTACAGTGTCTTACAGTGTCTACAATGTCTTATCAAATCAATTTGATATCTCTGGGCTTCTGGAGACTTGGATTTCACCGGACAAGCTGTATGGAGCCTTTTTAGGATTTTTTTCAGTTATTTTTTCTTTTGCTTTAAAACAAGTCCACATCTACTACAGTTCTTCAGAAGAATGCTGCAACGCTGTTTTGCCGTGAAGCTCCAGAAGTGTTTTACGGACGCAGAAAATTCACCCTACACCCCATCAGAATGCAGGCGAGTTGATAATGACTGAATTTTCATTTTCAATTAGAGAGACATGCTCGTTATCAGTTAATGTGCGCTAATTCTTTCAGTGTCTTTACATCAGCGTCATCATTTGAGGATCATTTGTTGATGAAAAAGCCTTTTGGTGAGGCCACGCCCAAGTCTGCAGTGCTGCATTGTGCTGGCAGAGATTCAAGCTCTGGGGGCTCAGACTGTGTGTGCGTGTATCGGTTTGCATGCTGAAGTGTGTGCATGTAGATCAGTACGAGTGATTCTGGCCTGGTGGCCCAGTCGGCCCAGTGTCACTTTGTTTTCCAGCCCAGGTGAGCCTTCGGTTTACTGTTTGTGTGCCTGTTTGATGGCAGCTGGTGAAGGTTCGTGTATACAAACTAGAACTAGAACTACTGACAGCTGACGAGTGCAGATGTCGTGATTCATGTGTCATGTTATCATATTATCTGCCAGGACTTAAACCGGGAGTGTGGGACTTTTTTTTTCATATAAACAACAGCTGACCTCGTCAGATAAATCTCTCTGTATTTCACAGTATAACAGTTTTTAAACTGGTGTCTGTGGCGACTTTCCTGCGTTGGCTCTTAAGCAAAGATTGGTTGTCCAGGACCAGAAGGCGGAGCAAACGTAGCGACTGAGTAGGCCACAGTAGCGGCTACAGCAGCTAGAAGTATGTATGTTGGGGTCCATGGCGTCATAAGCATGTCGGCAGTGTTTGTGTATAAGTTCAGCTACTTGTTTAATTTTTAAATGTACTCTTAACAATTAAGGCTGCAACCAATTATTCTTTTTCTCGGATAACGAATTAATTGTGTGTAAAATGTCAGAAAATGGTGAAAATGGCCATTATAATGTCTCGCAGCTCAATGCGACATCTTCAGATTTGCTACATGTGCAACGAAAAGAATCAAATCCTCAAATTTGAGAAGAAACAACAAATGTTTAGCATTTTGACCAAAGTAATCATTTGAGACAAGGTGACATCTCTCAAATGTGTCGTTTTATTCTAAACCAATAAAAGAAACCAGCAAAAATTCACTTTTGAGAAGCTGGAACCTGTAAACTTTTGGGCATTTTTGCTTGAAGAAGTTACTTCAACAAATTGTCAAAGTGGTTGCCGATTCATTTAGTATTTATCGATTAATAATCGGATAATCGTTTCAGCTCTAGTTGCGAGTGTGTTTTCCGTCACACAACGCGTCTCCCTTGAGCCTCTATATACGGCTCACTGTCGTAGTGGGTGCAGTGGTCAGTCTGATATTTGACTCAACAATCGGGTCTTGTTTGTCTATATGTTGGTGGAGTGACTCACAGCACTGAGCGGAGGCTGAGGGCGGAGTGGAAGGAATGACAGCATTTCATGACTATCAAACATCAGCGACCGTTTCTGTTTTCGGTTAAACCCAAAACTGCAGAAAGCTGGTGGAACGAGGACAGACGGGTCACATTCTGTGTTCAAAACTGAGCCGTCAGTCTGTGTCTTGTTAACGTTTCAGGTCCTGGACAGGTTGCGTTCTTTAATAATTCCCCTCGAGTTATTTTTTTTAAATCTCAATTTAACTTATTTAGATTCAGTATTCATGCTCTGTTGAGACTAAAGAATTGTACCAAACATACAACATTGTCACACAGACAGAGAAGGAGGAAAGAAGGCTGAATTGTGCTGCAGGTACTACAGATAAAAGTATACGTATAGGTGTGAGAATAATAAAGGGAATAATCTTTACTGCTTCCATGTATAGACAAACGTATCTATGCATCATCTTCAGTGGCAGGTGAAAGCAAACATTCAATTTTACAACTTTGACAACATCAGTCATAACCTGAAGGCAGATGGTGTTCACTCAGAAGGTGATAAAATGTTCTTATTCCGTTATCGCACATGGCAGGCAGGCAAAAATCCTGAGTGTACTGTATGTTTGATTCATGCCTGTTTTTAAAACTTACAAAAAAGGCTCATAATGAAACAGAAGTTTATGTTTCTATAATTATTTAAAATTTAAAACGTACACCAAAAAAGACCTCATATGAATTCTCACTGGTATTGAATTAGTTCTTCTTATGTGTTTAGGGGAATTAAACATGCTTTAAAATGTTCATAATGGGGATTTGTCCCTACTATAAATAATATATTAACTTAAACGACGTATTGATTCGATCCGAACACATTTTCCATATTATTAAACGCATAGCATAAATAGAAAGTGCAAGTTCTTGCTCCAAAGCATCTTGAGGGTGCAGGCACAGATAATAGTTCATCTTGTTTTAAATAAGAAACACCCTGAACTACATTTCTTTGAAATTTCTTTACATCCTTTTCTCTTTTTCTCTCTCTCTCTTCTTCTCTGTCTCCTTCGGTCCTCCTCATTTTTTCATCCCTCCTCTGTGCCTCTCATCTCATTACCACGGGGGAAAACACTGCACTATTGTTTACCCCAGAATGTCCCGGTAAAGTTGATGCGGAAACATGAAGCTCCTCGGTCCTGTTTGGTTTGTCCTGCCTCCTTTTAGCTTTGAGGAAATAATTTCTTATGGCTTTTTGCCTCTTTTTTTGGACCACGTTAGCCCCTTTCAAAACTCAGCCCTCTTATGTAACTGGTGCAAAAGTTCAGCTGGGGAAATGTTTTGTTTTGTTTTTTTCTTTGAAATTGTCACATGCTAGAAAGAGCAGGCATAATGAGGTGAATGACTGACGAACAGAGCAGATACTGTGTGCCAGTGTGAGAAATGACATTGCGTCGAAGGCATCTCGCCAATGTTTGAAATGAAACCTGTAAGGCAGCTGTGCTTCAGAAAAGGAACAAAAAGTCACCCCACACAGCAAAGTTCACTTTTCTAGTTCCACTGAAACCCAAAGAACGTGGCTTCACTTCTTTTTAGAAGAATGCAGAAAGGCAGACCTGTCTTCATAATGCTGTGATTTTAGGAGTTTTTCAATGTAACGGCCCAAAGTAGTTGATCCTTTTTGGTCTACACTTAAGCTGGAAGATACTTTCCAGACATGTTGCAGGTGCGGTAACTGTCATCTCATTTACTGGCAAATTTTTGACTCTATTTTTGACTACTTTGAAAATAATGAGGATATTTAACATTGGAAATTCCCATTGATTCTTGTTATCATCTTTAGTCCTTTACACGTCAGCTGCTATACATGAAAAATTCAATATAAAACAACAGTTTCGATATCAAAGTAAAATGGAAATACTATTATAACTTCAAATTAAATGTGGTAGGCAACATTCAAAACCAGGCATCAACCAACAAAAAGCCAAAAAAACAAAGTGAATTCAGATGAAAGGTAAAAACAAGGTGTTTTAAAACTCTTCTTCTTTTGTCAAAATACGGTATAAGGATTCAGCTGATTTACATCGGAGGGGTTGTGCTTTAACTTAACTATGACATAACCCATTTTTAAATTCTATTTTATTCTATTTTTTTTTTGACTGACCAAAACTCAAACAAAAGTTTAGTTAAATGTTTAAAAGGAGTTTAATTTGGATATTAACTTTATTCCAAATGGTCAGTTTATGTCACGGAGAAGGTAACAGGAATATTTAAGGGGACGTGTTAATTATATACAGTTGTCAGTACACAGAGCAAAAAGTAATGCAGTCCTGCAATAAATCCTACCTGCGTGAAGGTTATAATGTTCGTTGAACCTGTTTCAGAGAGGTGCTGCTTCAACTTTACGGTCATTCTGGAGAATGTAGTTTTTGGTGCTGTTGACCTGTAATGAATTATACAGACTTGTGTCTCTGCTGTTTAACCTACTCTCATTGACAAACATGTATGTATTAAGATGAGCTGAGGTTAGTTCCTTGGGATCCTTCGCTCCTGGGCCTGGGAGAGGCCCAGTGGCAGTCCTAATTTCCCATTCCAGTTTCCAGTTGTGTTGAAATGTCACCTCCCTGATTGTGGCCACGCATCCAGCTGAGCCCTGTCATCAACATCTCTAATTTTAGCTGGGTTTTACAGAGCACACACATGTGACTTTTGATTCTCTACATGGGAACATTTGTGTGTCTGTCTGTGCGCTCGCTGCTGTTGTCGAGCACCAGCTTGTGTGTGTGTGTGTGTGTGTGTGTGCGTGCTGGCAGGAGGGGGGCAATCATCAAAAACAAAGAGGACTAGCCCTCAGATTAGCTGAGCCTCATCCCTCCCTTATTAATAATCCAGAGTGAGATGGAGTGGAAAGCAACAATGAGAGCGTTGAATATGTGAATATCTCTTTAATAAATCATTAATCAATTATGATTTCCTCACCAGAGGTAGTTGCTCTTATTGGATTTCTTTGCACATTCTTTTTTTTACACCTCGCTGCCATGTGCCTTTTTGTTTACATATAAATCCACCCATAATGCTTTGTGAGACGGAGGCGGATCAAATCAGATCTTAGAGTTCTGTTATTGTTTTGAATAAGTTGTTCGTCTTCTCTCTTTCTCACACTCTTCCTGTTTAGTTTTATGGTGCAGCGGACCTTTCAGTGTGTTTTTCTTCTGGTCTCTCCACTACAGAGATATTGCAATCTTGTGTGTTTTGAACCACAGCTGGAATAAGTCGTGTTTGCTAATATAAAGGTGTTAGGACTCTACTTTTGAAGCAGATGAGAGGCCATCGTCAGTCATATTTGCTGGTGTTTGTTAGTCCACTGGTGTCCAGTGATGTGTGAGAGAAAGTGAGAGTGAAATCAGATGAAGCACAAATAAACCAGGGTTCAGAAGCCGGAGGGCGGCAGTCAGAGGAAGTTGACCACATATAAACACACACACACACATCTTTATTGCAAATACGGAATGACTGGGCAGGTTACTGTGCTGACTCACTACTGAAGAAAATAAGTAAACATGCTGACATCCACGAGGGCTGCAGAGAGACCTTTTGGCCAAGCAGCAGCATTTTGCTCAAGAAGGTGGATCAGGTCTGATTCCAGTCAGTCAACACAGTGCGATGGTGATGAAACAGTCGTCTAATTGTGATGTATTTTGGCGTGATTGGCCCAATTTAACTCATGTTTCACTGCTCTCAGGTCAGTTTCAGTGTTATTTTTATTTTTTCTGGTTTGAAGTCGCAGCGTTTCACTCCGGGTTGAGAACATTTTCCTTCCCCTGGGCTTATGAATTCTTTGCTAAACCCATCGCTTAACTCTAACAACAAATAAGGCTTCTGTCTGTGTTCACGGAAAGTGCTTTCTTCTGTGTTCCAGACTTTTTGGATAGACGGAATTTTCTCTCAACATTAGGCGATTGCTAACGGCAATTATTGCAAATGTTAACATCTCCTCTTTAGGAGATCAAATTATCTTAAGTCCTTGTATGCATCTCAGATCATTATCTGTTAACATGGGAAACTGATTCATTCAGCTATGCACATCCTACAGTAGCTTGTTGTCATTGCTCTATCCCAACAATTTCCTGGCTAATGTAGTCTCACTTTTCAAACACAGCACGATGATGGAGAACTTCTTTCACAGCCTGAGGATAAGAACACTGTCTCCTTTCGGGATTCGTACACAGGGCTACAATTTACGGAAAAGCATGGGAAATGAGTTTGCTAATTTGAAGGTTTTTGAAAGTTTTTGTTTCTGTCTGAGGGGGCTTTGTAAGTCAGGAATGTGGCTTCTTTTCCCACTCATGTTCTGTAATTCAGAGAGGTTTATGTTATATGAGAGATGTCTGCCGAGGAGTCCTGGAGATCGGTGATTATTTTTCTATTACGCCCGGCTTTCATCTCCATCCCTGTGACTAATGTTCGCTTCCTTCTGACTAACTCAGGAGGAGTTTCTGATTGAGCCAAATTCTTTACTCAGCCGTTGCACTGATCAAAAGGCCACTGCTTTTAATAATTAGGTTTTTCTTTCTCATTGTTCTCCCTCTTTCTCTCAGTCACGCTCACGCACATACTTATCCGCTGTCATCTGGTGATTCTCAAACTTTTTCATGGGGTTTAAACTGTTATAAAAACTAGAGCCCGACCGATATGGATTTTTGTCTCACCAGCTAGGTAACAATATAGTGTGAAAACAACACTCAACAGACCAAGTCCACCACGCACTGTTGTCTGCTGAACTGCAGAAAAATGCTCTGACACTCACCTTTCAATCTGCTAAGTTACTGACTGTACTGAAACTATAGCTGGCAAATGAAATAAGCACATGGCGGTTGTCAGGGAGAGGGTTAACGTTACATTGAAAGGGGGAATTGATGCTGTCATTGTTTATTATTAACTTTACAGTATGCATTTCACACACCAGTTGCTGGGAATCCGCAACACCCGCGACCGATGCCTCATGTGCTTCCCAGGGAGTGCGCGCTCTGCTTGACAAACCATGTAATGACACCATTTCTAACGGCCAAAGCTTTTTCTGCATTGTTTATTCTGTAAAGTATCATATCGGCAAACATAAACGCCAATGCCGATTATATCGGCCGATTTTATCGGCCAACCAATATATCGGTCGGGCTGTAATAAAAACATATAACCATATCTTGTTTCTCTACTGTATATGACAAAACTTTACCTTTGTCACACAGAATTAACACATCTAATTAAAACAAGAAGGGATTCTTGTTGTAGCAAACCGAGTTTTAAATAAGACAGTTTTAATGAGATAATGTGTAATAATTTCTTTAAGAAATTTCTATATGTTGTTAAAATCATAGAAAAAAGAGCCAGTCAATGCAGCTCTGTGTACATCGGCTAGAAAATTTGACAATGGCTGTGGATGCAATTTCTACATACAGCAGGACATTTTCTCCCCTCGCCATCATTGACTGTGTAAAAAGATGGACGACATGAGAGCTCCCCAAAGTGAAGCCAAAACATCTCAATCGCCCCCTGGTGGTGGGCTGCAGTATAGGTCATAAACTCCTCCTTCTCAGTGATATCAGGTAGGACATGGGCCAAACTAAAAACTCAAAGTACACCTTAAATAAATTTTTCCCAAAGATGGTTTCTGTCATTGTAGGTAGTTCTTATCACGCTGATGTATGTTTAAGTGTTCATTTTTCTGATCAGTTTGGTATTAATTAGTTATTTAATGCTATAAGAATGGGGTGATATGTCATAATTGACAGCTGAGCCCTGGTTGCGATTGGGCGGGTGGGGATTATGGGCGGGAACTCAATGCTGCCCGGTCGCTACTGCGCAGACTCTGGCTCCAAATGCACAAGATGGCGCTCATATCCGGGATATTTTGGCTTCATTTTTGTACAATGGGAGGAAGTTCTGGTAGTACTAATACTAACTAGTACTAATAGAGCAATACTGACAACCTGTTTTAACCATAAAGTAAAACAAAAATAAACCAGTGAAACGTTGCACAAAAACTGGATTGCATTGATTCCAGAACTTTTAGCCTGTTTATTTTCCTTCAGCCTGTAGAGTGAGAAATGTCATATTTGATACAAATACATCAACTGCAAGTTCCTACATTAGTCTGCAAACACAGAAGGATGCAGTATAAATAGATGTGACCACAGTTTTAGCAAAGCTAGCAGCTGAGATTCTCTTGAACACAACAGTTGTCAGAAACCCCAAACAAACAAGCACTGAGGTTTATGGCAGTTCATTCAAGCCTGACGTTTCTTGCCAGAGGTTGCTTGATGTCTTATTTTAGTGGACCATCAGATCTGCTCCCGGGGAGGTTTGAGGCAGAGTGATGGTGAGCTACTGGAAATTATGGAAGACAGCTTTTCCGACAATAGGATCTCGTGCAGTGTTACAAAAAGTTTATTTTAAACCAAACCGACAGCCAAATATTAGTACCTTTTTAAATGGCTGAAATTTCCTGTGTCACTTGAGTGGCTCACAGTGGACAATATTTGTATCTCATAACTGTAAACTTTTCTTAATCCGCAGTGTTTGATTACACCTGTGTGGTTTCATAAGTCTGGTCCTTATTATTAAGATAAAGGATCAACATTTGTAATGTGGAAAAAAATGTACATTTGTATTGTCATGCCACAACTTGCCAATGCATAGTGCCACTATGTGTCTTAAAGTTTGTTAAGTGACTGTAAATTCATATTTTATTATGTTTTTACAGTTCCTTTTACAGCTGGACACCAATTTAACTAACGAAATTTTCTGTAGATTGACTAATTAATTAATCGACCAATCACTTCATCTTGATTTAACATGAATCTCTTACAGAGCGCTCAGATTACTCAAATTGCATTTATCAATAAATGACAACCAGTAGAAGTTTTTTTAACCATTGTATTTATTATTGTCTAGACAAAAGTAATTTATTTATTTAGCCTTGGGTGGCATTGTCTTCCAGTTAGTCCACCACTTTGGTCCACTTTGGATCGATTACCATGAAATTTTGTAGTCATTCATTGTCCGTGGTCCATGATCAAATGATCTGAGCACCATCATGGGGTTGACATTTGTGGTTATGAGTTTAAAAAAAGGAGCTAAAACAAGATGCTGAACTTATACCTGCTAAACATCAGCATGTTAGCAATGTCATTGTGAATATGTTAGCGCACTGATGTTGGCGTTTATCTCAAATCAGCATTGTGCCGAAGTACAGTCTCACAGATCTTTGGCTGCAGACTCTTGTTATCGTCCAGACTATGTTCTCAAAGTTGAAAACAAAAAAAAAAGGCTCTCTGCTCATTGCTCCTTTTGCATGGCGGAGAAAAGCCTCTTAGTTGTTTTTTACGCTGACAGTTAAACCTGTGCACTTCCTACCTCAAACACATTTTGGGAGCACTGTTTTCATAGAAGCAGCCACTGCCAGAACCCACATCCCACCGTGCTTTCACCGAGCAGGGAACCATGACTGCAGAATCCCCTCCCCTATGATTAAACAACCACAGTGACCACAGTTCACTCTGGCCAGCATGACCTGAGGTGTGAGATTACAAGAGGCATGGTTACGAATTAGCCTCTGGAGAACATTATCTGCCCACACACACTGTGACATAACCATGATACATGTTGGGCCGAGTGACTCGCTGTTTCACTCTATTGTTGACATCCTGTCCACATGCTGTGGATGAGTACGGGCTCGGGAAAGGATATGAATCTGCAAAGGTTATATGAGCAATCCCTCTTTGTGTAGCCATTGAATCACGCCGATGCTCCGCAGCTACGGTCAGAGGAGGAATGCTAAAAATTTGGTGACACTTTCCTGAAGGCAGAAGAATGCTGTTTTCATCTCATGGCCCATTTCACTGAAGTAACTTTGAAATTCAGACAAAGCATTTCTCTGTGCAGCGTGGGACCATGCTATCACATGACCTCTAAGCACAACCCGGCATGGAAATTCATTTGTAACCCTGAAGCAATTAATGACTCACTAAAAGATAATCCCTTTGTGAGTTAAATCAAGCAATCTTTTGTCTGCACTTTCGATCTGAGCGCCTCGCGTGACCCCTCCATCCGTTTGAAACACTCCCAACCCTCTCCTCTCCTCTCCCCATCCTCATCCTCATATGATGAAAGGCCATGTGTCTCTGCGCCACACTGCGTGAGTCAAAGGCAGACAAAGACCTAATTAACCTCAATACAGACAGAAGCATTAATAGAATCTGAACTAATTATCTGTATGAGACAGTGTTGGAGGTCTAATTGATTTCCTAGAAGAGAAACGTCCCTTTTATTTTGTAATTTTCCTGTTAGAGATCTATGACCCTGCAAATCAAAGCATATTCAGCGGATCAGGTCCCAATGAATAACAGTTTTTTTATTTTATGTTGTTGTGTGTGTGTCGAATATTAGAGAATAACCTTTAAACCTCCAGCCCTGATAGGTCGACTGCACAGAAAACGCCTCCTGCCAAACTGAGTCAGTTGTAACACCTTAACTCCAAGTTTTGCCATTTAGAGTACATGAAAACAAATAAGCAAAGTAGATAGAGCTGAAACATAAGAGATAAATGGTTGGAATGTCACTCCAAGTGGTACAGATGGGACCAAAAAAACAAAAAAAAGACATCAAGCTTAATCAATTCTTTTAAATTCTGTGTTCAATTTTGCATGAATTCAATAAGTATGGCATCTTTTTTTGTTCCCAACTACATTGACGAAATGTTTTCAATTAACTACCACAATGGCAATGGCCAGAAAAAAGGGTATTTTTTTCACTATCACTGGTAGAGTCCAGTGTTTTCCTGTCAAGTAACTAGAGAAAAAATGAAATGGGCATAGAAGATGGGAAAAAGCCTCTCCCACTCTTAACATAACAGGTGGTGTTGGTGAAGTCGTGCTTGAGCTCATCTGACTGGGCTGTGTGGGTACAGCAGATTAAAACCACTACCCTGAGAGTAATGTATTTCAAATTGTAAAGACTGGTGCTGGATCATAATCGGGATTGGTAAGTGAAGCCATCGGAATGAGTCCAAGGAGAGCGAAAAAATGGGGTTAATGCATCTCTGGGCACAAAGTTAATTTTCCCCCACAGAATGAAATTGGAATGTTTTCTCACAGTGACCACACTCAACACAACTTGTTGGGATGAGGATGGACACTTTACTTACTAAAACAGCCTTGTGGCATCCTGTCCGTCAGTGCTCCTCTGAACGACTTTGACCGAGCCAGTACGCAGACACATTACACCCAGAACACACTGGCACCATCTCAAGTCTGTCACTGGTCTGCCTTTGGTTCAGTCTGCACTCAGACGCCAAGAATAATATTGCTGACCTGCTGCAGTGACTGAAGTGGAGCGAATCGGTCTGTGCAAACAGCTTTAGCTCCGGTGTCCTTTTGAGACTTTGTGACCATTCAAATGGGAAAAAGACCCACCCTCAGAAACTCTTCCACTGTTAGGAATCTGTGAGAATTTATTGTTTCAGTCTTCTCTCTTTACCTCGACCTGGCCTAGCTTAGTGACATATTTCCCAGAATAGGTTCTGACATTTCCCATCGGGGAAGAGGCAGGAACAAATTTGCATTGTTGTGGGTTGTGTGAGTAGGTGGAGCAAGAGTGCAGTGAAATATATATTTATTTATTTTTTTGCAGTTGAGAGTGAGAAACTTGTCTTGCATTGTATTCAGGTCTATTTGGGGTCAATTTGACATGAAAAAATTCAGATATTTTTTTGAATGATTGTTGATGTTTTTGTCTGTTTACATGATGCACTTCAGCAAGGATAATGTTTCTGATGTTGTGACCACTGTAATGGCAATAGTTTAGCTTATAATTAGAAATTTAAGTGGACAGTGACATAATAATGACAGCTGGTTCTCCCCTAGTGAGTTATTTCAGTTTATTTTGAATGCATTTATATGTTGCAGTTTTATGTTGATTTAACTTAACTCCATCTGCTTGAGATGTTATGACAGTTATGACATATCTTTTCTTCTTCTGTTGATGTGGAACAAGTTTAGAAAGAATATAAACTGTTGGCTGTAAAAATGTCTTCTCAACTATGCGTCTTTTTTACACAGACCAGGTGGATGAATACACAGTGCCTGAACATAAATCAGCTCCGAGGATTTTAGTTGTTCCGCATCCTGCTTCCTGCTGGCCTAACACTTAATGCTGAATGTCAAGCAGTTTAATACAAAACAGTTAAAGGTCCGATATCTGACTTGTCTGACCCGAGTTCCTCATCCTGTCTGCGAGCAGGTTGTTGTTTATGAGCGCTCTAGTGCTTGGTTTTTATTGGCCGTCCATTCAGGAAGTTCTTACTACTTGGGAACGCTGACTGACGGTAGTCTGTCCTTGTCTGACCCGTAGTTCCTGAACCAGGGAGGTTAGCCAGTTCAGAGACAGAAGGAGTGGTGAACAGAATACCAGCTCCTCTGGGAATATCGGATGCATCAGGCACCTAATTTTAAAACCCACAGTTCTGGATGGGAAGTGATATTGTCACTGTTCCTTAGTTTGACCTTGTGTGCTCTTTCTTTGTCCCGTCAGCAGAGTTGAATATGTTTTTCCTCAGCATCTGCCCATTTTTAATGATTTGTTCAGCCTGGTGAGTCACAGATGAAAGGCGAGTTCATTGCTCTGATTTGAGCCATGCTCAGCCAGTAGTAGATGGGCCAAAGTGTCCTGGGTTCTGGTTCCAAAAAGCATATTATGATGATCTTTGACCATAGACTTACAATGGGACAGAGATCATTGAAACTCTATGATGCTTTTGGGAAATGATTCACAGAGTTTCAGCTTACTTGCACTACTGATTTGTCCTGATTTATTTCCCTACAGGGCATATACACATACACATACACTCTTTTGACTTTTGCCTTGTATGTTAACCTATGTGCATTTGTGACTGAAACGAACCACGACTCAGCTGTCATTCTCCACCACAAGCCTCGCGAAGCTTTGACTTGTTGTTTGCGGCTGGAAAAGAAAACCGTCTCCTGTTTTGTTTTTTTTGTCCGTGTTGCTTTGCAGAAACACTACCAGCCAATAATGGCCCACCGTGAAACAAAACACCAAGATGTTTTTGAAATTCAAGTGAAATTCAACTATGAATGAACTCCTTTATCCGTTGCACTTTCAGCTGCAAATCAGTGCATTAGGTTCAGAAAACCAATAATGTCGCCTGTTAGCTTGGCATTAGGCTTCTCCTCGCATGCTTGCATGTTAGTTATTGGCATTGGTGAAGGGTGGGGCCAGGGAGAGGTATATTCCTGTTCCACAGACGCAGGGCTCGAGGCTGCTCTAAGTGATTCAGTGAGGAATTTGTTTACTTGTGGCGGCGCTACAAATAACTGCAGGGTTTATATAGAGCAAAAAAACGACTTCCCCTCCAGGCAGCCATACAACATAAACAGAGCCGCGAGGGGAAGTACTGGACCATCTTATTAAAGCACAACCACTACACATGTTCCACACGGCCACATGGATCCCATTACTCACTGAGGAGATTTTTTTTTCCATCAGGCCTGCTGGCCCCAGCCCCTTCATCCTCACTCTGGCAATTGGTCCAACTCTGACTTAAATGGATCTTAAAACCATTATTAATCTGTCTTGGACTGACGCTGTTTGAAACCATGTACGAAAAGCTTTCTCCGCGCCATCCAGGCTGACACTGTTTCAAGACAATGTTTGGCAGAAGGCCAAAGTCTCTGTGTGCTTGACCCATAATCCACACCTAAAGTCGACTAAGAACTTGACCTCAAATGTCTGGCACCAACCTGAGTGTGTGCGATTTTTTAATATGTGCCGTCTTCCCATTTATTTTTCAAGTGTGTATTTGTTTTCATCTTACCACGTCTTCCTCTCTTTCCCTTCAGGCATTTGGGAACGCGAAGACGGCCCACAATAACAACTCTAGTCGCTTTGGCAAATTCATTCAGGTGAACTACCAGGAGAGCGGCACTGTGAGAGGGTAAGGAACCGGAGATGAATTTTGGTATTTTTTTCAAAATAAAAGTTCAGAATTTAAAGTTAAGTATTTTTAATGTGCCTTTTTTTCAGAGCATATGTGGAGAAATATCTCCTGGAGAAGTCGAGGCTGGTCTATCAGGAGCACAATGAGCGGTGAGCACTTTTCAGAAATATCAGATCATCATTTTAGAAATTATATATATATATATATAGATATATAGATATATATATATATAGATATAGATATAGATATAGATATATAGATATATATAGATATAGATATAGATATATAGATATAGATATATAGATTTAGTAAAGTATATAGCTTTGGTAGTGAAACTTAAAGACCTATTCACTTCTGAGGATCAAGATTCCTACTGCTGAATGTGCAAATTAGTATATACAACATATATATCAACATTGTTTTAATGTACTATACTTGTTATATATTATAACAACACTGATATAAATATGGTTTATGTTTAAGATTCCAAATATGGACAATATATTTAAAAAAAAAAACTAGGTTGGCAAATACAGCAAAATCTGGTATTTAAGATCATAAATAACATTTGAACTGCACTTGGATTAAAACTTTATTCACTAGATTAGAAGAAAAAATGTGTTGGCAGCAAATATAAAATCAATAAAGTTTGAATTTTAATTAAAAAACATGTATCTGAGTGAATTTATCTCAGAGCTTGTGGTTAAGTGTGGTTCATGAAGTGAATTCAGCTCTAAGTGGGGCTGACACTAATGCGCTTGGACTGGCTGGGACGGTGTGGTGAGGGTTAACCTCATCATGGGGGGGCTCGCAGTGGGCCCCCTGCGTTAGTCACCTCTTATTGAGATGGATTGCTGACTCCAGGGCCATAGAAACCTGTGTGTGTGTGTGTGTGTGTGTGTGTGTGTGTGTGTGTGTGTGTGTGTGTATTTCCTACCTGACAGTGAGGATGTGGATTTGAACAACCCATAATCGCTCCTTTATTCTCAAAGATCTAAAAACAGAAAAGTTTAAAGGATTTAACGTTTTCGCTCATATTTAGAGCAACAAAAGGCAAAACAAATCAAAACTATTGACTCTAAAATAAAGATGGACGACATGAGAGCTCCCCAAAAGTGAAGCTAAAACATCTGGATGGCCCCCTGGTGGCTGGCTGCAGT
>JBBPCS010000573.1:6826913-6840247 GCA_037974645.1 Hollardia meadi | reverse complement strand
CACTTCCCCGCTCTATATGCAAATAACCACGTACATCATTTCCGTTTGCAAAGACCAAATGCGTTGTTGTTTTTAACTGGCAGGAGGCAGCAGTGCACTTCCCGTGCCTTTTCTGATGGAAATAAGAGAAGAAGAAGAAGTAGAAGTAGTAGTAGTAGTAGTAGAAGAAGAAGAAGAAGAAGAAGAAATCAAAACAATACAGGAGTGTTCCAGGTAGACCACATCTCCCAAGATGTTCGACGCACTCGTAATTTATCTCTATGGGCTTTTGGACTTGGATTTTCAGACGTCGTGGACAAGTCCAGCTTACGCGATTTCAGAACCAACTGGAGATGAGAAAAAGGAGGAACAGAAGGAGAATCGCGCGAATGAGTACGTACTTCCACTCACGCAGAGGACGTTAGTTGAGTAGGCGGTCCTTCAATGTAGCCCAGGACACATACCATACACACTGCTATAAGAATGTGGCCATATGTACAATATTATCATAAATATGAGCTATATTAGGCTTGGACTGGCACTATAGTGTTAGCAACAGTAAGTTCACAAATACCCTAAGAGTGAGATGAAACCCTGTGTGCCTAACTCCAAACAGTGCTGACCTTGAAAACGGCTTTATTTTGAAATTGCTGAAAAATATGCACGAGTGTTACTATGGAACAGCAGCAAGGGAGGACAGGAGGCAGAGGAGAGTAAAAACCAAAATAAATAAGCTAATCATGTGGCTGGAAACAATGTCCATGTGTGTGTGTGTGTGTGTGTGTGTGCCACAAGCGTGTGTGTGCTTTCCCTCATCGTGATCATAAACATGACAAAGGTCAGCTGAGTATCAGACAGAGAATCCACTACGACTTCTTACGTAATGACAGACCTGGTTACAAAACACTACGGCTCCTACTCCTACAACATGCAGCATCCCATTAATAAACACACACTCTGGTGTGAGCTCCAGTGTGGCAAGCTTACTTCTAACAAAGATGTTGTTTTCAACCAATAAGGAGCTGAAGGCCCTGTAGAAAGCTGAAAGTTTTAGTTCCCCGAGTTTTGGTGAAAAATAAATGCATGACAATTCATTCTTGAGAGTAGTCCTTTTTTTATCTGAATGAATGGGTTTCTGGCTTGATTGATAGCATTTAACAAGTTATGGTGTCGGAAGTGAGACTCCAAAACTGAGTCAATCGTTAAAGACAGAAGTGACAGGAAATTGTGCTTCCGCGCCTTTTTCTTCCAGATTAAAGGTATTATGTTATTTACAGAACTATGCAGTAAGTCAGTGACACATACATGTATGTGCAATAAGTCAGTGTGCGCATCTCAAATTTCTGGTCATTACAAACTTCCTCACACACTCCTTTTCTCTCTCTCTCTCTCTCTTACACACACACACACACTTAAGTCTATAAATAAAAGGCAAAAGAAGAGAGCAGATTTAGGTCAGCAGACGTGTCTACATGCCGTCGAGCACTCCACTCTTCCCACCGAGCTTCCTCAGGGAGAAAACACGGCTTGACACTTCCAGTGACTAAGCCCAGGAAGCCACTGAAATCTACAGCATCCATATGTTTGGTCACTGGGTGTATAGTAGTATCCACCTTATTACTGCAGTATCTGTCTTATTACTGCAGCATGCACTATATCACAGCAGTATTGGCCTTATTACCACAGTGCCCACCTCGATATGGCAGCACCGGCTTTAGTGTTTGCGAGTGTCATCATTTTTACTGCAGGCAGCACCCTTATTACTTAAGTATAATCCTTGTGAATGCAGCACAGGCCTTATTGCCGCACTGTTAGCTTTATTACTATTACTACTTATCTGTATTCAGCTTCTGAGGGTGTGTGATAGACAGTAGCCTGTTATATCCATGCCTAACTGGGTAGCCAATGACTACTGTATTAATGTTCAAGCCTTATAAGTTAACAGTAAAAGCCTTCTATAATGTCTGACACATTTTCATGTCAAGGCCTTCTAAAATGCCTGTAAAGATATGTGTTACAGGTTACTGTTACTGGAAACTTAGACGATTTGGAGGGGTGCTCAAACAACATCAGGGAATGTGTTTTAAAACTGAGGGCCCCATTTTCTTTAATAAGTTTTAGCAGTAAACTGTAGAGTGAAATTGGAAATGTTCCAATGAATGAAATGGTGACACTGTGTGTGTGGTTTTTTTTAAATGTAGTCTGGACTCTACCAGGAGTCTAGGGACCACCTGGGGGCTACCCCACTCAGCAAAAACAAGGCTTTCCTCTCCCCACTGTGGTGATCTGCTCATCTACAGCACAGGCAGTTGTGTAACTCTGCATCACATCTGGCTACCCCTCAGATGGGCTTCAGCCCTGATCAAACAGCGCTCTTTGGTCTGATGTGAGTCTTCTCATCCAGACAAAATGAGAACCTTTGAGGTGACCTACGTGCAGCTTACGGGTCACAGCACAGATGTGACAAAGTGACGAATAAGTGCTGTCATCAGGAGAGCAGGCTGATGTGGTGCACGTTATGAAACAGGCCCCTCCACTACTATAGCCAAAGACTGGGACAGTCCAAACACTGGGGACACAATCTCGTCCAATTACACTGCAAGAACACGTTTCTCTAACGTTGCTTCACACCAGGTTTACAGGTGTACAAGAGCATGCGTCACACAAGTTGTCCAAGAAAGAAAAAATAAATAAAATAAATGGCTATGGGTGCTTGCAAATGGCTTTTTTATGTAAAGTCCATAGTTTATAATTGTTGATAACACTTACTAAATAAATACTTTACTAAGTCATTATATTTGGCCACAAATACATTTTCAACAAACGTCGTTTAGGCTATAGAGTATACAAATGTAGGTCGTGATTTTAAGTGATGTGAACTTACTTTTTTTTTTTAAATTAGAATGTCCTGCAGGTTATATTATTCATTTACGAATCTAACATTATTCGTTATAGCAGTATGTGGGCGTATTTGGGGAAAACATTCAATGTATTTTTGTTTTACAAAAAAAGTTTATCAGACTTTTCTCCATAGTGGTAAACTGGAAAGTGGCGGCGGCTGTCTCAGCTCTATTAGTTTTTGGCAGATAAGAAGGAAACTGGAAGTACAGAGCGGACAGGGGGGCAAATATTATCCATTTAATACGAAAACTTTTTCAACCAGACCCCACTACCCACTCTACTGAAACAGCAGCCTTCGCCCCGTCTGTCATACACAGAAATTGGTTACACTTCCTTGCCATAACGTATTTCCTCGGCATGTTTTTTGCTCTTTGAAAGATAGAAACGCCGTCTTACCACATCCAGGTCCGCCGCGGTTTGAAACAGAAACATGGGGGTATTTAAACAGTCCTCTCGTCTATAGAAGAACAGACCGTCCTGTCTGCCGGAGACTCTGTCACACAATGGCGCTGATAGGAGGAGAAAACTGCCTCCGCTCACAGGAACCCTGCTGCCTTCACGAGCTGCCGGACGTACTCGCGTGGTGAGCTGCACGTGCGCGTATGTCCCGCAATCTGTGGTAATTTTAAGCAAAACGTTGCAAGATACTAGTTTATGAGTGTGACACCAAGCTACACACATGGGAAAATTGGCGTTCGATGCTCCGCAGGTTTTACATACTTAAAAACATGTCAACTTTTGCTTGAAATGATCGCTAAGATGAATTTATGGTGAATGTGGCACTTGAATGAAGAACATGTAGAGTCGGAAGATCAAAGGACGGGGCAAGATGAGACATTTAGAGAGTAGGGAACAAAATCCTGCGACAACTACAGGTCGATTCAGAGGTCAATTGAATGTCTTTGACTACTATGTAACTAAATCTTTTATTCCTTTCAAAATTCAGATTGTGATAAACTTGGTAGATGGTACAGTTGTGTGTGCAGAAGCTTCCTTGTTCTCCTTAACTCCATATCTCCATACTTAGGACAACTTAGCCCAATACAGATTAATACACACAAAATCTTTGGCAGTTATTGTGCTTAAAACATCACTCCCGAGGTCATCATTAATGTAACAACGGCATAATGACTTTCCTAACAGGATCCATTTTGTTATGGTTGACAAGTCTACGAGCAGTACGTGAAGGCAGCAGGAGAAACTGAAATTGAGCAGCTGCCCCGAGAAGTGGCGTCGTCAACTTTGCTCCGCCCACAAATTCACATAGACGTGCACGCACGCACGCACACACACACACACACACGGTATGTTCTGTAACATTGTATCTTTCTCTCTCCTTCTCTGTATGTATAAGACTCGTTAATTAAACATTAACAAAATTCCAAGAGTGGAAGCAATGTTCACATTTCGGGCTACAACTGCAGTGTCACGACCTGATTATACATGTCCCACCAGGACATTTTCTTTTTTATGCTTTTAATTTTTCAAGTATCTTAACAGATTTTAAGAATCTGCTGTATTTTGCCTTTTACACTTTGACATGCCAATAACTTGAAATCGTCTATTTTGCTTTTCATCTATTAAGGCAGAGAATAGTGAGTGGTCACAGAACTCAGCACTGGACCGATGGTGCTGTTTTGGCTGGTTATTGATGCCCATCCTACCCAGCAGCAGATGGCAGGAAGATGTCCGGTAAACTCAAACAAAACCCAGCTGAGTCTGCTCCATGAGGACAAAAACACCAGTGGAGCATCCTGGGGTAGAAAATGGGTATCTTAGACCGTTTGTGCCCCCGATGCCCCCTGCTGCACTCTCATTTATGGACTGATGCACCCACAATCACAATGCAAGTCTCCCTATTTTTTCACATAGGTTGCCTGTTCTCAGGACGGGCTTTGATCATCCTGCAGTCACAAGTATTTTCCATCTCTCAGAATCCAGTCTTTACAGGGCTTATTGAGAATTGTTGGCTAAGAATCAGTTTTTCCTTTTGTCAGGCAGGAAGGCAGCATTTAGGCCGTCGTGGTGCACTAAAACTGTACATTATAAAGATTTGGTCACACCAGAAAGTGGCATAATGCAATATTAGGTTCTAGAACCCACTGACATATAAAGATGGACGACATGTCTGCACTTCCTCCTTCCACTGGTGACGTCATTTGGAGCCAGAGTCTGAGCAGAAGTGATCGGGCAGTGGAGTCGATCGCGAGCAGAGCTCAGCTGTCAACCGTGATGTTTCACCCCCTTTTTATATAATCAAATAACTAATTAAAACCAAACTGATGAGAAAAATGGACATTTGCACATACATCAGCTTGATAAGACCTACCGAAAATGACAGAAACCATCTTTGGGAAAAATTTGTTTGACGTGTAGTTTGAGATCTTTATCTGCTAACATGGAGGGGCGGGATTTATACTGCTGCCAGCCACCAGGGGGCGATCTGGATGTTTTGGCTTCACCTCTGGGGAGCTCTCATGTCGCCCATCTTTATTTAAAAAGTCAGTGTTAGAACCTTGGTGAAGCTATGCTAGTGCTAGAAGCTATGCTAGCGCTAGCCAGTCACAGTAGCTCCCCAAGCTTCTTTCTTTTTTCTCTGTTGTGTCGTTTACTCTACTTTCGCATTTTTTGCGAGGATTGTATGTACATCATTTAATTTAAGTTTTATTGCAGAAGGAAAAGAATCTTAATTAAAAAAAGTTTGAGCTTGGTCGTTAACAGGAAAATAAGTTCCGATAGTTAATCAAAAGTTGTATTTGTACCACTGACTCCTGTCTTATAACTACAAACCATTCTTCTATTGTGGAGCAGTTTATTTTCTGAAACCAGAAGGGCTGTTAGGATTCTGTGCAAGGTTGTGTTTTTTTCGTTGTGCTTTCTGCTCTCTCCCTTCTTTTTTTTTTGTTCTCTCCCTCTCAGGCCTGGTGCGTGGCAGGGGGCGTGGCTGGCAGCTCCAGCTGCAGCAGACTAGGCACACCTGAGACTGCTCACCTATCACTTCTCGCCATAAAAGCCTGGTCTTCTCTCCACCTCTCCGCCAGATGATTTCGTCTCATCCTGTGACCCCATGTGCTTCGTGTTCTCGCTCCAGTGCTGCGTTCTGGTGATCTTCCCTCGTGTCGTCTCCGGATTCATGTTCTCCTCTAAATCATTCAAGATAGCTTCGAGTCATATCTCAGCATCTTCTACCAGACCTTTTGTCTGCGTTTTTTGTTTGTACCTTCAGATCGTTTTGGCTGCTCCCTTAGTTGTTTATTATCAGACACTTTGTCTGCACCTTTTGTTTTTTCTCATTAAAGACTCACTCTTGTTTTCGGTAAACCTGTTTCAGTCTCTGCTTTGGGGTCCAAACAAATTACGATTCGTAACAGGTGTGGGTACAAAGAGAGAGTGAGACAAAGTGTTTTCACTTTTGGGCCGAATGGTGAGTTGTTGTTTTTGTGCAGATCGAAGGACCTCTATCCTTATAGAGTTTGTGAAAGCTGCCGCGATCCAACTCTGGTGTGGTTCAGAAAACTGTGCTGTACATAGAGTACAAATGCTGTATATTTTTAGTATAGGCCCAATTGTATAACAACACAATTTGGCAAGAAAGGCATACTTATAGTTTGTGAATCATACAGCAGTTGAGAACCTGAATTGATATGAACATTTTGTTAAGGTTCTCCACATGTTCCCCCTGTGTGTATGACAGATGTTATGTAGATGGCATGCAACTGGCAACTCCTTCTCATCCCAGCTCGTCACATACTGCCGTTTTGTCACACGCAAGGTCCCCTTCGGCGTTGACGGCCGACACGCAAAGGTTTATGCCCCGTGTGTCTTATCCTGAATCACAAGGTCTACATTACTCTGCTTAAGTTTAGGCACAAAACATCAGTGACGGTCAGTTAGGTTAAGGCAATAAACCACGTGGTTAGGTTTAGGAAAAGATCAGTGACATTTGGTTAAGTTTAGGCACAAAACCTACTTGATAAGGTTCAGGAAATGACTGGTGAAGCTTGGTTTCAAAGGGGATGCAAACTCTGGTCTCCTGGGTGAAAGTCAGGTGGGTGACCCTCCACTTAACCCCCGACCTACAAACCTCTGGGCACTTTCTCACTTTGGAAAGTACGTCAGGCTAGGTCATCTGTTCAAGTCGTCTGAAACTGACGCAGACAGCTTTATATTGCTGATACATTGAACCCTTGTGCGTCTTTGCCTGACACCAAAGGGTACCTTGTGCGTCTGGGTGAGATGCGAAGGGCCGTGACAATATCTATCTATCCAATATCTGAAGAGCTGGGCATGAGAACGGGCTGGAACTGGACAGAAACCTTCACCTGTGCTCAAACTAACACATGGTAATGGCTCTCTAATGACTGAAAAAAAGAACACTGACTCAGGTATTTGGGCCAGAGGGAAGAATTAATTTCCCTTTGTAATACTAAGGTTCATGAAAGCACATATTGTTTCAAATGCTCTGTTTGTTAAAATCTACATGTGCACTAAGTCAAAGACTCATGTTCCCCTTATCTTTCTTAATATGTGAAAATGGCCAGTTGTGCTGAATTTGCCATGGGTCGGGGAAGGAAATTGCACATTTATTCTATGCTAGAGAAAAGAAAAAAACAAAACAATCCAAAGGCAAAAAGGAAAAAGAATAGCAATGGAAGAGTTTTTTACTTTATGATGTCATAGCCCAAATCAGCCACAGGCACAGTAACAACCTATATATAAATTTAATGGAAATGAAAACAAACCAAAGGAAACTTAGTTGTAACTTCCTTCCACCTGGCATTTCATAATGAAGAATGAATACAGCACAGCCGCCGCCCTGACCCAGAGGCTGTGGCTGGGGTGGGTGTTGTCTTTTAGTATCCTTTGGGCTCTGCGCAGGCACCTCACCTCACCGATATCACTGATGCTTGGTAGATGTGTACCATGTGTTCCATGTTTTCACTATAATACAAAATCACAGCAGGATCACTTTTGATATTATGTATGGCTTAAGCAGAAAACCACATATGAGTAGTTATTTATAAAACCTTACTTTGATGTGGAAGTGACCTTTTCTCTAAAAAACTCTAGGTTTCCCTTAAAACATTTTTGTAGGTTATTTAAAGGGGTATTGCAGTTTGAGGTGAATATATATTCAAGCTTGTGGTGAAATTTGCATGAGTTTTATGAACAATGTGATAGGAATTAGCAATAATGTGAGGAATTAGGAATTGTGGACAAAAATGTCAGCCACAGTTCTGTCTTTCTGCGCTACCTTGCTCAATGCAGCGATGACACACAAGGTGTTTGTTTGTCAACCCACTGTTTTGTCCACCGAATAATATGTGTTGCCTGGCTTCAATCTCCTCTTTCATCATAGTGATCTTGTCTTCCAAAAAGTTTGATTTTCTCTTTTGTACTATGGCAATTTCTGACTAAACCCTCATTTGTCCTTGAATTATGTAAGGGGAAATCTCAAGGCAAGCACCGTCAGGTTGAATTGCGATTCATAAATCACAGGTGCATAAGTTACAAATAGGATTCATAGAAGCTGCCTAAGCAAGGTTTTTTAAGCTCAGCAATTTTTATGAATTGAATGTAAGCACACCATCAGAAATGATCTTAAGACTAAGTTCAGGTATCAATCTAAGAATATTTTATAAATAAGGCCTCAGGATTGTACAACATAAATGGATAGCTCTAATTAGAGGAGAACATCATCATGGCATCATCACTACAGAGATGATTTCATCATTTAGTGCTGTTTAAAATCATGTTCATGTCAGTTTGTAAAAAACTATAAACAGGAAATAGACAGCCCTTATCATTCTTGAGAAAAAACAAAATGGGACTTTTTTTTTTACTACTTCTTTACTTTATGGTCAGAAGCTATAAATAAATGTGCTACCTGTTAAAACGAGAAGGAAAATCAACATTTTGAAGCTTTCTCTACCTCCTTCAGAGTGCACTTACCCTATGTTGTTTAGAAACCACATGTCTTTACAGAGCAGTCACTGTAATGAACGTAATGAATAAATATCAAACAGAAAAGTGAATTACTGGCTCACCCTCGTGCTTGCATTTAGCTCCCACACATCAACCTTGCTGCCTTCGTAGAAAAGTGAATTTGAAGGGCTCTTCATCTTTACTCTGCGTTGGTATATGCATATGTGAGAGACCTGCATGATTCACTGTGGATGGCACAGTGCGGCTGACATTACCAAGATTTTAATGTGGGGTGCGTGAGATTGCTTTAAGGTTGTAAAAGAGATCAAAGCCCAGAAAAGGATATGAACCCGTGCTGCTGTGCATTGTTACCGGACGAGTGTGGGAGGCATAGAGACTAGGATAATAGATCCCCTACTGACTGCCCTGTGATGGATGCACCATAAAAAGTCCACACAACCTTCAACAGATTTTTGAAAGTTCAACCTAAGTGCAATTTAGAGAAATTTCCTATTTTCGACATAACTATTTCATCAGAACAGAACAGAAAATCATGTTTATGCTTCACTTTCTTGCTAAAGGACATTTTTGTTGCATCCTAACATGAAATACGTGCAAACTCTGAAACAAGGACACATGACACATGATTTCCTGCTGAACTTTTGACTTACTTAAAGCAGTTGTGTAAGGGTAAGACAAATATGTCATCTTTGGTTCTGGTTTGGTAATGATATATATTCAAATACAAGGTTTCAGTCCAAACTCATTCATCAGACACATGCAGTGTGTTTAGGACAACTTACTCTTCATGAAATTTCATGGCACCAGGTTAACATCAAGCAAGGTGTGGCATGTGTCATGCAATTATAGTACTGTTAAATGCATGGAACTGATTACTTCATTATAAGTTCAAATATAATTTTGCTAAATTAAATTGTGGTGAAAAGTCATGATGTCATGATGGTTTACTTTCTAGAGTGCAGTATATTTCCAGGAGCAAGAAATGCATCTCTGCAGTTCAAGTGTTATTGTTTCCTTGGAACAGAATCTCAAAGGAGGTTCATTTGTAGAAGTTGCAGCACTTGAGAGACACAACTGTGAAGAGGAGCATATTAACCTTCCCAAACCCCCCAATTCAACACTCTCTCAGTCTTTTCTTCGACTCACTTTCCTTTCCTCTCCTTCTCCCTTGCTTTGATTTCCACGGTTCAATTTCCTTCTCTAATTTTGTTTTTTTTCATTTCCAATTCTGCTCTCATCCTAACATGCATTCTTCTCTCTCATCCTGTAAGTCTTCTCATCGACTCCTCGGGTCTCACGCTGTCATACCTCACCACAAATGAGCAGTCTGGATGTGCACACAGCCAAACGAATCAGGAACCCACATGGGAACCCTTCACACTGTACCACAACACAGTCCTAATTAGCCTGGAAGCTAACAGCTTCAGTTGAGAGACTGCACACTTCGCCTACACAATCCCAATGTCCAACAATGTTTTTCTGGATGAGTAGCGGTTAATTACATCAAGTTCACCCATTGCTCTCTTACCTCCCCTTATTTTCACCAAAAAGGTTTTGTTTTTGTCTTTGTTTCTCACACTATTGGTGTGCTACTCTCTCCAGTGCATTCATATTCTGATGGGCACAAACCGTGCCTCACATATGTGACTATATGACTTGCATACTTTAAAGTCGAAATTAAATTTAAATTAGTTTTGCTCAGATATTGACTCTTTTTTTAAGGTGTTGTTGTTTTTGATTCAGTCTTCAGTTTGCTGGTTGGATATTTGTTAATTAGATAACTGATATGGTTGTGAAATTCTGAGGTTGTGACAGTTTCTGGAAATTAGGAGGACCTGGCCTTCTCCACAGCTTGACATCAGTTCTATCAGAACTTCATATTAGTGTAGTAAGTGTAATAAGTTCAATATGTCTCCTTTGCTTTCTGCTTTTCTACATTTTCTTTATTTCTCAGGTGCTGATATTTAGCCAGGGCATCTGTTTTGCATGTGATATTAAAATGATTTAGAATTCCCTTAGTACAAATACTAGGTTTTTGAGTGTGTAAAGATGCATTGGAGATGGCTTTGTGAAAGCTAAAGCAAGATTTAGTATTGATGATGCAAGAAGAAACAAGACACTTCTGGAGCAGGAGGTGTAAACAGGACATTGACAATATAGTTTTGTGGTCAGACATACAGAAATTAGCCTCATGGGTCTCAACAAGCATAAAACCCGAAAATGTCAAGGGTGTGTCTGTATTATTGACTGGAACCCTCAACTGGCAAGATTAAAAGGGTTTACAGTGTCCATTAAATTCTTCAGTAAAAAAGAAATCAAAAGGCCAGCAAACATATTTGTTAAAAATCACCTGAAAATAAGCACTCTGTTAGCATAAGACATAGTAAGAGTTAAAAGGCCAGAGAACTGAACAAAACCCAACACTTGGAGACAGCAAGTGTTGAAATAACATTAACAAAAAATGTCTAGTGGGAATTAGTTCAGTGTTAAATGTTAAATGTTTTAAAGGGACAGATGTCTTTAATTACTAAAAGCACATATGCTGTTTGGACCTGCTGAAAAAAGATGAAAATATATCTTGTATTAAAGTTTGTAGGCTATACAGTACATACTCAGTCCACCACTGCCATGGGAAACAAGATGCTATTCCCACAAATATTTTTGTTCATGTCTTTGAAATATGCAATAGCACAAGTGCGCAAATGATAGAATTACTATAAAGAATTAATTTCTTCACCCACAAAAGTACAATACTTTAAATACTTTTCTTGCACACTTTTCCTACTCTACCCACCTATATTCTTTGAGACAGAGAAACACTGTAAAGATTCTAACCCATTTTACACAGAGATTGCACAATAATGCGTTGTCTCCCCAATTTACCGACATTTTTCGCTAACTTCTGCAAGCTCCTTTTTAAATCTGATGGTTGTGGGTCGCACACAAGACACACAAATAACACATCGACAAAATGTCACATCCCTGTCCCGTCCTGCTGCCTCGCCTGCTTACTCATTTTATACAGACGCCGATTTGGCGCTGTTGCCAGCACAGAGGCGGAACATCAATAACCTCCAATTACCTTCATAACTTTTATACAGAACAGCGAGGCACAATCGAAACATACCAGAAGTCTGTTTGTGTTTCTCTTTGCAGCAGTTTCTTATCATATTTGACATGGCAGGTGACGATAACAGTACATGCCTACCATTTCATTGGGAAGAATGGAGAATGGATTAATTAATGGTTTCTCTAGTCTGTGCTTGTTGGATTTTGTCTCTATCTAGCAGAGTCAATATGTACGTAGCCTTATGAAGAATGTATGCATACAAAACAAATTCTGTCACCACGGTGGGTGTCAGATGCACACAAAGGGAGAAGAGAAAAAAAATGTGTGACTGTGTGACAATCGTTAGCAAACACTGAGTAGCTGATAAAAATGTTCTTTTCCAATTTAAGCTAATATGGCTGAGTGTCTGTTAATTATCTATGTGTGCAGTCAGCCCACATGGGAGGACTGCTATTGAGTTGAAAGCATTTTAGGTGAGGCATTTAGGATATGCCATAAAGAAACTATTAACTGATTTGTTCTCTATAATACAGTTTTACATCGTCCCCAGGAAGACATACAGTCTTAGAACTTGGAAGGTAATGGCCACAAAGGCTGGCCTCTCCCACAGTTTGAATGGATGTGGCTTTGATGGGTAGAATTTGTTTTTGTTTGTCAACCTTTCTAAAACTAATTTTAAATGCTATCTGCAATTAAGGTAATCTTTAGGGGACATATTGTAGAAGCATTTGACAAGTGGTTACCTCAAGGATGTGAGAGATCGGAGCTTTGACTTGACAGAATGCACAGGCCAGAAGTCTGTGAGCGCATGAACACAGAAAAACAAAACTCCCAACGAGAGAGAGGGATGTACATTGAAAGCACAGAAAGTGCCTTTTGTTCAACAGAATTGGAATTCTAGATGGAGCTTCTGCCATAACACATTTGGCAGGAATTATGCAAGGTCAAAACATTCAAGGTCATTTTTCATTCATTGGTCTGTGGCTTTCAACGTGTTTGATTCTGCAGGAGCAGTGGAATTGTGAAACCCAATATTTCTCAATGTTACAAGAGAAGACCTCTTGACATGCTTGAAATTTACCAGAAAATGGTATTAAAATGAAATGTGGAGAGTTATGGGTCCCCCACCAGCATGGCTCAACAAGGCATCTTTTTATTTTCAGTGTAGCCAGTTCCTCCATTAAGAAGTTATGGGTATATGGAATTAGGCAAGGGGGAGGAGTGGGCTAACACTCTGGCAGTGTTGGCTATGAGAAAGGCCAGATCACCTGCTTGGTCGTGTATTCATGTTTATGTCTACGTGTGTTTGCAGACATGCATGAAAGAAATAAATGTAAATATATTTTTGTCCATGTGATCCCGCACATCGTGTGTGTGTGTGTGTGTGTGTGTGTGTGTGTGTGTGTGTGTGTGTGTGTGTGTGTGTGTGTGTGTGTGT
>JBBPCS010000573.1:6791912-6814048 GCA_037974645.1 Hollardia meadi | reverse complement strand
AACTAGTATCATTTCAGTCTCAAGTATCGTTTTGGTATTGAGTATCGTGATACTAAACTGGGTATTGGCATGAAAGTCAAAATTTTGGTGTCCTGACAACATTACTGCTAATAATGGCGGTCCAGCCACATACTAGGTTTCACCCAGTCTTGTTTCTAATCATTCTGTATTAGGGGTGTCACAAATTTGAATCTAAATTGAAAATTGATTGAAATGAGCTTTCAATTTCAATCATCTAAATCAGAATCAGCGATTCTCACCTTATTGTTTTATTGTTTGTCCGACAAAACTCATATTGTGTAGTCAGGATTTTGAGGTCTATTACATACAGTATGTAACACACTACATAAGCCACGAAGCTAACAGTCGTTGCTCTCTTACTGCTGCATTTTATGCTCGGTTCTAGTCAACTTTGACGCTGTAGAGACCTTTTTAAACTCACTTTGGACAAGGTTACATTACCGAAGCAACATTTCAAGTTGCAGCAACTGAAAGCAGTTTCATTACAACTATGAGGTCAAGCAGGGCCCTGCCTCATCGTGTAATGAGTCTGTCCAGGTTATAAGCTTCAACTTTATATGGTTGTTTTGCACCTGATTCAGCTTGTGAATCAGATTGTGGTATTAAGAATTGTAATTGAAGACAAGTATGTGGTGGATGTGGCATGCTGTTACCCAACAAATATTTTCAAAGCACATAATATAGTTGTAATGTTTAGTTGAAAATGTATTCTTGACCTCTCAGAACTGTGTCAGAGCTCCTCTTCAACCTCATCTCATGACCATGAGGATCTCAGCGGGACTCTCATATGTGGCTGGACTGTCAGAACATCCAGGCAAAGTCTTCATATCAGGCCACATCCAGACAGTTTCAGTAATCAGATGACTGTTTTCTAGTATATCAACATAACAAACTTATAACAGGGTAGCAATAAATTGATAAAAATCTGATAACTGTGCTCTGCTACTTTAAAACACCACACAGGATTACAGTAATCTGATTTCAGCAAAGAATTGTGACTATGAAGTTATTCCTCAGTCTCCTGACTGCAGCAAATGTTTACCTTAAGTTTGCTACTAACCACTGACTAACCACTACTACTAACCACCATTGAATTGAGAAGGGGTGTGCTTCATTACTTGAATTAAATTTTTCATTTATAAAACGATTTCAGAGGTCATATAGTCTCATAACCGCTGGATTGCAGAACCAGGAGTTACTGAACAACCCATAATAGCCAAATTACATGAACTTTTGGGAACAATTTTAACTGTTTTCTAAGGGATTTCCTTAAACGGGAAAAGGGGGTGTTTTTATAGGAAAACTAATGAAAACACTGGAACCTGACAAGATGGGATTAGATAAGATTATGATGGAAATTGACTGAGTCAGGAGACAATGCTGATCAAACTTAATATTTGGAGACAGTGGGGAAAATGTGACCTGAATGCAACATATTTGAGGAACCGAATTGTTTCATGTACAGTATATATGGAGGTAAAACTCTGATTCCAAATAAAGTTGGGAGGCTGCGGAAAACATAAATCATAAATAAAGGCTTAATCATCCTTTTTGACATATACTCAATTGTAAACAGTACAGAGGCAATATATTTCATGTTTTACCTCATCAACTTCATTGATTTTTGTAAATATATATGGTGAGCGACACTACATCGGTGAATCAGCGAGGACCCAGGACAAGAGACTGAATGAATGGAAATGTAATATATGGAAATGAAATAAAATGTGACACAAGTAGCATGAATTTATTTTTGTGATGCTGACATGTGAATCTGTACAAAGCATTAAAAAAAGTCAAGGGATGTTCCAGACCACATACACACAGTTTTATCGTACATGGATGGTATTCTTGTTTCTATATCCTGTTTTCATTGGTTGCTCTAATGTCCAAGGCATGAACACACAAAGACAGAGATCCACGGCAGCTGATTTTAGAGGACAGGTCTAGCACTCAAGAAGAAGAAGAATGCAAATAGAGCAGCTATTGTGCAACATTTTTATGAAATCAGTAAGAGCAGGGCAATGACTGGAGGGGAAAAGAACAAACTACTAAATATTTAGTTTAACTTTCCCCTTCAGCACGAAGATTGTGAGCCAAATCAAACCTGTAAGAAAAATGCTTTGCTTCCAAGATTTTTCAGCCCAAATGCTCAAACAAACAGAGGGAAAGTGAAGTGGAGTGAGGTTTTCTGGGAACAACACAAGATGGAAAACCTGAATGTGGCTTCTGCAGGCTTTGGGAACATAACATCAAATAGGATGGCAAACTGGGGGGAAATGATCTGAACTGAATCCTGTCCAGACTCATCTGGTCCGATCCTGTCTAAAAACACATACTCAAACATCAGTCTAGTTCCAGACTAGACCATTCAAGCCTAAACCCTGAGCTCAGGCTAGTCCAGAGTGGTCCACTTTGGCTCAAAGCTAAACCAGTGTGTCTGGTCCAGTTTAGTCCAGTCCAAAACTGTATGTTCCAGTCTGCCCTGCAAACAATCCCAGTAAACACAAAGAGACAGTGTTTACTTACCCCAACCCTAACCCTAATTCATGCCTAACCCTAACCTTAACCTAACTTCAAGTTACAACTTAGTCCTAACCCTAACCAAGACCTTGCCAAATTAGGACCTCATTGGTCCCCATGAGAACTACTGGTCCCTACAAGGTAGATGTTTATACTAACAAAGGTCCCCAGTAGGTAAGATAAAAGCAGTGAGCAGGTCATCAAAAGAGTGATTATCCCCTTTATGTTTCTATCATTTCAATTAATTTAGAGGCCTAAAGGTAAAGGCAAACTCTCCAGTATTTCACCAGAAAAGGTATAGATGTGTTTTTTTTCTTGTCTTGTTAATTCTCATATGAGACCTCAGATTTTTCTAGACACTTCCTGGGAGACCCCGACCCTCAGGTCGGGGGCCAGTCTGTTTTTGCGCTCATGAAAGACCAATGTAACATCAAGCATGGAATGATGTGTGAATTTGTACTCCCAAGCATACACTACTTTCACACAAATCCCAAATTATGGTGTTACACACATCATCATTCAGTCAGAGACCCAAACAGTAATCTCCCCAAATGCTACTCTGCACCATTGACACAGATATCAGCCACTTGAAAGGCTGCCAAGCTGACACAGCACTGTATAACAAAGTATATAATCATTAAGCCATAATCATACAGTGGCTGGAAGCCAAATATCCCAATATCAGGGCTGCCCTGTTAACACCGCCTCACTCCTTTGCCATGGCTGATTTGTTTTCAGTGTGGGCACAACTGTTAGTGACAGTAAACACTGTCCTGAATATAGACTTTGTACACACCCATACATGTACACAAGAGGTCGAATGATAGTGGATTTTCAAAGGCTGATACAATAACATAGTTTGTAGCAGGAAAAAAACAATACCCACTTAATCAGTCGATATCACGCCATCCACCCCTGCGAAAAAATGGGTAATGAACAATATTTGACTTTATTAGAAAAGGAATAACTGTTGAACTGAACATCCAACTCAAAGTAGTTAATAAATAAATCTGGAAGTGATCAAACTTATTTTTGGAGCTACTATTTTCCATTAAAAATCAGTAATTCAAGTTGAGAAGTTGACTGGTGGAGGCTGCGCAGCCATTGGCTACTATTAGAGTGGAACTCTGCTGATGCTGATTGTTTGTAAAATGCCTACTGCCGCTGATCAACCCACCAAACCGATTAATCAGTCTACCTCTAATGTACACACTTTAAACAACCACTATTTAAGCAAGCAACACACTTCCAACATCTCATAAACAATCCTGATAATATCCATAGTACACAGGTCTGCAGGTAAGGACTGCATGAGAATCAAAAGGTCCTAAAGAAAGAAAAGCAGCTGCAAGACATCAGCATGAACTTATAGCCTAACTGTTGCAGTTGCTTACCAATAAAATTTTCAAAAAGGAACATACAGTTTACAGCCATGAAAGTAAATTGAATTTTTTATTTATATTCATTAATCATAGATAAAAACTTAAAGTGTCAATATGGCAAATAACACATTATGGTGACATTGGTTATCACGCTTCCCAAAATAATGGAATTCCAACAAAACAAAATAGAAAACTCCATGTAAATGTCTTTGTTATAAATGCATATCGCACCCTCTGCTTTATCTTTGAGTGATGGCAGCTTGACAGTAAGATGACAAATACTTTTTTTTTTAAATAAATCAAAAAAACTTTGAAAAAGTGGTTGAACAGAATTTTGTTACCTGCAAGATGTCCCCATCAGCCTCAGCAGTGCTAAGATGATGAACATGGTAAACATTTTACCAGCTAAACATCAGCACAGTAACTTTGTCGCTGTACACATGTTAGCACACTGATGTTAGCATTTAGCTCAAAACACTACAGTGTACAGTGTACAGTGTACAGTAATTACAGCACTACTGTGGCTGCAGATTACTGATCACTTCCTGGATCAGCAGCAACAGTACAGTGCATTCAAATAGCTAAAAGAAAGCCTGATCCTATAGGCTAACATACATTTACTCTTTGAAATCAGAGAAATAATGTGAAACCGCCAACACTCGATGAAGCTTTATGTGCAGCTTTCATTTTGGATTTTTTTTTCCACAATCAGCATCCCTCGAGTTAGTGAGTGGTGCTTTCAAGAGATGTGATCCAAAGGGACTCATTTTGATTCCATGTACTTAAAAGGAATACTGTATCATGCAGGACTAAAGGTATTTACTTGCCAAACACAGTATTGCCAGATAAGATGAGTAGCTCTTTCAAGTGGGAACCACAAGTCTGCTATCTTTACCATTTACCAACAACAATCCAGACATTCCTGACGTATAAAAAGTGGGACGGACATTCAAATAAACCAGTTGCTGAACACAATGTTGAATGCCAGTAACACACTGGTATTGATGCACTGTGGTGATCCTAATGTATAACGTTGAACTGCTCTTGGTCAGTGAGGTTATTGCAATATGACATATAACACATTGTCACTGTGTGGGAGGGGGTATTCCAAAAGAGTGCGTGATGTAACACAGACTACTATGCAGGTAGTGGAGCCATGAGTCACTGTGTTGAGGGAGGGAACATAACATCCAGGATAGCATGATGACATCTATCTATCTATCTATCTATCTATCTATCTATCTATCTATCTATCTATCTATCTATCTATCTATCTATCTATCTATCTGTCTGTCTGTCTGTGAATATGCGAATGCAGGCTTATCTATTATTTATACTTTGTTCTTTTGGCTCTCGTTAAGAGGCCTGCTCTGCAAATGCTGCTCTTCTGACATCCGATCACTCAGTTCATGTGTGCTTGTGTGTGCTTGTGTGTGTGTGTGTGTGCACGCGCGCGCGCACTCTTGTGTAGTCTTGTCTCCCCAGGTCTCTGAAAGCAGCTCAAAGCTTCCACAGTCATTAGATACTAAGTGCACTGTGATGCACATCATAAACATACTTTAAGTATCATGGAAAGCAACATGCATAATGTTGTAATGAATCATGCTTATAATATAAGGCCTTTCCCAGGAGCTAAAACGTTGCATCAAATCATTTTAAGAGATTTTTTTTTTTTAATTTATGTTGCTGCTTGTTGGAAAAACATATGCAAATAATGATTTTAATAATTTTAAAAAAACCCCATCTATCTATGTACATATATATAAAATATGTTAAATGTAATATGTAAAATTTAAAAAAGTAAACTGTCCAACTTGTGGCCTGCTATCAATAGCATTACAAGTGTGTTATAATTTAAAAACAAAACAAAACAAATAAATATAAACAATTCTAATAATTTAACAAAACAATGAAAACTCAAGGTGCCCTTATTTTGGGTCAATTTCCAACTACATCACAGTAACTTTTAAACCAACACAGAAGAGAAGTCCGTAAAATGATCTGGAGGAAATTAGCTACTGATCCATGTCACAACTGTGCAAACTTCATCCACATCCCAGAGTTGGATTTTCTACTTTTTTTAAGGTCAAGAATGAACTTTTAAGTATTCTAAAAATGATTTTTAATACAAATTTTAGGTTCCATTTTTCCACATTCTGCCTTCCTGACCATTTTTCTGACTGTTACAAGATCTCAAAAGATCAGAAAGACTGCTGCAGTGAAGCACAAAGATAGTTGTTTTACACTTTCTCACACTAGTTTAGGTGTTAACAGAGGTTAACAGAGCACGCCCAAGCACACAGAAGGCATTCAACATAAAGTATCCAATATCTAAACATTGCTGTTTGTGAAAATGCCTCAGTTTCTCCTCATAATGCCTCACATTTGATCTTTAAAGTTGTATGAGGTGACACACACACACACACATGCACACACACGCACGCACACATGCACACACACGCACACACACACACACACACACAATGACTTTGTGAGACAGAAAGAAGGAAGCGAGAAAAGGTGCTGTCTGTGTGAATAATGAAAAGGAGGTCAGCGCCTGAAGGGGCGGGGCGATAAGGAACACCCAAAGTAAAGGCAATGAGAATGCTGCTACAAACACACACACAGACACACACACTCACACACACACACACACACACATACACACACACGAGGGATTGACAAGTGAGGCAAACTAAACTTCCATGTTTGATTTTTAGACCTTCACCTCCCCTTCGATTAGCTTTTTATTATAAATGTTAGAAGATAGGAATTGTACACTTCAGTGTCATTAAGACCTCTCACATCCATTGCTAATGACTTCATTAGTCAAAACAAAAATATTCATATAAAGGTAAATACACTGCATTTGATGGAAGAGTTGCCATAACATGTAAACGCCATTAATCTACCATTGTTTCCAAAATGAACATGAATTTTGAGCAGTAAATCTGCTACCGTTAACACTGTGAACTCTTTATAAGAGAGCAGTAAGATGGTCAGGCATAGCAACTGTAAAGTGGGCTGTCAATTCCACAAAAACACTGCAGTAACAAGCTTCCCAAGAACATCTTAATTGACCCCTTTGCATTTGTAAAATTGAAATTCAAGCTCACAGCCAAAACAGGCTTTTCAAAGTCCAGACGAGTATTTCTGCTGGCTAATACTGATGATAATCACTATTAATTGGTGAGTGATGAGCTTATGGCAGCCACAGTGATGGTCCAGTGTGACAGTCAAGAAATGGCACCAAAAGCCCCCAACAGTGGTGTAAGAAAATACCGGTACACTTGAGTATCGCAATATTATGTTTTGTGATGCTGTATTGATTTTCAAAAACTCTGCATCAATTTTTAATAGTTTACATGCAGATTTATGGACAGGTTCATTTTGTGTTTGGTGTTGTGATCCCACTGTTCTGATTGGATTCTGTCTCTGTCTGCACAGTAAAGCCCTCATAAACTACAAATTTAAAAGGATTATTCTGATTTTAGACTTTCGAGTGAAACCTGCCCCTTTTTCCACGGGCCCACATTAACAGGCTTAACACCGTTTTTACACACAGAGAAACTGAGCAGAAGGTAAGAGGCTCAGGTTCACCAGATAACACTGTTTAGGGGGAAATTATAGTGGATACCTGTTCACTGTTAGGGCTAGTGTCATTCAGTGGAGCAACGCCAGTCCTACTGAGGGATTATTGTGCGGCGATGCTATCATCACAACCACTCTCCCACTGTCTATTTATAGTTCACAGCGCTCTCCCTCTCCCTCTCTCTCTCTTCTCTCTGTCTCTCTCAGTCTCTGTCAGATTCTCCATACTGAATGCCAAATGCATTAAAAGGAGAAGGTCAGAAAAACAAAAAAACAGAAAAAGAAACATTAACCAGCAGTTAGCGGTTTCAAACTCTGAGAGAAAATAACACCTGTCAATGATCTTCCACAGAATGCTATGTGAAATTAGCCAACATTATGGATCCCCCTTTATGACACATGCATAGACAATTTTCACCACAGAACATGATATAATATTGCATTTGCATCTAAGTGTGACATTTTGAGCAGACGCATGGCTGGAATGGAGCCTGAAAACTTTGTGGATGATCTCTCCAAGCACCGTGCGCTTCTTCTCACCAAAACAGCTGTCTGCCACTGCAGGTACACCTTCATACTAATATAATTAATAGTCAGTCGCTTAACCAGGCGTTTCATTAAGATTTTGACCTGCATGGGTGAGAACAAACTCACCCATGCTTCACTTCAGGCACCAGCTGCTCTGTGTTGTTAACCAACAGTTCAGTATGGCAACAGAAGGAATTACTACATTTATTCAAAACTGAGTGCAGATTTGATTTTTTTTTTAAATGCAAGACTTCTATCTGGAAATCATTAACAAAATCCATAGGTGAGCTATGGTTTCTACGGACCAGTTTACAATATGTTGACAGGCACCAGTCTATTCTGTTCATAATGTGATGTTAAACTCTCTACTAGCAATACAGATTACAGATGCAGCGGCCTGACCGTAGTTCAGGATCCTGAAGGTATCTTTGCCTGTTCTGTCAGAGACGGCAGCCGTCCAGCAACCAATGCTGGACGGCTGCAGATTGTGTCTGCCAGACGGGCCGCAGCGTCTGAACCCCAGGTTGGGAACACAGACGAACCACAGCACCTTAATCTGGATTAGCTGCTAAATTAGAAGCCTGCTTGCTTGTATAATCCCATTGACAAAGTTCCGGCAGCCCCCATGGCCATTTGACAGCAGCCAATTCATTCAGGCCAGGCCAAAATGGGCCAGACAGAGACTGATGCAGCACCCATAGAGAAAGTACAGTTATCCAATACCAATTTGAGATAGATGCTAAGAACATATAAGGGCACATTACAGAAGCTACTACATAAAATCCTATAGTAATACTACCAGAGAAGAAAAATGAGCATATACTACTTCTGTCCACCACTATAAAGAGAGAGAGAGAGAGAGAGAGAGAGAGAGAGAGAGAGAGAGAGAGAGAGAGAGAGAGAGACGTTTAATTCCAATGTGTGGATCAGGCCCAAGTAGGGAATGCTGAGCTGCGCAGCAGATCAGGATCTGTCTGTCAGTCAGTGGTGGTGTGAGTGAGCTTGTGGACAACTTGGTTATATAATCCAGGCAGCAGCAGCAGCAGAACAGCGGCAGATGCGCGCCTCGGAGCTATGAGAGAGTACACCACGGACAGTTTATCCAAACCCGACAGGCTATGTTTTCTATGAAAACCTTTTCAAACTTGACTCCCTGAAAAATCTAGCAGGTTGTTGATTTTGAAAAGAAACTATAAATCCCGGAGTAGCTACAAAAGAAAATATATGTTAAATTTTCCCACCTTCCACTAAATTTAGCATATAAATAATGTGCCGAAAACAACACACTTTCGTATAATTTTAAGTTTTAGAATCGAACTGAACTGAATCCAACCTGTTTATTACGATACTCTGTCTATTTCATACGAGGGGCACCATTTCCAAAATGTAAGATTTTATGATTAAGTCATATCTGGTGTGTCAGATACGCCGATTTGAAGAACACATTCATTTAACAATGTAAAATATATCTGAAGCCTTGTTCTATGAGCTGTAAACAATAAGCAAATTTCAATAAGCAACCTTTTTTTCCAGTACAGTTTGGTGGTGCGCGGTCCACGCGCGGGTACAAGGGTGCGTAACGGGATTTCCACGCAGCGCTTTTCCTCTTGTGACAGCGTTGACTGGTGTAGTTAGACAACTGTACTTGCCCATTCATTGTACACGTCCATATCATATGTTTACCATACCAATAGCTACTTTCTGACAAATGTACAAGACGCTTAAATAACGAGGCAACAGGCATAAAATTCCCCGTAAAGAGAAGTAGAGAGAAACAACTCACAATCACAAACAAGACCACCAGACATAAGCACACCATGCAAGAGTTCAGGATGCAGTTTGAAGCACTCACCCTCTATGGCAGATCCGTCCAGCACGGTGCTAAAGTAGAAAAATAGATATGAAAGAAATAGCCTTCGAGGTTTTGTTTTGTTACGACAGAAAGCTCACTCCGCTATTGTTGAGATGTCAGATTTTCTGTTTTACCTCAAACCTGATGGACCGTGTAGGCTACATGCTCGGTCCAACGTCTCCAATGTCACACATCGCGGCCAATGCGAAGTCATGTAAGAACAGACAGTCTGGTGCTGCCTTTACGGGACAGATAGTAAATACGAACAATCTACTTTCTCTGCCGGCGGGAGGTCAATACCTCATAAAAAATCCGGCTCATTTAAGATTTGTAAAAGAGATTTTAATCTCAATGGGACTTCACGATAAAATTAAATTAAAATGAATACGTCAATTTTAGATGCTATATATTATTATGATTTACAATTAGCTTTGGTTTAGTCTATCTACAATTAAATATAGGCTAAGGCTACATCATTTTTCACGTGTTAGAATGCAGGGTTTAAGCAGTGGAGGTCTAATTGAATCAAATATATTTTTACCAATTCATTTAAAAAAATATTAACATAACTATACATGCATATATATAGACTAAAATCCCCTGTAAATATCGATATCTGGGAAAACCTGGGTTATTGTGTGACTCAATGCATTTCCCTCGCCTGTGGGCTATTTTTGTTCCCAAGGAGCGTTCAAAACATTCATTTGTTCCCACAGCCCGTGAATGCCGCAGCAGACAGAGTGTGACAGACATGTCGTGCGGTGACTCAGAGCTGAGTCAGAGCGTCGTGTCCCGCCCACACCGCGGTGGCGGCCAATGGCGCTCGTGCGGAAGCGGGCACAGTGGCGAACAGTCACGCAGCCCCCCAGTGTGCGGTTTAAAAGGACGCCAACTCCCGGTCCATGTACGGAAATCGTTCTCATTGAGCATTAAAGGCAGGTGGGCGGGTGTACATGATGCATATGACTGTCATTCAAGGATTTTAAATAATGAGAGTGAGGTTTCACCTAATAATCTAATTTTTAGAGTCTGCTATATTGCTAAATTTGCATGTTAGTTGTCAGTACTGACAGACAACCAAATATCTGTAGGCTGAATGTGAATGTATGAAAGGGGTGAGACCAGTGAATGTATTGATACACAGTGTGTCAGTGTCATATCGGCTATTCCATTGCTGAACACACATAAATAGCAAAACTATTTCTGTCCTTCAGAGGACGCAGCAGACACAGGACACACACCTGATGCCTGATTCAGACTCAATATTTAGGGACCTGGCTTGGTTTTCCTAATCATCATCTTCATCATCTTCTTCTTAGCTTAATTTGTGTACTAATAGTCCTGATGGTGGCAATCGTCTACAGTTTAAAATTTTGAAAATTCATAACAAATTAACCATACGTGCTACGACTTTGCAACTTTCACCAAGATTTTCTCAAAAACCCTAAAACACTTTAAACCTATCTCCTCCTACATTTTTTGCTCAATTGACACCAAACTTGCTACATAGCATCTTCAGACTGTCCTGCACAAACGATCCAGCCAGATTTTTTAAATATCACAAATTGAGTCCACAGTGCATCAAAATGTTTAACTGTAAACAGTACTGTAAACCAATGCAAAGTCTTCCTAAATAATTCTCAAATCTTCATAAAAAAGTAATTAAAAAAATTTGCTATTGTGGTAGATGAAGTGTGGAAAATTTCAGAATTTTCTCAAAAAATGAATTTAAACATCAATTTCTCACATATGGAGCAATCAATGTTTGTAAAAAAAAATTAAAAACGTATAGATGAAGTACACAAATTCTCAGAATATTATTATTTATTAGATTAGTGAATTTTTTTACACTAGTTTAAAATTTCCCTTTACATGCAGCCCTGTTGATTGTCTTGAAAGCCGCTTGCCTGTATGAATATGCATCATCCCAATGAATGCAATGTGGTCGCTACGTGTCAGTAGCAGCAACCTCCTTAGCTGAAAAATTAAGCCAACAGCTGAAGTGCCAAAAACAGCAGTTCCTCAAATGGCCACTTGAGGCTGACTCCAAATGTGAGTCAATGCCCATAAGACCCAATGTTAAAATGCCCAACTTTACAGCAGAAATAAACATGTTTACAGCCTGGTACAAAATGGTTTTGGTCTCTATAGCTAATTTATGACAACTGTATGAGGGGTGCATTTTTATATAACTCACTCGTTTAAATTATATTAAGGCTTAAACTTATGTATAATTAAAGGTGCAGACGTTTTGAGTGACAGCTAGCCGCAAGCTGTCTCCTATTCACCTTAGCTCATTCGAGTGCCTGAGCTTGACCTCTCAGCTGTTTTGGTAGTGTTGGTGCCTTTTGGAGAATGTTTCAAGCAAATATTGGAAAATAATATGGCTTGCTGTGCAGTTATTTGTACTAACAGCGGAAGTCACTAGTGCGCCTGCTCTATGGGCCCCACAATGCAGAAGATCATTTTAGACCCAGGAAGTCGATCGTTTTTTGCTTCATGCGCCACTGAGCAACTTTCGTAGGAATGAACGGGGCCCCGCCCGTGATGTCACGGTGGCTCCGCCCAAGTATTATACAATGTATGTGACTGAAGGGCATACGTGACCGGCATTCAGAGGCCAGTGAAAAAAAACACTTTGCAAGAAACAATGGATGTGAACAAGAAACCTCAACAGACACCTTTAAGCAGATTTTTACATAGGTTACTGGAAGTTAACGTGACACTGACATTTTATTTTATTACATTTAAAAAAAAATTTAACTAAAAGGTGGTTTAATATCTATACGAGAGAAAAACTGATGCAGTTACGTTGCTTGCTGACGCTTGGTATCTAAAAAATGCCACAATCTACTTTGTATAAATCCAGCTCAGTAACACAGACATAGTATCACTATAGGGCCACAATGCTAATAGTGGTACAACAGGAGATAGAAATAATATCATGTACTATAAGGTCATTATAAACTCACTCTAGATTATATTGCTTGCATATGATATATGATGTATATATTTTCTCACCAGTCAGCTGCAGGTTTCTTTAAATTATAACTATGTGTACATATGCAGGACGTGTCTCTGCCCTGTGAAATCTAAATATATAGGCTGACATGGGAAGCAGTACTCAGCCATAACTGCTTCCCTCCAACCCTGCATCCATTTCTTTTCCGTCTTCAGCATCTAAACCACCGCACAGTATTTGCTTTGGTCTGATACAGTGTTATAAGAGGAAGATTAGGTAACCCTTGATTTGCATCGACCTCTACTGGCAATCAGAAGGAACTGCTACACGAGTTCTCTAGATCAGGTCTTCTCAACCTTTCATAAATGTCAACCGATTTCTGAGGACCACCTTCCCAGATCAATGAAAAAATCCTAACATGTAAACACAAAAAATATAAATAAATGTAAATATGTTTACTGGGCTGTGACAGGATTCACCAAATTCAACACACTCTTACACATCGTAGATCACTTTTTCATTTCAAAACCCCTTTTTGTGCCACTGCATCAGGGAGAACGTTAGCTAGCTGTGGCAGAACACGTTTGTCTGGTGATTTTCAAATGTAACTGGTCAATTAAAGTATGCAGTTTAATTTGGCATTTTTTATTAATGCGGATTCTTGAGCACCTTTAGATATAAAAATAACCATCTTTGTAAATTACAAAGCCCACTAGAGGATTCTCTGAGGCCCAAGCTTGTATTCAGTTTAGATCAGTAAATTTCTCAAGTCATGTGCCCAGCCGCATGTTTTGATATTGTGTACAAAATAAAAACATACCATTTTCAAGACAGGCTTTTTCATTTTGAAATAGGCTACATTTTTCCAAAGCAACAATACGTTTATTTTTGTTGTTTTAATAAGTAATGGTTAGTGTTTTGGTTCAGAATAAAATTTGGTTATCACTGCTCATATTTAAGATTAACAAGATTATTGTTGGCCTTCATGGCAGCTGGGCCTCAGAACGCTTTGCCCTTTTTCTGACTACAGATATAGAAACAGTGTTAATCAACCCTGTTTTCTGCATTACGTTCTCAAACACAGCACACCTCATGTCCTCTCTTGCAATACACTTTGAAAGAATCTTTTTGCATGCCCGATCCATCCCTGCCACTCATCTGTAGATACATCCAGCATTTATTTCATCCAGGAGAGACACCTGATGCTGTGGTACTTATGAAAAGCTAAGTCAATAAGTGTGTGTATGACTTGTGTTTTTTTTTTTTAATTCATGGGGTCCTTCAATGCTTTTATTTTTTTTTCTTTTGACAAAATTCTCTTTGAATATATGGGACCTTAAGCCTTGAGTTGTCTTAAGGGTCAAAAATGATCCACTGCTATGTTTAACAGCAGAGAAACCCACCATAATGATCATTTTTCAATATGAAATTGATAAAAAACACTTAACATGAAAAAAGTGAAACATTTCCTTAGTTCATATTCCCAATAAAACTGTACACCAGGGTACAAAGATGCTCTTAGTTATAAAATAATTTACACAGCAAAAAATCACACTTGAAAGCATACTAATGGGGTTATCTCTTATCTGAATCCATGAGTGTGTACGTTTTAGTATTTTGTAGTTGATCTCCTCATGTATTTATTACTATGTTGCCAAAAAAAGTTCAAGTATGTTATTGTTTCATAAAATGTATTGAAGAGCTTTCTGCACACTTCTGCTACTTTCATAAGGCAGGGCCAACAAGAATCAAAGGGATAGGCTATGTCAACTCTTATGCGAGCAGTAGCCTGGCTGTTCAGAAGTGAATTTCTCTGATCTGTGATTGGTAGAAGGCTTATACTTGGTTTGGGGGAAACATTCTAAAAATGTATTAGACACAATATAATATCAATAAACTATGTTCAAAATGTGATGCACACATCACGGACAAATGGTTCTTCAGTGTCTTACTCCAAACCACAGTCCTTATTGAGTTTAATAAAAACCAATGATAGAAAACCCGTTTAAGACTTCAGTTTGGGATTATTAGTTGAGAATCAAATGTCTTTCCCCTGACCATGTAGAACCCACTTTGTAGCCCAGCTGGTGGTAGACAGCCATAGTGTTCTACATGCTGGTATGACAAGTGAAATACATGACGCACGTAGTGAGAGTGGTGATGCTCCTCCATGGACGGTTCCATCATTTTACGCACGCAAAATGAACACATGTATGCAGTCTGGGGGGGAAAAATGTAAATCACTGTTTGTTTGGATCACTTGTACATAACAAAACCTCATTCGATATCGTCACTCCATTGTACAGATATTAAAGATGCCGTTTACATTTGTGCGTAAAATGGTTCGCTCCACCTGCGGTCTATAAGCTTCCGTAAAGCTCTTTAAGTCTCTCAGTTTGTATCTCTGACTCAGAGCAAGAATGAGCCTCGGGGACCGTTACACGCCGTCATCCTACCGGAAGATTTTCGGGGATTCTCTTCGGTCTTCCGTCTCCTCCACCCGTATGAGCAGCGCCTCTCCTCGGGGCTCTCCGGGGCTCCGGTCCATGGCTGCGTCCCGCAACGGCGCGTCCGCGCTGAACTTGTACAGGCGGGTGGGCCGGCCCACCGACTCCCTCGACTTGACCCAGACCTCCGTGGTCAACAGTGAATTCAAAGTCATTAGAACTAACGAGAAGGAGCAGCTACAGGTGGGTACGACGGTTTGAACCAAATGATTTACTTTTCGCAAAAATATTCATTTACAAGTATTTTATTTGATTGGTCTAATGGTCTTTTTTCATTAAAATACACACATTTGATAGCCTATAGTTTTAGATATCACGAAGTAGCATTTACTGGGCACAACTTGCTCATAATAGGCATGAAGCTTATAAACTGTAGTGAACAGTCTACAATTAGGTTAGGTTCAACAGCCCAGGCCATTTTATCCTATAACTATCATTTTCATAACACCCCAGAGCTAATCAGGTCCACATTTAATGAGGAATTGGCCTCCAATTCTGGTGATCCAGTCCTTGAGTATCAGGGCAAGTAGTCAGCAGCATTCACCTGTACTGAATCAGTTTATATTAGCTGAAGACTAGTAGTGTTCGAATGGCCTCATTCTGAACTTTTAACCAAATCTGAACCTTTAACCAATATAATGACACTCCAAACAATTCATTCATCTTTAAAACAGTCTCTCTGCAAACTTGCAAAAGGTGGCCTGTCCTTTCAACCACTTAATGATTCCCTCCAGACATATTTGAGTACATATATAAATATTCTGCCTTGAATATTTTGTGTATGATATGGTTTTTTTACGAAAAAAAAAATCTATTTACTCCTTCTCCCTCCTATGCTGGCCTTCTTCTCGTTCACCGTTCATTCACAGTGTTATGTGACCTGGAGGCTTCATGGTGCCACAACACACTTCTAAAAGTCACATCCTGCGCAATGACCGGTTTACAAACTAGTTGTGACGTCAAAAAAAAATCACATTTGTATACATATAACACATAAACCACATAAAACTAAACTGAGATTTACAGTGAGCACAGACCATTGACATACATAAAGATGGATGGCACATCTCCACTTCCTCCCATTGTACAAAAGTGAAGCCAAAACATCCAGAATATTTGTGGTATCGAGTTCCCGCCCATACACCCGCACGCCAAATAACGAACAGGGCTCAGCTGTCAATCATGATGTTTCACCCCGTTTTTATAGCATCAAATAACTAACAGTGTACTTTGAGTTAATAGTTTGGCCCATGTCCTACCTGAACTCATTGAGGAGGGGTTTATGACGTATACTGTAGCCCACCACCAGGGGGCGATCAAGATGTTTTGGCTTCACTTTTTGGGAGCTCTCATGTCATCCATCTTTATATACAGTCCAATGGTCTAGACACATTTCCCTCCTTCAGCTTTCTAGTGTCAAACTCAAAACTGTCAATGCACTCACATCATTCTGCATAGTGAAGCTTCAGACATCAAAGTCAAGATGTAACCCGAATGGCAGCCACAAGAACTGAAACTGATGTGTACTTTCAACCACAGCCGTTTTTCAGGGGAAAAGCTCAGATAAAATATCTGTACGCTACCTGCTCAGCACCAAATGACAATGTTAGCCACAAGACGGTGAACATTGTGGAGCATTTACATGCTAAAGTGCCAGATACTTTTCTCAGGGGGTTGGTAGGGACCAAAAACAGAGCTGAAAGGACTGTAAATGTTGTATTTACTTTTGTCAGATGGCTAAAAAGACACTGGATGTGCAAATATCAATATATCAACTTTTTTTAAGGTGCTTAGAAGTCAATGTTGTATTTAGAGATTGTTCTGCTGCCCCCAAGTTCTCAAAAACAATTATTGCAACTCATCTAGTGGAGCTTTAGCACATTGTAAGTTATGCATTGATTAACAGTGTGTCAGGAAATATAAACTATTAAAGTAAGTGGATTTGGAAGTTTGGTTGGTACAGTAGGCTACATTCAACACAGGAGCATTTATTTGCTTTGCTGCCTGTCACTAATGCAGGATTTTTGGGTGACCATAAACAAGCATTTATCCTCTTGCGCAGGGTCTGAATGACCGCTTCGCCATGTTCATTGATAAAGTCCGGCACCTGGAGCAGCAGAATAAAGGGTTGGAGATGGAGCTGGTGACACTGCGGCAGAAGCAGAGCGAGCCGTCCCGTGTCACTCATCTCTACCAGCAGGAGATGAGGGACCTGCGCTCACAGGTTGAGGAGCTGAGCAGGGACAAGAACCGCATCCTGATAGAGAGGAACAACATGGAGGACGAGCTGCAGGTAAAACCATTAGGTAGTTTCTATAAGGATAAAGAGAATGTGAGGAGATTCTGTTTGTATTTGCTGTTATCTTATTAGTGTTTACTGATGAATGCTCAGTTTCCACTCAGAAATCACTAATTTTCTCATCATTATTTCATCTTTATTATCCATCATCCCTCTCTTTGTCAGCCAGTATCTCACAATCTGATCATCTCAACTGTTATCTAATTTTTCTTTTATATCCATTACTCTCTCCTTCCATGACTCATTGCAGAAGCTCAATGTGAAGTACGATGAGGAGATGAGGGCCCGGGAGGAAGCCGAGCAGACCTTGAGATCCTTCAGGAAGGACGTGGATGACGCCACAGCTGTTCGCCTGGACCTGGAGCGCCGTGTGGAATCGCTGATGGACGAAATCTCCTTCCTGAGGAAAGTGCACGATGAAGAGATCCAGGAGCTGAGCAGCATGATGGAGGCGCAGCAGGTCTCCGTAGAGGTCGAGCTCGCCAAACCGGATCTCACCTCGGCTCTGAAGGAGATCCGCAACCAGTACGAGTCCATCGCCTCCAAGAACCTGCAGTCGGCCGAGGAGTGGTACAAGAGCAAGTTTGCCAGCCTCAGCGAGCAGGCCAGTAGGAGCAACGAGGCCATGAGGGCCAGCAGGGAGGAGATCAGCGAGTTCAGGAGGCAGCTGCAGTCCAAGACCATTGAGATTGAGACCCTGAGGGGGACCAATGAGTCTCTGGAGAGGCAGATCACAGAGATGGAGGATGCACACAACGCTGAAGTCACAGCCATGCAGGCAAGCAATCACAGTCTAGAATAGTGAATATCCTATAATTGGGATAAACCAGGGAACATATATTTGTTCTTAAATTACACCAAACAGTTTTTCTTATTTACCTCTGGTGGCATCTAGCAGGGCCGCAGCCAGGATATGCTGATTAGAAATCCCTAAACACACAAACGCTTGTTTTATATTTTCTACAAGTTTCATTTTATATGGAGCAGCTCCTGAGGAAGCAAGTAATCCATACTGATTATCTTAGAATTTAACACTATTCCTCATATGCACTCTGCAACTCCTCTGTCGACCTCTTGGGTCCCTGTGCCCAATTTTGGCTACCAACAGTGCAGTAAATTCTTCAATAAAAGCCCCCCAAATCCACAACATTACACTTTGGTTCTTCTTATTATGGATTAAACAAGTGTTAATTTGTGAGCTTTAGAGGTGCTGGTAGGCAGACTAGCCATTTCCAGTCTTTGTGCTAAGCTAAGCTAACAGGCTGCTGGCTGTAGCTTCATATTTACCAGACAGATACAAGAGTGGGTATCAATCCCCTCTCATCTAAGTCTTGGCAAAAAAGTTATTATATTTCCCAAAATATGGAACTATTCCTTGAATAGCAAACGGCCAATTCACACAAAAATAGAAGGAAATTAGAAATAAAGAAATCCAGGCCCTCGCTTAAACGAAGTTCGACAGCTGAGTGTCGAGATCGTCTAATTCAGGTTCAAGGTCTGAGGTCAAACATGACCTTTAGCGTGTGTTAGTCCCTTGAACAAGCCTCTGTCAGACTGACTGAAACAGTTCTTAGCCAATTGTCCTTGCGTGTTTATTAGATTAACCTTTGAGCTGCTAAATCATACACAGGAAGGCCATCTGCTTTCATTGGCTGTTTAGAGAAAGTCAAGCTAAGCCCCAAAGGTTATTCTATTCCTTTAAGGGATAGAAGGAAATCCTATGGTAAGCAGTTATACCACAGAAAAGCCTATACCATAGTAGATTAAAAACAGCCTATATACTGTACATGTTAAGTCGGTGAATATAGCCTTAAAACTGTGTCAGACATGAGTGATGATCTCTCTGCTTTGGTCTCGTCTAACTCCATTCTTATTTCCAATGTAACAGGACACTATAGGCCACCTGGACACCGAGCTGAGGAACCTGAAGGGTGAGATGGCCCAGCACCTGAGAGAGTACCAGGACCTGCTCAATGTCAAGATGGCCCTGGACATAGAGATAGCAGCCTACAGGTGCTGACTGGACAAGCAAAACAAAACAATCTCTTCACAAGTAGACTCATTGAAGGTCTCTGTGAGGTGCAGAGTCTGTGTGCCCAGTTTGACATGTGTTTCCTTTGGTTGTGTAAGGAAACTGCTGGAGGGGGAAGAGACGCACTTCAACTCAGGGATGTTGTTTGGTGCAGCCAGCTACAGCTACCACCTTTCGCCTCGAGCCTCGGCCGGCTCGTCCAGGAGCAGCCAGAGGGAGAAAGACGGGGCCACCAAGGAGAGCTTCAAGGAGAGCAGCGAGGATAAAGATGAGGCAGACATCAACTCCAACAACTGAACAAAGGCAGACAGGGAAATCTGGAAAAGAGATATAATGCATAGTGAGTTCATAGTCACACTGTATTTATAAAGGGCAACACTGAGACAAAAGTTTTGGAATTAGAGCTTGTTTGTAGTTAAAAATGTCTTCTAAATAATAGTTGTTTAGCAGTTTTTCTTGGGGCATAGGACTCAGTTCTTAGATGATCTATGGACTCTATAACTATCAAATTTTCTCCAAAGAGAGAGGTTTCCGGAGTCCTAAACCTTCCACATTAAACAGAAAACCAACCTGAAAACGTAGACCACATGTACTTTGCATGTCCAGAGATGAACATGTTGCGAATATTCAACCACAGTAAATACATGACCAAGTATTGAAGGTCCCAGGGATGAATTTCCATTTTGCTGCTGTGTGAGATTGCACTGAAACCTGTCTGACAGGTGTGTAATTCCATGTTGTCAACGAACCTGTGCTATGAAGTTGATCAAGATTGTAGCAATTGTCAAATTTGCTGTAAATCACCAAAAGTGACGTACTGTAAAGCCACAGTTTGAGGTCCTGGAAAACTTCAACATGAAAATCAAGTCTGCTTATTTTAAGAACAGAAGTTATTCTGCTTTTGCCTGTCATTGTTGTTGGGTCTTCAAAAGTAAGATATGCAGAGCTGCCAGATCAGTTTGAAGCACTTTAGGCGCATAGGGTGTATGGAGGACAACACCATTGTCTTTTGTTTTATGACGGAACAATTGTAGATGTTTTCCCACTAGCTAACACCAGTCAGTCAGATACAGTAATCTATGTTGGAAAAACCTATTGTGTTAGTGTTAGTACGCATCATGTCACCTAGCTGCTGTGTCAATGTATACAACTATTGGAAAAACCAATCCCTGCCGTTTCAGCTGCACTGAATATTGCAATGAATAAAATGACATGCCTGAAAACTTTTCTGTTCTTTTTAAATGCAAGTTAGCATATTTACAAGTACATGAAGAGGATCAAAAGAGAGACCAAATGAAGAGGATACTCATTTAGACGTACCTCCACTGGTTTCAAGCAACACTGTGAATGAGACATCGCATCCTGACTTCTGTATCAAATTCTTTGAGCAGTTTGCCAACCATATCTACTAAATGGTGGGAGAAACTCATCAGGTCAGTCCAAACTTCTCTCATATCTCCATCTCCAACTACATTGACTAGTTGACTTGGGATATTTCATCACTGAACACCAATAAAACTGTATAACATGCATCACTGTTGGAAGTAGTAGATTGACGCTGGTATTTTTCCCCCAAGGAACATTTATTTTAAGTATGGACACAGGATTTCCACATGTACAGTATGTCTGAGAAGACTTAAGATTGAAGTATACAAAACAGGAAACATGGATGAATCAGGAAACATTTGTCCCTTGAAAGTAGGAAAGGTATTAAATAAAGTAAATAAAACCCTATCAAAGACTTCTTTATACAAACACCCTTTAAATAACTGCTTTTGTGCTCTGCTGAGTTGCACTAGAGACAAGAGAGTATGTGCAAAAGTAAACTGCTCTTAAATTAAACATGTAAATCAACATGAAGCAAGCTGTAGATCTAAGCTCTATATAAACACACACAAACCTTTGGTAGACCTTTTGTTCAAGCCCTTTAAATCACAGTTATCGATTGGATATCATACCCAAAGTCATAAGGAATCAAAAACGATAAAAAGATACCAGTTACTGGTTTCCCAAAATTCATCAGGTACGATGTAGTTTTACATACTGGCACTTCAGTAAATCAAATGTCACCCATGTCCAGCAAATTAACAGCAGAAACATGGGTTTGTTCTAAATACAAGATGATGATCATGGGAGTTAAACATTTGATGCTACAGTGTGAACAGATGAGTTCAAGTTTACATCATTTCATTCCAGACTGACCAATAAAGAAATCTAAGTTTACAGTTCTTCGACTTCATCTTCTCCAGCCACCTGCTCGATTTCATAGTTACTTTTAAACCTGCAATGCAGAACTTTTGTCTCCCTCTTCTGGAAGTGAGAGTAATTACGCAACACTGTCCAAGTGACGCCATAGGCTCCAACATACAGTTAGGTCCATAAGTATTTGGACAGTGACACAATTTTTGTAATTTTGCCTCTGTACACCGCCACAATGGA